>OY293308.1:35896300-36341138 GCA_958502075.1 Orchestes rusci | reverse complement strand
AAAAACAACCACTGCACATTTACCCAGATTAGGGTAGTGGCTAGAGTTGCATCAGTGTGAGTGGTGCCAGCTGCCTTACTGATGAGTCCAATTACGGGACGAAACCGGTATAAGGAGGGCACTACTCACATGGATGTAACTCTAGACATTTATTACGGTTCTGTACCAACCTTTCCGTTTAACATCGGATAACCGTAAAACAATGTCTCTTTACTTTATTTTGGTCTCGTGAAATGATCCCCTCTCTCATAAAAACGTTCATTTTCCAGAGATTCAAGAATTAGCGTTCAGAAATATGTAGATCTTCAAAAGCCTCACTACTTTTATGAGAGACATTTTCTTCGAACTCTCACTCTATCTTTCGAAATAATCGACCGTCTTGGTAATTTCTCCTTACCCTATTCAAATTTGAGAAGTGTATTCTGAACATCCATGTCGTCGTTGAGCAGACTACATTGTTTTCATGTCATAGAAACTTGTCGATTGTAACAGAAAAAAACACAAAAAATTACATTCTTGAAATGGTTGGCAAACAAAAATAATGTCATAAAAGGCACGCTACTTGAACTGAAATATTTGATTATCACCTCCATTTTCTTGATTAAAGAAGTGTTTTGGTCATCAATTCTCAAATGATCGTTACACGTCCAAAAATTATTTTTTCCGGACCCGTAATGAGATTATACTATTTTTGATTTTATTAATTAAAATTATACATCATCCTATTTGGTGGAATGCATATGTGCCACAACTTAACCAAAAAGAATCTATATAGAATCTATGTTAAACTATAAGATGCTTCCAAAGCGCAGTATTTTTCCTTCTTCTATTGAACCCGCACATATACTGTGGGCCAAATTAAGTTAGAACATAGTTTGATCCTTAAAAACGTTTTTGTTTGTTTATGGTTTTTGATGAATTTTGGATATGATATAATAAGTTCTGGATGTTACTCCAAAAATGAGTTTTCGAGTTTTGGACACGACCGGACTTACGACGTTTTTATGAAATTGTTGCATCTAAGCTCGTTGCAAAAACGAACTGCGCCACTAACAGACCAAGTGATATATTTTTAAAGACGGACATTAGTGGAAAAAGGTATCCTGATAATTTCAATATTTTAGAACCATAACCTGAGAAATGATGTTTTTTTCAGTATGATGGTGCTTGTCAGTTTTGAGACTATTTCACTTCATTTTGATCAAAGTTTCTTGAAATTCCATAGCAACGTGGATTGTTTGTTGAACATTTTTAACATTTTTGAGATTCTAGAGTTTGCCTGTTTGATTTTAAATAAGTAGACATGGTTCTATCTTTGAAAGATAAAATCTTGATTAAACGATGAATGGAAAAGAATCTGGATGCACGGATTGTCGCGACCCTCCAAATTATCAAGTGAAATTAAACAAAGTTTATTCAACGGAAAAAAAACAATTATTCAAAATTAATTTTTTTTTCCAAATTGAAAATTCCAAAATGTGAAAAAATCGACAAAGCTCTAACAAACAATCCACGTTGCGATGAAATTTCAAGAAACTTTGATCAAAATGATGCGAAATAGTTTTTATGGCGACAAGCACCATCATACAGAAAAAAACATCGTTTCTTAGGTTATGGTTCTAGAATATTAATATTTTCAGGATACCTTCTCCCAATAATGGGATACCTAATAATATGATACCCAATCCCTTCTCAAAAAATATATCAGTTGTTCTGTGAGTAGCGCAGTTTGTTCTTGCAACGAGCTAAAATGCACCAATTTCTTAAAAACGCTCTTAGTCCGGTCCTGGTGAAAATTTGGAAGCTTAATTTAAGGGAAATAGTCGGAACATATTGACCAATTTCATATCCAAAAATCAATAAAATTCATGCACAAACAAAAAAGTTATCAAGCGTCAAATTATGTTCTAACTTAAATTGGCACACAGTGTATTATCTCTCTATGAGTGGTATGAATAAAAATGTAAATGCTAATACTAAAAATGTGATCATCTTCTTCAAAGTATCTGCTTCATCATGTACCTAGCATTTGTTTAGTTCCGGTAGTATATACTTAACGTCAAAGTATATACCACACTGGGTGATGTATTTACCTTGAGTCAATAGTATATTTTTCAACATGTCATCTCGCTGCGTCCGCGTAGTTTTTTTTAACGTCAAACTCGTGAAATGTTTGCTGATGTCTACAATAATTATTATTCGAGGTGAGGAATTCAAAAATATTTTTATTTTTAACTGATTGTTTGTAAACAGCAGGTTTTGCTCCTCCCTTCCGAATACTATGTAGCTTGAAAAAATAGCTGACGAATTAGGTATAGTGTTTGAAAATAAAGCCTGATATTTTGGTTCTTCTCTTGCTCGTCGGTGTGAGCATCCACGGAGTTACATCTCATCCGGAATCTTCCAAAAAACATACTCTTTATTGATTGTTATATATAACAAAGTGAATGGAAGAATTGTACCATATTCTTTGTAGAGATATGGACCAATCGCGTTCCAGGCCATCTTACATCTACGCTGGTAAACATATCTCTACTTGACTGTCACAAGTGGCTTGTACATTTATGGAGGCAACCCTTTTTCTGTTAATGTATTCTTCACCATGTGCAAAGAGTTCCAAAACTTTAACTCGAGTGCAGTCAATTGCATCAATAACGTTCGATACTGTATGGAGTACTGCCCACTCATCTTAAGCCCTGTTCAAACTATCGCCTGTATCAGGAAATTTGATTCAATTTTATTTCTTTCTGCAAATTGCACGTGGACTTCATGAACAATTTTTGATACTGTTATTTGATGAATTCCAATATCAATACCAACACCTATCTGCATACCAGGGTCTTCTGCAACAAAAATATTCAAATTAGTTATGTTATTTTATTTAAGAAATTATTTTCTTCACTTCCAAGACTCTTAATTTATTTCTAGTATACTTTGATTTAGTTTTTCTATTCAAAGATACATAAGGGTCCTTAAAAACACTTCCATTTGTTGATTGTGTGTAGCGCACAGTTTCGTTTACTTCTGTCAGCTGGATTAAATACAAGGTGGCTCAAAATTCAGTACCTTATCGAATGTTGTCATGATTTCGTTTGTAGTCGAAATCTGTTAGAGTTTTTCTGTCAGTTGCAAAGTAGATACTTGGGAAATTCATTATGAATCGATATAAGCCTCGATAACGTCCCGAAATCGTGAAGATCTTCCATCAAAATAGTTCGTCGATTATCCTAGCTCAACGAGAATACCGTAGAAATCATGAATAACGCTGTGTTCCAACTGTTCCAGACTTTTGGTTATGTAGTTATCTCAAAGATAGGGTATTTGTTAATCATCCTCGAACACTAGAAGCACTAAAAGACAACAGCCGGGAAGAAATAGCGGGAGACCTTGACTTTCTCTACGATATTCTCGTTGAGCTAGGATAATCAACGAATTATACTCATGAACATTTTGCACGATTTGGGCACGTTCTCGTGGCGTATATCGATCCATAATGAATTTTCCAAGTATCTACTTTACAACTGACAGAAAAACTTGGAAGAGCCCCTATTCTTGAAAGTGGATAGAGAAAATTCTCACTAGACTTACACTTAGACTTCATGAAGAAACGTCAAATCTCTCTCATATTCTCTACTTCCTGAAATTCAAGAATAGGGGCACAGATGTCAACTACAAACGATACCATGATAACATTCCATAGGGTACTTGATTTTGCTCCACCTTGTATATTTTCCTTAATAAACCCAAAAAAAAGGAACCTCAACACGATTGTCGTGTTGTACCTCAACTTCAGCTATTTACTCGAATATTTGATTATACAAATCATCATTATTGATATTTTGTCGTTTTACACTGTATACTGTATATTTTTCTTCAGCGTATTCCACCCAATTCAAACAAAACCATAATCGTAGCACGGTCAACGAAGTCTTTTCTGTAAGAAGTCAGTTCTTCAAGCTGTAGTGGATACTTAAGTCGTTTCCACGACGCCGACTGTGCTATTTGGTGTGGCAGCATCGGGAAAATTCAGAAGTATCTACCTCAAAATGTAGTTCCTTCTTAGTTTTAAAGAACTAACTACGTTGACAATACTAATACTTTTAGTATTAGCATGTACTTCATTCTCATTTAGCACCTACTACGGTTAAGTATTCCACTCATTATGTCTTATTTTTTTCTTAAAAAGTGCGAAATTCGATGAGACGTTAAAGTGAACAAGAACAAGAACCATAAAATGTATATTATGCTTTTTTATACAAGCGTGCGCAGAGTAGCTTTTCTCCGCACTAGAGCACAAAGTATATTTTTCCCCCACCCTCCTACTTTGTTTTCATACCAACCAAATTGTAAATAATACAGAGATGTTCTTGTTTCTGTTCACTTTCCAGTCAGAATAAAAGACATGATTCTGTATTGCTTTGAAAAACATTATTTCACGATTCGTGATTTTGCAACCGATACAAGGGAAAAAACAACGAGTTCAGACAATTGCTTCAACTGTGTGCATCGTTGCCAAGATTTCTCATGAGGTTTTTGTCATTTGGACCATAACATATTATTTAAAGTCTTCCGTTTCTAATTTGTGTATTATCGTAGAAAAAATATTGTTCTGAAAACAGGCGCAAAGTGTATTTCCCGCTCTTAACGCATATCCCAACTGCTTTTACGTGCGGGAAAGCTTCACTAACACCTAGGTACTGGATTGTGTGACTAATTTCGAATGTTTTTTTTTCAAGCTATGACTATGATGGTCTTGTAACAGAACAAGGACAAATAACGGCAAAATGGAATGCAACGAAGGACTTGGTTACCAGATACAAACCAGTGCCTACAAAGATTTCAGATCTGACTGATGTCACTCCTGGAGCTGTTGATTTAGATGACGTCAAAGTGAGTATTGATATAAAAAATACCTACTGTAGGACAGGCATTTGTTTCTCGGAAATTTTGAAAATTGATGATTTTATAGATTTCGATGTCCTGATGTGCTCTTTCCAAATCATGTAGGTATCCCAATAAACATTTGTGTTTATATAATATTGACCGCTTCTGTTATAACACCTTTATCATTAAACCTCCAGTCATATATTTAGTAACGGAAGTATTTCTGCTACTCTCATAAACTCCTCAAAGAGCTTAAATGTGGCATTTGTAAAAGTTGCGAAAAACTTTGATATAACTTTGGGTTATCTTGCTAGAAGTAACAGAACCGTCGTGGTAACCTTTATAAAACTTGCCTATAATATTGTTGGCGATATTTCCGTTACCAATTGTTCGTTAATTTCTACTGTCAAATCTGTCACTTATCAATTTATCAGTGGACCAAAGTATCTTTTCTCTGTCTAACACAACGTTTCCATAATGTTCCCTGTATCTTTCTCATTTCAGGTTAGGGTTTGTCAAGATCAGATATAAAAATAAAGAGCCATTTGCAAGAGTAGATGTCAGCAGAGACATTTGCTTCAGGTATAATTCCATAGACCCTGTGGTAATTGAATATGTATCAATAATAAACATTTTCATGTTTTTTTTTAATTTTCTTATCAGAAAGAGCAGCCAAAAATAAGCTCAATTTTTTTTTTCTAATTTTTTACGCAGGGGGAAAGGCACTTAAATTCACTTTGAACGTCAGGCCGATGACGTCATCCGCAGGCCGATGACGTCATCCGCCTAAATCTGTGATTGGCTAGTCAAAGGCAATGTCGCAAAACGAACTTTCCCCAAACAAGAGACTCGCGGCTGGATGTAGCTCCCGTTCTCACAACAATGTTGCTGTTTCTCTGTTTGTTGGGTAGGGATTGTTGAGGTCAATGGGGTAGGTTGTTTATTTTGATTTAAGTTTTGATTGTATCTTATCGAAACCCAGAATCATCATGAATAAAGTAGCTTTGTTTCGTGATTTGATTTTGTTATTATTCATAAATCTTCAGATGGATAATAATACAATAATAATAATTGTAATTTGTCTCAAAATCAAAATACGTTTGCAATTTACAGTTTTCGTGAGAAATTTTGCTTATTGTTACCTATTTGTCTTTAATTAATTAATGGTAGAGGCCGATACATACACATTTCAAATCTAAATGTCCAAAAGTTTCAAGGTGCATTTTATGAATTTTTAAAAAAATATGTTAAAGAGTTTACCGGAATACACTTATTATTATTACCTTACTGGTATAATATAATAAAACATATAAATACCACTTCAATTATATCCTACCCTCAACAATCCAAAGATATACAGGGCTTTTCACTTAAAACTCCGCACGTCAATATCTCGGAAACGAATAGGAATATTTGATTTCTGTGAAAAGTAGTCAATGTATGGGGTCGAGTAGTTATTATACACAGTTAAAAAAATTCGACGCCTACCAAGAGTAAAGCGTCGCGACGCATTGGAAATAACAATCGATTGCAGGGACTTTGAAATTACGCGCATGCAAAAGTACGAGTTATTCATAAACTTTTTTGTTATTGAGTCGAACTCATTTATTCTACTGAGTTTTGAGATATACAGTGTGTCCAAGATAAGGATGTCTATCACGGGGATCTTGGAAACCGTGAGAGATACAAGGTCGGTTAAATGGAGGCAAAGTTGCGTATTTTGATGCTTAACAAAATGCCGTTTCAAAAACAGATTCCGACTAAGTCCGAAATTATCCGAAAAAAAACGATTTTTTTTCAAAATTGTTTTCATTTTTTTCTGACCACATTTGAAGAGATATTTTGAAATGAATGGAACTTCTTTGTTGCCACTCTTTGCCCTTTACAAGATAGCGTTATTAAATTGAAGAACCGACGTTTTGTCTATGAGCAGCCAGACAACTTTGATTTTTTAAATACGGTCCTGGATTTTTCATGACGGATTTTGAGGGGCCTCTTATGATTCTAAACCAACAATGTATCGCAATTATCCAAAAAAATTATGTTGATGGATTTTTCCATGAGAACTCATGTGTTAGAGAGAGACAAAAAATACATTTTTAATAGGATTAAAAACAACCACCTTTTTTTTAATTAGTGCGATACCCCGTTGGTTTAGGAACATAAGAGGCTCTTGAAATCCGTAATAAAAAATCCAGGACCGTATTTGAAAAAACAAAGTTGATGATGGCTGCTCATAGTCGAAACGTCGGTTCTTCAATTCAATAACGCTATCTTGTAAAGGGCAAAAAGTGACAATGAAGAAGTTCCATTTATTTCAAAATATCTCTTCAAATGTGGTCAGAAAAAAATTAAAACAATTTTGAAAAATTTCGGTTTTTTTCGGATAATTTCGGACTTGGTGGGAATTTCTTGGCTTTTAAAACGGCATTTTGTTAAGCATCAAAATACTCAACTCTGCCTCCATTTAACCGACCTTGTATCTCTCACGGTTTTCAAGATCCCCATGATAGACATCCTTATCTTGGACACACTGTATATCTCAAAACTGAGTAGAATAAATGAGTTCGACTGAAAAACAAAAAAGTTTATAAATAACTCGTACTTTTGCATGTGCGTAATTTCAAAGTCCCCGCAATCGATTAATATTTTCGATGCGTCGCGACGCTTTACTCTTGGTAGAAGTCGAATTTTTTTAACTGTGAAAAATAACTACTCGACCCTATACATTGACTACTTTTCACAGAAATCAAATATTCCTATTCGTTTCCGACATATTGACGTGCGGAGTTTCAAGTGAAAAACCCTGTATAAGCGTTTTCACCGAGTATGGTATCATGAGACCAGTTTGGTCCGCCATTTACGTCAATTTCAGCCAATCGGCGAGCAGTAAGTGACATTAATGACAGACCAAACTGGAATAGTCTCATGATACCATATTCCATGAAAACGCTTAATGTGAACAAGATATGACATATGACAGAACACGAAAATGGAGTATGGGGTCAGTTGTCAGTTATCGATATTGTCACACCGGGGGTAGTGCGACTTGTGATCGAGGTTCTAAAAATAATACTTCTTAACGTTGACTTGAATATATTGATAACATAGCAAAAATGAAGGAACAATAAATGACGGAAACAATATAAGGAATGATCAAATTAGTGAATTTGAGCTTGAACAATCAATTGCGGTCATCTCTCGAGAATATAAAATATACCTACATCAATATCTTCATATGGCACATTTTATAACACTCCCGTTTTAGGACAACCTCCCGACACCCGGGTCACCAACCCATGCAGTCCCGAAGTTAGAATTTTCTACCTTGACTTCAATAATTCTTTCTTGACAGCACTATTTTTCCGTCCGTTAGAACTGAATAGTATTGCTAACTGGATAATTTCACAATATCGGGGAAATGTACTCATAATTCAATCATTGCAACGTCGAGCATCGACCTCGCTTATGAAATAAAGTTCTTTCAATATATAATTTTCCGGAATATTGTGAAATTATTCAAACTGAACTTATTTGAAATATTCGATAAAGATTTTTAGGAGATTATTTTATGTTTGACAATATTGTAGGAACATCGATATTATTGGTAAACTTGGCAAATACTAAAATTTGATTGGTGCTGAAAACTGCGGGAAATTTAAATAAATGGAATCCGTTTGCACCAGATCTCTGGACATAAGATTTTTTTTTGTTCATATCAACCTCGCCTTTCATTATTATATTGAACGTACTTCTTCTCCCGATAATTAAAATATTTGAATTCGATTGAGTGGAAATGGCCTATTGAGTGCAAGTCTATTTTTACTGTGAAAGTAGAGGAGATAGTTCACAAAAATGGGCCAATATTATATCCAGTGAAGGCTATTTTCAAATCAAATTGTACACAATAATATACCTACAAACTTTTATATCATAGCGATTTGTAATGAAAAATACCTTTTGTTAATATACTCCTAATGACAAGCAAACGTTCAATCCAACACAATTGATTGAATTATTACCAGGCGGATTTTGGCGTCAACCAGGTTACGCTTTGTGGTTACAGGTTTGGTAAGTGCCTGGTAACGATCTCGATACCAGCTCATTACCAAACGCCAAAACATTCTGGTTATCAATATATACACCTTCTACCATAGAAAAGTAAATAATATCAGTATATTTCAATCACTTTTCTACGCTACGACCATATTATGATATAACCTCACCACCTACTTCAAAAGAATAGCTTTTATATCGTCATAAAAATCAAATTCATTTGCAAATTATAAATATGTTAACTACACACCCAAATACTGAAGACTCAAGACCAAAGAGAATGCGGAAAATATCACATCAGACTTGGAGGCCGACAAACTAGTCGTACAAAAAAGAAGAAAAAATCAACAAAACATGAAGATAATATTATATAAAATAACACAACAACATTTCACGTATATCAGTCAAGACTCAAGAGTAATACCTACCCATTGACTTTAATACTATAGACTGGGCATCCCATTCATAAAATGGTATTAGTCTTGACGCCAACATCACAATAAGTGCGAAAGAGACAACAGTATGATTGGAAAAAGATAGAACGAGGAAACCAAACCCATCGGGCAACACCGCATGAGAACATGTCATTGTGATCGTTGATTGAATAAGTTACAGGAAGATGCCTAACCATATGGGAAATAAAGAGACCGTTGAAAGTATTCCCCGTTAGAAGCCGCTAGTCTCGGCCATCTGTCTTCCAAAACATTAATTATCTTAACCTCAACGCGAAAGATTTCTGTAAACTTTCGATCCATCAATTTGGTGGCATACCAGCACGGTTGCCAAGTCGCTATCGGGAGTTCGGGGCGTTCTGGGATGGCACGAACAGTCCAACGATTATTGTAAGATTCACATTGAATTTAATTCGATTTTGTTGAATTTTTCAGAAAGTTTTTCCGAGGTTTTCAAGTATCTTTTCTTAGAGAATTCACGAAGTGAAAATATGTTTTTTTATTTTCCGTTCAATTTTCCAAAAAAGGTTTTTTTTTCGGTGCATCGTTTTTGAAGTAAAAAATAAAAATCATTGTGATGTTACTAATTTCAGAAGAATTCACTATAGTATTAAACCGTTGATTGAATACTTATTCAATCAACGATTAAACACTAAAAATAATGAGAAGTCAATCTTTTTCATAGTTGTTATGAAACGAGTTCACTTTTTCAGTTCAAATGTTACAGGGGTGGACACCCTGTATAATCGATAAAAAACTTTCACGCGTTTTATCCGGGAAATCAAGCAATTCCGGAACCAAAAGTAAGTATTGAGCCTTTATTCTTCTCATCTATCTTTAAAAAAATTACACTCGTCTTGAGACCCTACAAAAATCATAAATAATTACCCTTTATAGTAGTCAGTGCATGTCCGCCGCTCAGACTTAAGTACGACAAATTCATTTACTAGGTATATGTACCTGATGGGAACACGTGTTATATATAGATAAATTAAATCTGAATTAACTTAGATATTCAATTATCATACAGATGTTATTTATCAAATGATAGATCATCTCTATCTCTTCCCTATATCAATTGAAGATTTACTCAATTTGACAACACTGCTTGTCGTCCAAACCGAATTTCCCATTTCAGTATTTAATGCATGCTCCCCGCAAGCCCCCACTTCTACCCGACATGTGACGGCTTACTAAAAATGTCGTAAAATTCTTGATGGCAGCACTAATCAGTCCATATATTCGTGGGCATCAGCTGTTGTTGACAAAGACGGAGGATGGTATTCGCATTTATTAAAGAAAGATAGGAACAGTTTTTGTCGCGAGCCACGAAAATTTACACAGACATTAGGTATCTTCCTGTACTTATTCAATCAACGATGTGATTCTTTCCATACGTACGCCCGAACTCGATTTTAATCTGGAACAGCGGCGGCAAATTTCGAGTTTCTGTAGTTTTATTTGAGAAATATAAAACAATATTAATTGGGATCATTGAGTTCTATAAGGCTTTGAAGTCGATGATTTGGGTATAGATACCTATGTGGTTATTGTTATATGACAATATATCGCATGTTTGACTTTCTAAATCAATAAAAATTCAAATTTTCATAACATTGAAAATCAAATCTACCGCTGTTTTTCTGACAATATGATCAATCACGGTTCCGTAGAAAATGACTATTGTGGTCATTCAAGTGTGGAAAAGAATATGGGATTATGGGATAGGTATATTATTATTAATTGGACAACCAAAATACAAAATATTGCCGAAAGTTGGTGCACGTTCAATAATCTTATTATTAGGCGCCATTGAGTTTTATAAGGCTTTAGAGAAGGAAACCTTCAAAAATAATGGCACCATCATCCAATTTTGGACGTATGTCTTGAGAAATTCACTGTATCGCTATCCTTGTCGAGTTATATCTATCTGCGTCGCCGAAAACTGACCTGCTTTGGACGCGGTTGCCGATTTGGGCAAATCTTCATCAATGAAAATTCCTCTGTGTACGAAATTGATTGATGAGACATGATACAATGAAAATTAAGGAGGATTGAGTATTGTTCATTTTTCAAGAAGGTGCATCAAGGTTCACTATTCTAGATTATCGCATAATCAGACACATTTACAACCATGATTTCGTGTGAATCAACTCAATGTTAAACAACGGTGATAGTGTCTAATGATGATATTATTTCATATCATAAATAATGTGAAATATTTTTGTGCTACTCAAAGCTTGATTACTAACATTCATTAAATAATGATTTTTTGTGCATTGGATACAGGCGATACATAGTAAATATTAGTCCTAGTACACGGCAACGCTGCCTTTAAACAGCTGGTTTCGATTTTGAAGGTAGTGCGGTGATGCCATGGGGTTTCAACTTGAAAACTTCTACTTTCGTGCTTGTGAAGTGTTGTATTGTGACTTTATTTGTGAAAAATGGTAAGATTGTGCTTGCTGTGTCAAAAACTGGACCATTCGGATCCAGAAATCACCATTCACAGGTAGGTGTCAAATTTGCATTGGGCATTGACTGGAGAGGGATCCAGTGGTGTAGAGTGTAGGCATCTTCATATTTCATTCATGAAAATGAGGATTTTTCAATCTTCAGGAAGTTTAAATGTTTGTTTTTATTCGTGAATAGGTAACAACGAAAAAATGAAACTGATTTGGAAAAAAAGCCTGAACGGTAGTGTTTTATGCAATAGGAACCGATTGTTTTCAAATAAGAAAGGATATTCATATTACTTGAATACCTATTCCATTATTTCCTCGATTATTTCATACACAGTCAAGATGAATTATTTATTGGATACCTCCTCAACTGTCTTATTTTCGTTTTTTTTATCACAATAAGGTTGAAGTCTTCAGTAAGAATGCTTACTTTTACAATTATTATTATTATAATCACTTTTTAGAGCTCTTAAAACCTCGCGTTTATCTCGAAATTAACTTTTTGACATATCGCCCTCTTTGCCTGTACCTTTCAATTGGAATTAAAAATTTTGACGACGCCCAGTCTTTCTTCCTGTTGAAGCGAAATATAGTTTTTCCAACAATTTGCTCGAAACCAATTAATAGACTTTTATGAAGGGACATTTTTGCAAGAAACGTCAAATAAAAAAGATAAAGGGGGTCTAAATTAATATATAAAAAAAACCTTGTACAGGGCACAGCTAAATGGACCCCGCAATTCACTTTTTAATTTGACGTTTGGAAAAAAGTTTTAAATTAAAGTTCAATGGTTGAAAATAGATATTTACCCTGTTCCCAAGGCTTCCGAATAAACCTTTACATTTTAAAACGTGCCAGAAAAAATGGCAATTTTATTTTTAAGGTAGGTATAATAGGATATATAAAAAATGTTTAATTTTCTGGAGAATGCGAAAAGTGAATAGAAAGTGCAAATATTGGTACTTGCAAATTGAAGCAGGGTACCTACGCATTATGTATTGTTTATTTGCCCATACTTCTTTGAATGTATATCTAGACATAAATGTTTTTGGGCCAAATTTATGTCTAAACATAAATTTATGTCTAGACATTAATTTAAAGAAGAATAGACCAATAAACAATATTGCTTAACTGCTTCAATTTGCAGGTATACCTATATTTTGCGGTCTTTGTTTAGTATGACTCCTGCACCATATTTCTTTGAATTTATCTCCACTCACTTTCCAGCACTGATAATCATTTTGGTATAGTTAAAAACAGTTTTTCGGCCATTTATTTATAATACTTTTCGCCTGTACATATACTTTTGTATTAGAAACAAGAAAAGTAAAACGTTGCTGTTTCCTATTTTTTATATTTTTTTCTTGTTATCCAATTTTAGATTTCCAAAAAATGAAGAGCTGCGAAATATTTGGTGTTCTTTGGTTAGGATTGACGAGGACCGACTTCGAATCAAACCTCCCTTTTTGTGTTCGGCCCATTTTAACCCACAAGACTATTTACGTGACATTGATGGAATCAAATATTTAAAACCGAGAAGCTTGCCAATCATGACTCACCGGCAGACCATACAGTTTCCCGTCTCGAAAAACAAAAATTATATGGCAAATTGAGTAAAATGGCCTTAGAGATATGATGTAAGAAAGGCGAAATATATTTTGTATTTTGGTTGTCATTTTATTCGGAACCGTAATTCATTATTGTCGGAAGAACAGCAGGAGATTTAATTTTTAATGTTATGAAAATTGCAATTTTTATTGATTCAGAAAGTCAAAAATGTGATATACTGTCATATAACAATAACGACATAGGTACCTACCCAAATTAATATTCATTTATATTTTTCATACAAAACGGTAGAAACTCGAAATGTGCCGCCGCTGTTCCAGATGAAAATCGAGTTCGGACGTACGTATTATAACAATCACATGTTCTCATGCGGTGTTGCCCGATGGGTACGGATTCCTCGTTTTATCTCTTTCCACTCATAGTGTTGTCTCTTTCGCACTTATTGTGATGTTGGCGTCAAGACTAATACCATTTTATGAATGGGATGCCCAGTCTATAGTATTTAAAGTCAATGTTAGGCGCTCTTAAAACGGTTGCAAGTTAAACATACAAGGTAGATAAAAAAAATTAAAATTGTAGAAGACTAAAGTACCACAATTTAAAAATAATTCAGCAAAATGTCATAAAGAAAAGTTGTTCAGAATTAAAAGTTTTGCAATAACAAAAACCTAGCGTTCTAGAAAAAAAAATGTTGTTCTGAATTTATAATATCAAACTAAAATAGAAAAGGCACCCTTGAAACAGGAGTTTTTCATATACCTACATAATATCAGTACCTATACTGATGTTTTATGATGTTGAATAGATTTTTTGCGAAATTTTGAAGTTGTGTTTAATATCGTTAAAACAAACATATTAAGTTTGTGATTCCGAGTGTGATTCTCTATGGAAATCAAAAATGTAGGTCATAGGATTTCAAAAGGTTACAATTTTTGTAACCAGGTTTTTGTTGATGCTGATAGACTCAGATCCTTTTCGTTCGGAAATCATGCAGTAGAAGAAAGTTTTCAAATCAAGTCAAATCAAATATGCTTTATTATCATGAAAAATAGTTACAATTTTATCGGTAAATCAAAATAAAACAAAAATAAATAAGTACTATGAAAATACTAATGGTCAAAGAAAAAAAACTAAGAACACAAACAAATAATTGTAATAATAATATATCTTTATTCAGCATGAGCTATAAAAATGACAGTGTATAAAATATATTATGATATAATAATATAATATTATGATACAATAATTTATGAGCATGTAAAAAATATTATTTCAAGTTTACTCAGGAGGCATAAAATAATCGAATAATCTAAAGTAGTATGATGTGAAAAGTATGTTCTTTTGAATACATTCAAGTTATAACAGTCTTTGATCTTTGATGGCAAATTGTTAAATTCTTGAATAGTTATACAAATCAAAAAGACACAAGAAATATACAAACAACGAAAATAGTTTGAAGATTTGGAGATTTTCGCAGAGCTACCTAATTTTAATCATCTTGTAATTATAATAAATAAATGAAAAAAATTTTCTCCTAAACACTTGCGTTCCAGAGGCTCTGAGTTTGGACATTCAGTGGTTGCATAATTGATAAAATCAGAACCTGTATCGGAACTCTAAGATTAAAGTGAAAGTAAAATAAGAGACATTTTCACATACTATTATCTGGTAGGTTATTGTCCCACAAATAAAATCCAGAAATAATTTTGAAATGAATTTTTTATTTGAAAAAACGCATTTTCTCACACAAAGTCACATTCAAACAGAAAAAGTAGGGGATTTGTCATGGGATATATTCGAGAGAAACAACAGTACCTATATTATTATGATAAAGGCCTTCGTCCACAGTCCCAAAATTCAAAGGTTCTCATTTTTTATCCTTATCATATAATTATTATTAAGATTTATGGGCAGAATATCTAAAAATATAGCTCAAATAAGATTAAACCTATACGGGTTGCCTCCAATTAGGTCGGAATTGCTTACCTCTTTATTATTGAAGATACGTGGTCGTTCAAATGAGAGAACTAGTAGTATCTTTTCTCGAATCAACCTTATGCTGACAAAAAAAAAATTAAACAACGCATTCTCGATTTATTTCAAAAAACGTTTTTTGTTAATGGGACACTGTGTTTTATATCATGATTGATTGGTTTTTTTTTTCTGAACATAAAAGGTTATCATGATTTTTTTCCTGAAACCAAAAATAACGGAGTTATGCACATCTTCCTCGACTAATTTATAAACGTCAAATTAACAAGATTCAATGATTTGATTGTTTCAAGATGAGCTTAACAAACAAAATACGCTAAGCACGATAAAGTTAGTTCAATAGCAGATATGGCAACCAAAATGTATTATTTTGACAACATTTTAAATTTTATGGCAAAGTTTTCAAAAAATTAAAAAAGGCATAACTTCGTTATTTTTGGTTTGAAGACAAAACTCATGATTACCTTTCATGTTCGATTTGGGCAAAAATTGACAAATCGCCGCTAAGACGACAATTTGTCGATTGTGTAGCTTCCAATTCAAAATCCTTTTTTTTTGCTCGTTTCCATATTCTCCTGAAAATTCTAAACATTTTCTATGTACCTACCTACCTAAGTTTGACGTATAAAAAGATATTATTCTCGAAAAGTTGCGTGATTGTTTCAATGTCAGATGGATTTTTTTTCGCATGCCTTCCTTACAAAGATGAAGAAAAATGTGATATTCTTTGAATAATCTATCGAAATAATAAAAATTGATTCGGGTAGCGTTTGAAGCCCATTATGCCATTATATGCTTACCTAATGTCACCAATTTCTCTAAAACTACAACTTTCCGAGGTCAATATTTAGTTATACAGGGTATGCTCAAGCCTTATAGAACTAAATGGTATGCTCTATAGTAAATGTTCAGAATTTTCAGGAGTAAACCGAACAAAAGAATGGGGTTCTATCTAATTTGAAATAAGAAAGTCGGACCACGCTCAGAGTTTATGAGTCCATGGGAAATGGAGTTTTTTGACAAATTTATTCAAAACACGAACTGATATTTGAGACAATTTTTTTAGAAACGTGAAATAAAAAAGATGAAGGGGGTGTCGATACATAAGAATTCATTAGAAAAATATTTTGAAAAATTTATCTTTATCAAAATCAAGAGAATTTTTGGATGAACAACATAATATAGAACCTAATAATCGTCTTCTTTCCTGAGTACTATTTTTCATTGTTTTATTTCCGCATGTCTTGCAATAATAATTGTAAAAGTAAGCATTCTTACTTGAGACTTCAACTCTATTGTAATAAAAAAAAACGAAAATAAAACAGTTTTGTGGAAGTATCCAATAAATAACTCAACTTAACTGTGTATAAAATAATCGAGGAAATAATGGATATTTATGTTTTTATTGCCGTTGTTCTCAAACAACGCTATTGCATAAAAAACTACCATTCAGGAATCCTTACGCTTACAGTCATTTTTCCAAATCAGTTTTAATTTTTTTTTTCAAATCTTCAAACTTCCCAAAAATTGAAAAATCCTCATGTTCATGAATGAAATATGATGCCTACACCACTGGAGAGGAATACGGTGAATGCTCAATGCAAATTTGACACTTACCCGTGAAAAGTGATTTCTGGATCCGAATGGTCCAGTTATTGACACAGCAAGCACACTCTAACCATTTTGCACAAATAAAGTCACAATATAACACTTCACAAGCACGAAAGTAGAAAAAACAATTAGTTTTCAAGTTGAAATGCTAATGGCATCGCCGCACCACCTTCAAAATCGATACCTGAAAAAGGGTGCTGTTTAAAGGCAGCGTTGCCGTGTAGTACGACTAATATTTACTATGTATTGCCTATAAATATCCAATGCACAAAAATAATTATTAAATGAATGTCAGTAATTGATCTTTGAGTAGCACAAAAATGTTTGACATAATTTATGATGTGAAATAATATCACCATTAGACACTATCAGCGTTATTCAAGATTGAGTTTATTCACACTAAATCATGGTTGTGAATGTGTCTCATTATGCGGTAATCTAGAATAGTGAAACGCGATGGAAAAATGAACAATTCTCAATCCTCCTTAATCTTCATTGTATCATGTCTTATCAATCAATTTCGTAAACAGGAGAATTTTATAATGAAAATATTGATGAAGATTTGCCCAAATCGGCAACCGCGTCCAAGGCAGGTCAGTTTTCGGCAACGCAGATAAATATAACACGACGAGGATAGCGGAACAATACATTTCTCAGACATACGTCCAGAATTGGATGATGGTGCCATTATTTTTGAAGGTTTCCTTCTCTAAAGACTTATAGAACTCAATGTACCTACCCCTTATTCTTCAGTATTTATTCACTTACAAAGAATTTTTTCTCTACTGCATGGGAATCTCAATTTTCAGAAATGACTAATGAGGGATTGTTGTATTACAAAACGCCAAAATAAAGAAATATACGAAATTTTGGGGTAATGAGGTCATAAATCGCCTTCGTGATCAAACCATTGACCATACTCTGGAGCTGGGTTACGAGATTGGTGACCAGGTAAAGCGAATGCAGTGTTGCCATATCTCATTACCGGAATGAAAAATATACGCAAAAACGCGTTTGGTTACAAATCTCGTTACCACATCGTTACCTGGTTAACACCAAAATCCGCCTACTGTTTATAAGCGTTATTTCTTGATAAGCTTTGAGTTTTAATGAACAATAATGGCGGAATGGGTTTGGTAGGAATATACAGGTTGACAATTTGAAAAGGACCAGCATTTGATTGTGTTCAAACGAATGATAGTATGAAGATTTGGCAAGACACGTCATTTTCTCATTCATTCTTATTCTCATCAATAAAGACGATATTTATTTATTAATTTATATATTTTTGATATCGAGGGAGGCAACTTTTGAGGTATCTGTTGTTTTTCTGGAATCAACCCTGGCATGCCCAGGGTAGCTACCCCTGAAATTTCAAATTGCAACTCCCCCTTATTTTGCCATTTTTGAAATCTTCACGTTATTCTCCATACGCTACATCACTTTTTTTTTCAAAGTTGAAGTTCCTGACCACATAAAATTTATCAAACAAACAGAATTAATTATTCATTGAACTGATGATAGTATGAAAATTTGGTGAGACACGTCAATTTAGATATCGTGGAAGGCAACTTTTGCCTATCAATGTTCTGGATTCAACCCCATCACTCTCACGGCAACTACCCCTGAAATTTGAAATAGCAGCCTCCACTTATTCAGCGATTTTTGAAATCTTCATGTAATTCTCAAGAAGCTACATCACCCTTTTTCAATAATGAAGTACATAACCTGACAATTGTTCTGTTTGTGAAATTGAGAGTTCCAATTAAAAAAAGGTATTTATCTAGAGATACATGAGGAACTCAAAAATGACATAAGAAATAGGAGTTTTCATTGACAATCTTATAGTAGGCGCACTGGAGGTTAGGGGGTTTTAAGTAATATGACAGCTTACACCTCAAGAGTTGTCCCCCTTGATATCTGCATTGATATCTTTCACAAAATCTCAATACCGTCATCAGTTTTAGAAATTATAATCATTGCCGTCCGTTTGGAAACAATTGTGAAGCTATGTAGTCCAATTAAAAAAAAAGTGCAACTTATCAAGAATAGCATTACTATTACTTACGGAATAAGTAGAGGCTGCCATTCGAAATTTCAGGGGTAGTTACCCTGGGAGTGAGGGGGATGAATCCAGAAAATTGATACCTCAAAACTTGTCAACCTCGATATCTACATTGACGTATCTCACCAAATTCTCATACTATCATCAGTTCAAGGAATAATTAATTCTGTTCGTTTGAAAATTTTTGTGAGATTAGGAACTTCAATTTTGAAAAAAAGAGTGATGTAGCGTATGGAGAATAACGTGAACATTAAAAAAAAAGGGGTGGGGGTAGCCACCCTGGGTGTGAGAGGGTTGATTCCAGAAAAACAACAGATACCTCAAAAGTTGTCCCCTCGATATCTAAATTGACGTGTCACGCCAAATCTTCATACTATCATTGGTTTGGACACAATCAAATGCTGGTCCTTTTTAAATTGTCACCCTGTATAACTTGAGGTAACGATGGAAATTGCTATATCACCAACAAAGATCTTCTCTTACTGGTAGTAACACTACGGCTGCCCAAAGTTAAAAAAAAGAACTGCATTTATATATGAACGGAGAAAAATGAACTTTTTACATATTTGCTCAGCCGATCAAAATTATTGCTTCTGGGACCGGTAAGGGTTTAAATTTCATAGAAGAAGGTGGAGAAGAGTGTTTTTAATGTTATATGGTTTGATAATATTGATAAATCGAAGTAAGGCGTCAATTACTTGTTTTTTTCTTATGTTTTTGGAAGACATACCAATGATATAACACATTAAATCAAATTAACTACATTTGCTTTGATTTAATTATGATAAGTTTGTTAAACCATCAAATGTATTTTCAGAAATAACAAAACAAATAACATTAATATAATATTTCTATTGTGATTTTTTTTATTAAAACGATGGTAATCACCATTACTATTATTTTTACATGAAATAAATATTTTTTTCTTGGATTACTTCTTATCAAAATAGTATATGTAGAATATGGCGCTATGATGAAACGGGAACGATTGTTTGGATCAATGGAACTGAGATTAAGAAAAGCATTTATTTAAACATATAGTACAAACAGTTTCTTTTTTAAATCACAAAAATGACTGAATTAAATAAATAAAAACAAACTCCCGGAAATAATTCTCTTTTCAATATCTTTTAGTCTACCTCTAGTTCACAAGATTCTTTATTGGTGAGATCATTTGAACAGTCTGATTCTGGCAAGTCGGTCCAAAACTGTCTCCTATTTTCAGGCATTAGAGGAACGAGAAAGCGTAGTATTTTTTCTTTTTTGGAGGAATTGATTCCTCTGACAGGCAAAACTCTCACTTTAGGATAATCTTCTTTTATTTCGTCGATGTAATTTTTTTTTGGAACAAGTTAACTGTTGTGTAAGGGTCTTCAAGATCATATTTATTTATCAATAGTAAATTTTCCTTTCTCGAAACAAACATCAACTATATTGCTCAAAAAATGAGAAAATGTTTCAAGAGGATCGTCGCTTTTTTTGGTTGTTCTTTTTTTGTTCTGAAACAAATGAAACTTGTCCAAAAGCAAAACTCCATCCGCTGTCATGTGTGTGTGTCCTCTGGTCAGATATTTCATAGTAACTTTCTTGGGTCCTTCCTTGGAATTAACTGTCGCAATAAAAAACGAGAACAAGTCAGGAGAACAATTTTTATTCTAGGCAGAACAGTTATCAGCCCAGAATACAAATTCTTCTACATCCCTCTCGATTTCGATAACTTTTAGAACTGAATCAGCTATGGCTTCGGCTTTTCGATTTCCTATGGCCTCATGCCAGAAAACACAATAACTAGTATTTTTCGAATTCAGATTAATACTTAATATTTTATTAAAAACTATTAACCGACTGGTAAAGAAACTAGATTTACATTCTGGCATTATAGGCAGGATAGTCACTTTCCGTGAATCCATAGAAAAAAATCTAGTTTTTGATTTTTCTGCGGCAATCACGTCTTTTTTATATTCTCTTTCTGCTGTACTTGCCTTATGTTCGGGTTTTTGCAAGCCTTCTTCAGCTTTCTGTGTTGAGTCGTCATCAGAAGATTTTTTCATCTCATTTTCTAAATCTGTGCAATCTTCGCATTTGTCAGACATAGGCATGTTGAAACTGATATTCAAATCCTTAATCACTTTTCTGTAGACCTCCAATGAACACTTCGTATTGGGATTCTTTTCCTTGAAGTCATCAAACTACAACTTAGATCGCGAGGTAAGTATTTTACATTTGGTGCATTCCTACGGCGATAACGGCTTATACATGGGTGGAAGCTGTTAATGTGTTCTTCTATTGGTGTTCTATTGATTTTGAAAGATTTCGGATGAATAACCATTCTTTCCTTCACCATATTTCCACAAGGCGCAGCTTTCATCGCTGGTACTAAACGAGTTGGAATGGAATCATGTTTGTACCCCAGTGTGTACAGGAAAGTCTTTCTGCAAACTGGTTTAGAGACTTCATCCTCTATTGGCAAAGAAAAGAATCCACTGTCTTTTCTATTTTTGATGGCAGTTGTTCTCTTCACAGGAGCCAACGTTATGTGACTTCTCATCCATTTTTTTCGAGACATGTAACCTAATGACCAAAAGTTCTCCCAGATGGTTTCTCGTCTCGCCTCGGTGAAATCACTGCATTGTCGTTTGCACTTTCCTTCGCATTTTTTTCTCGTGAGATGTTCACTCCGAGTTTTTTTGAGTGCCCTCTCCTTTTTTTCTTTCAAAGTTTGCTCTTTCTTCATCTTTTTCTTTGGTAACGAACTTGTGTTGATCATAATGTCTTCATTTGCCTTTTCGTTCTCGTCTTTTGAGATATCGAGTCTGTTTTCTTTATTCTGAAAGCAAGTAGTAACTACATTGAAGTTTTTCAGGTACAAAATCAAAACGTAATTGAATCACTTACATCTACAACTGGAAATGACACCACCGGAAAATTTGATTTTTTGTTTGGGCTTCAATAGGAACTCTATAACAAAGCAAAGCATATATAACACACAATTCCTATGAACTACTAAAATAATAAAAAGTTCCAATGAGATCTTTGAAAAAACAAAATGAAATAACGTGGACAATTACTTTTGACATGTGACATCTTTTATTCTTGTTTTCAATCATTTCTTCTTCAGAACTATCGTCAGTATGACTGGAGTACAGGAGTATATGTCTGATCTTTGTCACTATCATCAAACGTGCTTTGACAGTCTTCATCATATTGTAGAATCCATCTAATAATTCTTCTGCATTCACTCATTTTTTTCTCCAAGTTCTCGATATTCATAAAATATCCAGCTGTTACGTTTTGTACAACGGGAGAAAAAAACGAATCTCTATTGACCTCTACAGCATGTTGCACAAATTGGCATTTTTTATTTGGCAGAATAACGGTCTAAGCAAAAGCAAATAGATTAAAAAATGAATTGTTTTTCTTTCACTTCCTAAATTCAAAAGTCACACGAAAATGATAGGGATCAAGAGTAGGCGCTATGTGATTGGATCCTGTGGTACAAAGATAAACCCAGTACTCACTTTTTCTTTTTGTTCAATATTCAATATTGAACTACGCATTATTCCAGTTTGCGGTTGATCTTCTTCTTCGCCCATTGTTTTATCGGCGTGATTAACCAAGTATCTTGTTCTACTACGCACATTACTCATAACAGTGAAGGCCGACATGTTGACGCTCCGAGTTCTCGTCCAATACTAACATTTAAATGGGACTGACCTACACTTAATTAAATTCGTTTTTGATGCTGGAGGGGGTACAGCCGATCGTCGGAAAACTTCATAAAAACAAAGCAACTGCATCTCACAAAACTAAAACACAGTAACAGCGATGAAGTTACTTTGTTTTTATCCAGCAAATTGCAAACAAAATAATCCAAAAAACTATAGTACGAACAGAGTAATTGTAAATCACAAATGAAAAGACAGTAACTGCTAAGCAGTTACTGCCTTTCTTTTTTGCAATGTAGAGTTACTCTGTTCTAATTTTGTAAAGCCGTGGGTATGTGTGCAGTTACTGCTTTTAGCATATATCACTTCGTTATTTATTTACTGATTTGGTTGGGTCTCAAATCAAAATGTGCGTTATAACACAGCAAGTTCTCTTGTGCATGTAACTCAATTTTGGAAAAAATGTCGGTTACTGTGTTTTAATTTTGGGCAGCCGACTAGATACCATATTATGGTGTTGTTATAAAGCTCAAATGTCTCCAAAATGTTCTTGTCGTTACAGAGGTCACTGAAAGTAATTTTATATCATCATTCTTCATATTATCTCTTCAGTCTTCGTGATCTGAAGACTTTTGAGTGTAGGTACCTCAAGTAGAAATTTTTTAGAATATTCAAATGAGGTATTCATCAATTGAACAGTACAACAGGCAAATCATTGTAATGTGGATGTAGATATGATGACTTTGATCGAAAAAACTTCTGGGTGGTGGGTGGACTTGCCTTATATTATTAAGTACTTGTCCACTTGATTTTTGTTTTTCATGTATCCATGTTGAGCCCTACCAAAAACGAAAACAATAATGTTAATGTATCTTCTCATATGGGAGGCCATCAGTCTTTCGACATTTGAATATGATTTTCAATAGTTAAAAAGGTCATGTAGGTTTCTTAGAAAAGTTTGTGAAGTTACGTTACTGATATTAACAAGAGTTTTATAATAACACTAGGACTATGCATGTTTTATGAAGGTTTCTTACAACACTATTATCTAACAAAAGCTGTTCTACTTATATAAATGAGGTGATGGTGATCTCTATATAACCTTATTATAAATTTAATAGTAACAGTTACTAAAAGTTTGATTGAATGAGGATGGAAACAATAATTATAGTCCCCAATTATAATCCTGTAGGTTACATTGTTCTTATAAAGCCGTTATAAAGCTAGGTTACTAATAGGTACATACTTTAAAACTCTAAAACCTTCTTATATACCTCTGTTACTTTCATATAGCCATTATGTATCTTTGTGTTACCATCAGTTGCGAAAAATGTTTATTGGGATACATACAAATACAGGGTGTCCCGGAATAAGATTGGAATATTTAAACAGTATATTCTACACTGAAAAAAATATATCAGATTGCTATATATGAAAATTTCTTTGAAAATGCTTTGTTTTCGAAATATAGGGTTTCAAAGTTCAATTTCTATTTTGTTTTATCCTTTGAGATTAAAAATTCAAATTTGATATCATTATGACTCTATTTTGTATGTGGCGCCACTCACAATCTACAACTATTTTTACTGATTCAAATAGTCATAACTTCTTTTGTCAAACCCTGTATCTTTGTTTTGAGTGAAAAAAAAATCTTTTTTTTGGTGAGAAAAATTGACAAAAAAAACATGGTAACGACGTTTTTAACGCAACCTTTGTCTATTTTCAAAAATTCCCATTGAAAATCACATTGCATAGATTAATTCAAGTGCAAATGTCTTCAACAAGAGTATAGTCTTACTTTAAAAGTAATGGAAGGAAAATCTTGAAAATGTTTCCTCAGTCTGACCATGACCAATCAATGTAAGTTTTGTCCCACTAGGAATCATCCTATGGGTCCAAGTCAGACTGAAGAGAACAGTTCCAACGGGCTTCGCATCTAGCTGACAAGTAAATGAAATGTAAAATGTTGTAGTACCTTGTCAGCTAGACTGTTCAGTTCAGTCTGACTTAGACCCATAGCCATGCTGATGAGTCCTGGTAGGACGAAACGTACATGGATTGGTCATGGTCAGACTAAGGAAACAGTCTCAAGATTTTCCTTGCTTTTCCGGGAGGATTATTCACGAACTCGTTGTAGACCATATGGCGATCAAATGTTAAAAGTCTTTCATTAGATTGATGGAAACTCCATCCTTGAGATTGACAAATTCAACCGATAGATGGCGTTAGGTACTACAACATCTCTCATTTGAGAATAATGTTATAATAGTTTTTTTTTACTCAAAACAAAGGTACAGGGTTCTTCAAAAAAGTTATGACTATTTTTTGAAACAGTGAAAATGCATGTGAATGGCGCCACATACAGAATAGAGTCATAATGATATCAAATTTTGATATCTCATGTGAAAAACATTCTGTATACCGATTTTTGTTGAATTATCAGAATTATTATGGGATTTCTTTAGATAATACAAAAATAGAAATTAGACTTTGAATCTCTGTATCTCGAAAACACAGCGTTCTCAAAGGATTTTTTATATAGCGAACTAGTATTTTTTGTCAGTGTAGAATTTACGATTCAAATACTTCAACCTAATTAAGGAACACCATGTATGTACAATTTTTTACGATTCATGTGATTACTTTTTTTCGTAGAATGAATAGTGTTGACATATGAGCTCCAAAAAATTTAGTTCAACATGCGCTCTGGCCAAAAATCATATTTCCACACCACCTTGAGGTAGAGTGTGCGGCGCGTTTTTTTAAATCGTGGTATCCCCAGTGGACCTCACAGTTCGACAATTTATCGTATTCTTCTTCGCTTCGCTGTTCTTCATTGACCAAGTATTACGAGTTCATTCTGTTTATTGTCTTCAGTACTTCACCACCGAAATATTTTCCCCATCATTCGTTATGGGATTATAAGTTTCATCGCAATCCTCTTCGTTTTTGTCTTCATCATACGTTTGCCCGAAAAAAAACACCATTTCTTTCTTTTTCATTGCGAAGATAGCGAACTCGTATGAATTGCTGCACTTGCCTTCGGCTCGTGCTACAAACCTTCATACTCGTAAGAAATGGATATCATTCGATGCTTGTTGCACAATATACCATTGTGTCATAATTTTAGTTTCGAAAAATCAAGTAGGTATGTCTTGGAAATAAACCTAGAGCTATTTCTCTCACCAGTAAATAGCTTCTGCTATGAGAGATACGACAAAATGTTATTGAGGAAAGTTATTCAGAATGAAAAACTGAGTGAGAATGCAAAATTCCAAACCCTCCGCCTACTTTGATATTTTACATTTTTCCATTCCTAGTTTTCAGATGAGCATAAAAATCATTTAATCTTGATATTTTAAACGTTCATTTGTGTTTTCTTGATTTTTAAATACTTTTGTTCTCTGCAGAATTGCGTTATTCATCATTAAAAATATTTTGCTGATGAACTTTTCAAATTTCTCAAAAATATCAAATTAAGCGGAAGGTTTGGAAATTTTGCATTCTCACTCAGTTTTTTCTTCTGAGCAACTTTCTTCAATAACATTTTGTCGTATTTCTTATGGGAGAAGCTATTTACTGGTGAGGAAAATATCTTCTAGGTTAATTCCAAGACATACTCGATTTTTCGAAACTAAAATTATGACACAAACTAGTTTCCATCCAAGCAGGGCTGAACCCCAGAAGATGGAACCCCAATTCAATTAGTTTTTTGTCTCTTTCACTTATTCATGCGTCGATTCGGGGACAAACTGTATAGTACATGTTTTTATCGTTATATGAGTCGGACAGTAGATTCGGGGACAAACTGTATAGTACATGTTCTTATCGTTAAATGAGTCGGACAGAAGGCATTATCAAAAAACTGCTTCTAGGTAAGTACCATTCTTTGAATATCGCACCGCGAGCGGCAATGATACGAGGGGGCAAAATTGAGATTCGGAAAGAACTTATCAAAATCTATAAAATTAACAGTTTTTCATGTGAAAGTTCCAAATAACTGTACTACTTTGATACTTTCTTGTGTCGACTCCATTTATTAATTGATTTCATGGTCATGAGAATTGATAGGACCATAAATACCAAGTCAGATCAAAAATTATTACACCCCAACACAGCACTAGATCCGAAAGAATGCTGAATATAATGAATTCTCTCCAACTCCAAATCCACAACAACCAATAAACTACAAGCGTTATCTGATTGCTGCAGCGATGCGACAGGGAATACAAAACCTGCTGGTGTCCTTGGCTTGCACTTCACTTGAGGAGAAAGCCTAGTTTCTTATTTTTGATCATTTAAATACAGTATTCTCTGTTAACCGAAGAAAACTGCTTGCGCCAGTGGTTCATGATTAAATAATAAATCTATAAACTATAAAATAGTTGCCAATCCACCTAAAAGCAGCTATTGACGTCAGTCGCTCGTGGTAGTCGACATCAAGTTTTCCAAATATGCAACCAAACTAATATGATATGAGAAGAAAGTGATATTTAATACCGAACCAGATTCGAGATGATAATGCTCAGGATGATTTGAATTGGAAATTGTTCCGTAACGATAATACAGGGTTCGGCAGCACACACAGTGCGATTGTGAAGGGCAGAACTCCCGAAAAAGTGGTTTATTCTGATTTAGTCAGAATCACACCCCATTTTTTCGTCTTCGCTGTCAGAAAAAAGTGCGAACGACGAAGCCATGATGTTTTCCGCTCCAATCCATTCCCACGACTAAAAAGAGGATTTGTGACTGGACGCAAAGAGTCCAGCCCAGGTTTCCATCCCCATCTCAACAGTTGTAGTCGTTCATCGCAATTGCACTATCTATTTTGCATACCCTGTATAAGCTTGGTCAACCAGACTTTTTTTTGCGGCTAGAGTGAGATGATGAAAGAAACAAATTTTCAATTTCAGTTACAAGGACAAATACTTTTGTCCGAGATCATAGATCAATACCCTATTAAAATACAAAGCGAAAATGTTCTACCTATGGAAAACTTGACGTTCAACAATGGAAATGGTATGTAGAGATATTTTGATCAAGACAACTTGGACTACCCTCAAAATATTTCATATAGGTCAAAATTTTGGTTATATTGTATATAGAAAAACTGGTCTTGATTTAAACAAAAATGCAATCTTGAAAATCACTGGCTATGTGAGAGACCACATCTTGGTACTTTTGAACGGAAGACTTCTGAATCCCCTGTTGACCAGTTTGGATGAATTAAATGGATTTGGGTGAGATTGAAAAGGCGTTCAAAAAAACCTTAGATTTGATGGATCTGTTTAGGTATTGGATAGAGCAAGATTCAACATTGATCTTGACAAGTGAAGAGCTATACAATGTGACTTTGGATCTGGTAGTTGAGAATAATGGAAGGAATAACTTTGGTATACTGGATCAGTTCCAACAATTCAAAGGTAAATCGATCCAATGTCCATAAACACTCTAGTAATTTAAGGATCTTGATATTTCACGGATCAGAGGATAAAAGTCCCAATACGATAAAAAATTGGCTAAAACTTCAATTTTTCGAAAAAAGTGACTCTTCTTAAGTTTTGCTTGTTTTGAAAAGTCTATTGCCATAAAAGATTGATTTCCATTCTTCAAATTTGAAAATATTTTAAAGGTGAGTCGAAAAACAAGAAAACGTGAAATGCTATGAGAAGTAAGCCACCTTTATTTTTCGTTTAGGAGCAAGGTGGCAAATAGAAAAACCTTTTGTTTACTATCTGTGTGACCCATTTGTTTTGAGTCATCTTGAAAAAAAGTTTAATAATCGACCGATTTGACTCAAGTTTTGTTTTTAATTGTAGAGCTTGACAAACTGTATCTTCTCACCGAAAATGACCTTTCTCACACAAAATCCAAGGCCAACTTTGACTGCAAAACTTTGATGAACCACATTTGTAATACTATCAGGCTATTTATTGTATCAACTTGAACAAAACACACTTATTTACAACAATTTGATCAATACTGTATCGGAAAATGAATCAATAAATTGGACCGCAATAATGCAGGCAACGAACGTCCGCGTCGTCCACTAAAAATGATGTTCCTCGTTATCTCCTCACAATTAAAATATTGAATAAATTCTATGAATCGTTGAATCATATCTTCTTACTATGCAATTTTGCTATCCAGGACGACTTCTATTTTCGCAACAGACAAATATCCCTAAAATAACTTGAACCCAACCATAACCTTTCACCAAAGTCTATATACATGTATTGTATTTTTGAAGTTAGTCTGGTCACTCTTTTGATAAGATATGCTCTGTAGTTTTGTGTCGCATCCATGATTTACCAGATTTTGTTTAAGTATTTCGCCACACCCTATCAAAAAACAATCAAACTAGTGTTCATTTACTGGATCTTCCATAAAAAAAAAGTCTATTAGTACACAATGGAACCTATCAATATCAAACGTTTCGGAAGCGAATATGCTTCCGTCGTCAAGGGAACCTGAAAGAGGAATGATTAATTCAAATTCGAAAAATATTATTCGTTTTCGTATGATTTCACAGTAGAATTGGCTTTTCTGTCTTTATGGCACAAAATGTCACTTTTACTGGCATTTGACATTGGAGTGCATGATGTTGATTGTTTAACTTTATAAATATGTTGAGTATTCACAATCCACTTTTTTTTGGGCTATGTTAAATTTTTTAATGAAGGTAACCATGTATTACTTAGATTTACAGAACAATTTGCTACACATTCAACAGAATTTAACATAATATTTGCACTTTCTTCAAGTTAACGTTCTTTAGAACATGGCTCCTTTGCTTAGATTTTTGAATTATCACAATTTATTTTATGATTATTATCAAATGCATTTTGACAGACTTCCGATCTATGAAATTCCCTTTTTTCCATGTATGATCCATGTTCTTCAATTTTTATTCTTAAGGATCGTGAGGTCTCTCAAATATAGAATTTATCACATTCAAAAGGAATTTTATAAATTACATTTTGAGTGGACTCATTAATATTTTACTCATTTTTTTGAACACTTTTTTGATTGTTTTTTATAGGGTGTGACGAAATACCCAAAGAAAATCTGGCAAAACTCTTTTGATTGTCACAGAATGCCACCCAGTCGTGAACCTACTAGGAATGCGGAGACGGATTTATCTGGAATGATTTTATATTGCACGATTAAAAAATTTAACAATTTAATATGTATGGGTTACGTTTACGTCGGGATTTTTATTTTTTGATAATATGTTCACGTGAACATAAGTAAAAATCAGAAATAAATATGTCGAGGTACCTTGGAAATGAGGAATGATGGTTTAGTATGCATGCACATATCATATTATGTTATCGCGACGCCTTTAATGATAAACGAATTTTAAGGTCTTATTGATGACGTCCTCATTGATGATCAAGTGATTCACAATTGGATCATCGTTCCTTTGGAATTTCGTAGGCGATGGAATGAGAACATCACAGGCTGGCACGAGGTTATTGAAAGAGATGGAGTACCTGCTTTGTACAAGGTTGTTGATAAAATAAAGCTGCATAGTTTGAACGAATATTTGATTTTTAGGCTTCTTTCAATCTATCTGCCCCTTTGAGAGACACGTTTATTGACGTTCAAGAGTGGAGAAAGGGTATTGTGATCATCAATGGATTTGTGCTTGGACGAATATTTGCTGTTGGCCCACAACAGTCGTTATATCTACCATGTGGTTTCTTGAAGGAGGGTGAAAATGATATTATCATCATGGAACATTTTAGTGCTCCCGAATTTGTGAAGTTTTCATCAGAGCTTATTTGGGGATATGGTAAATCCATTATTCTGTAAAAGATAATAAACCTTTGGAAGATGAACAGACATTTTTATTGCTATTGTTAGAAATTCACTCAGTTATCTTTCGCAGCACAGTCACACAATAATCTACCCTCACGAATAGCTAATTCAACAAACAGATAAAAAACAATTAAGACCAAATAATTCCAGCGGCGTTCTACACAAGCGTGCTTAAGTCGGTACTTAACTAGCCGATTGATGATCGATTGCGGCCCACCCTATCGGAATCCGTTAACACATAAACAAAAAAAAATTCTCAAACCGAAAAAAGTGCATTTTTCAAATATTCCCAACACGGAAAATCCTGCGAGCAATCCGATCTTGTAGTTCACGTTATTCTGCTTTCTTTCTCCATGGTACCCTCATCTGCTACTGAAATGAAGAAAATTTCATTTATCCGATGAGGAAATTGCTTTTCACAATAATGATAATAATCATCAGAATCATCATCCTTTCCGCAATAAATTTACCATTTCTACTGGATTCTTACGACAACGAACCAACAGCAACATAACTAGATAGACAACAGGAAAGGCTACAATTCAACGTTTAACAACGTGTAAAGCTCGGTTTAAAGTAGACACTGTGGGCCAAATTAAGTTAGAACATAATTTGACCCTTGATAACTTTTTTGTTTCTTCTTTGATGATTTTTGAATATTATATTAGCCTATATGTTCTGGATGTTATTCCAAAATTGAGCATCAGAGTTTTAGCCAGGTCCGGACTTGCGACGTTCTTATGAAATGTGTACATTTAAGCTCGTTATGAAAACGAACTGCGCTTCTCATAGACCAACACCAACTGATACATTTTTTAAGAAGGGCATTTGTGGAAAAAGTTATCCTTGAAATATGAATATTTTAGAACCATAACCCTAAGAAATTATGTTTTTTTTTGCATGATGGTTCTTGTCGACATTAAAACTATTTTACTTTACTTTGATCAAGGTTTCTTGAAATTCTATAGCAATGTCGTTTATTTGTTAAAAATCTGTCGAATTTTTGACATTTTAGAATTTTTCGAGGAATTTTTAAAATGAAAAAAAAAATCGAATCAATGATTTTTTTTTTCATCAAATAGACTTGATTGAATTTAACTCAAAAATGTATCGGGGTGCGACATTTTTGTGCACTCATATTCTTTTCCAATGATCGTTTAATCGAGATATTATCTTCCAAAGATGAAACGGCTTTCTACTCATTTAAAATCAAACAGGCAAACTCTTGAATCTCAATAACTATAAAAATTATTGTCAACGAACAAACCATGTTGCCATTGGATGCTCAAGAAACCTTGATAAAAGTGAAGTGAAATAGTTCTAATGCTGGAAAGCACCATGATACACAAAAAAAAATCGTTTCTTAGGTTATGGTTCAAAAATATTGATATTATCAGTATACCTTTTCCCACTAATGTCCTTCTCAGAAAATATATGAGTGGGTCTGTAAGTAGCGCAGTTCATCTTTGCAACGAGCTTAAATGCACCAAAGAAGAATAAGAAAGAAATAAGAGAAGAAACTCAAAGTGTATAGTAAGGTTTATGCCGCACTTCATTAGGCAAGATTATTCGTACATTTGCCAGAAAATTATGACATGTGGAGAAGCTGCCTTTCAAAGCGAATAAAGCAGGAATACACGTTCCCGTCGGTTTTTATCAAAATCAATAAGTCAAGTCAAATAAGCCAAATGAACCACATGTTTGAGTTTTTAGCTAATTCCAATCACATCTATTGTGTAGAAGGGATGTTCTAGATATTTCCAAATACATTAAAAATTTGGCCAGATAAAGCGGAACCGCTAACGAATACGCTAGGCCAAGTGAAGTACCGCCATTATACAATAAGCTCAAACAAATACAAAGCGTAGCAAGGTATCATGTATAGCGCGACAAGCAAATGAACCTGGGTAGAAAGAATGCAGCGGGAGACTGGCTACTTACAGATGACAGTCGAACATCGGCAACCGCTTGGTCATAGGTGCAGACGTAAAAACAAAATAATTATTTACTCGATTTTTTTTTCTGTATATCAATTTCTTATAACGATTAATAAATAATAATAGAGTAAGTATATGCATGCAAATTTGGTACTTATTTATCTATTTGTAGGTGTAGGGTTTGTAAGTAAAAAGGACTGTATTCATTTGAATTTTTGGTTTTTCTATTTTTTCTAGTTTTTAAATAATGATACACCGTGACTTTTTTTTATCTATTCATAACGACTATGGTTACAGGTCAATTATTTTAAACTTAAACTATCAAGAGACGACTTTGCATTTTGCAGGATAATCCGTAGTTGAACAATTCACTATCAACTTGCGTCCAAAGTCCAAACATACCCGACTTGAAAAACTTTAGTCTCTTCAACCAAAACAAGTTACATCACTCTACTGGCAAACAGCAGACACTATTTGTTGACAGTCTGATAATGGACGATCTGCAAATTTTTTGGAAATATGAAAAATATAAGGATTAGTTAGTACTGATGCCATTGATGTTTGAAAAATCAATCTACGACCTTTATAAATGTGGTAATCACCGATCAAAGAGCGCCGATCAGCATCCACTTTGTCACAGAATACATTATTTATCTCCGTCTGGCGTATTGACTGAGATGAGTGATATTTGCGCTTTCTTTTTTATTTATCTAGTATATTTATGGGTATTTTGGAGAAAAATAAGCTTGTGACTTTTTATTATTGTCTAGAGTACGTAAATAAATATTCAAGTAAGTTGTATGCAAATTGTCCATTCTTCCTAGTTGCCAGTTCAGAGTAGCTTGATTCTCGTTCTCCATAAGAACCAAACTACCCAGCTTAAGTATTTGGTTTGACATGTTTCTCCACTTGTTCCGGGACTGCAATTCACTGATGTACTCCTTTTGCCAGCGGCACCAGAGATTTTGTATCACAAGGAGAAAGAGGCGGGAGATGAAGGAGAAAGGGGGCCACTATTTAAAATAGCTTTGATTTGACACAATATGGTGCTAAAATATTCTAAGGTGTAGGACCTATCCCCTAAAATACGCCTAATGAATTTTCCATCATATAATTATGAGGCCGTGGATTTGCCTTGAAACAAACTACACACTCTCTACACAAATTACGACCATCAATTATCAAAAATCATTCTCTAATTGAATAAATAATTAATGATTGACTTCCACAATGTAATAAACGTTGATGCTCCTGTCGCAAGTTCTGTAGATCTATGACCTTTTGGCAGTAGAATTGGATGCTTTTTATTAAAATTTTATGATGAATTCTTGAGCCTACCTCCAACTCTTGTGAGATTAAACCAAGCGAGCGATGTCGGCAAGTCGTGTTCGGTGTTGATAAAACGCTCTGTGGTTTTTTTGATTTGTTTCAAGTAAAAATAGTTGTAAACTGGCGATTTCTGCAGTGTATGTGGATTTCAACAAGTCGAATCGATCTGTTCAATTTTCAATCGTTTTAAAAAACATTTTGGTGGATGATTGGACATATAGTGAAAACAATAGGTAACGCACCATCTCGGAGGCGGTCGGCCAACGAGATTGTAGTGATGGAGGTTGAGACTTCTGTGGACGATTCTGACGATAAAGGTTTCATATTGATATACTTGATAAATATATACTTCCTCCTTCCTCTTTCTCCTTCCTCTTTTTCCTCATTTTCTCCTGGTCTCCTTCTTACTGATTTTGTCTATTATCCTCATTCTCTCCTTCTTACTGATTTTGTCTATTATCCTCATTCAGTTGACTGGATATTCATCCTACCTGTGTTGATGTCTTCCTCTATACTCTACCTCAAGACTCTTTTTTGTATATTATCTCTTCTTTACACGGTTTATGGAATATTCCTCCTACCAAGCTTACGGTCTTCCTTCCTGATGCTATTTGAACCTTTTTTCCGCTTCTGAAGGCTACTTGGCCTCATAGTGGGTCTCCACCTCTCTTTTGTTCTCGGGCCCCATGATAGGTCTTTGCCTCAAGGGGGCCCCCGAGTCTCATAATCTAGCCAAGGGATTTCAGCCTTGTGGTAGAGAACTCCGCCTCATAGAGCCCAAAGTGGGGCTCCGCCTTATTCTGCGGCCCTCAGGATTCGTGGTGGACTTCCGTTTCAAGAGGCTTCGTTTCATTGCTTGTTCTCCTTTTTCCTACCTCTTTATTGTTTTTTGCCTATTGTCTCTTCCTCATAATGTTTATGGCATATTTCTCCAACCTACCGTATTGTCTTTCTCCCTGATGCTATTTTAACCCCTTCCCTTGTTTGTACCACTTTTCCTTGTCTTCATACTCTTTATTTATATTATATTATATTTAGGCATATACAGTGCATTTTTTTCAAGACGGAACATAGGGATTCCCATGTTAAATTTTCAGTCCCGTTTTAGCAGTACTTCTATCCAAATTACACGGCTAAAATTTGGCGTTTTTCATCAATTAACACACAATAAATTGAAAAAAGATTAAAAAATGCTTTTATCAATTGGAAAGTAAAACTTTTTTACTAGCCTTGTATATGCCACTGTCAACCAAATATCTTCATTGTCAAATTGTGATTTAATTTATTTCTAACAGTATAATACGATTATAAAAATCAAACATTATTTTTTAGATAAACTGATCAAAATGTCCCCTTTTAACGGCCAAGCAGTATCCTTAATGGTCATAGAAATAGAAAAGAAATTTTTTGGTTAAACAAATTGACAATGGGGTTAGACACGTCAGAAAATTGGTTGTCACTGTCATATACAAGGCCTGTTGAAAGTATAACTTTCTGATATATTGAAGCATTTTTTGAGTCTTTCTCCAAGTTATTCTGGCGTAATTGATGGACTCACTCAATCTCGAAGCACCAAAGTTCATCTACGGCAAGTTTTAGCTGTGTACTACGAATAGAAGTACTGCTAACATGGGATTGAAAATTTAACATGAGAATCCCTATGTTCCGTCTTAAAAAAAACGCACAGGGTGTTTCCTAAACTTTGGTAAAAAAATGGGTGAGGTGATTTATTTTTACGGGGTATTTTCATCAAGGATTTTCATGAGAAAAAATTCCCATAAAGATTTGACAAAAAACTTTATCTACGGGAGCTACACCCCTTTAAATAGGTCACTCCAAAGACTTTTCTTTCTCAATATTTCCGAACCCGTTCATACCAAAATCATGAGATTTCATATATCGCATGAACTTTCAAAGCAGTCAGAATTTGAGCTCAAAATTTCGAAATTTCAATTAGTGGCGTACCAAAGGAAAGGTTGAGTGAAGGTTTCGTGTATAGCTCAGACCTTGATAAATGGAGGTATACGAAGACTCTTGTTTGACCACCTGATACAATGAGGAGTGGGGCCAATGACTGAGTGGAAGTGCATCGGTGGCACGTCAGAGAAAGCATAAAACTAAATTCATATTTATATTTTCATAATATGAAAATCTGATTTTTTAACATCAATTCATTTTCTCCAGTCTATTTTCTCCGAGATTTTCTTCTTCCAGCAAAAAAATACATAACACCTTCTTTGTAGAAAATTCTACATAGAATAATTCAGTGGTCTCGTTCTCAAGTTACTCAAGAGAAACTTGAAAAACTTACCAACAGAGACTTCCCTCCAATTAAGCTCGCCCCCCACCGATCAGGACTTTTAGTATGTTGGTCAGGACACCTCAACCTACACTTGCACCAAAATTCGCAAATACACCAATTTTTTCCTCTATCCGGCATTTTTTTATCTTCGTTGCTTTAGATCTTTAACCTATGCGGCTCTGTCTTCAACCAACCCAGAACTATTGTAGAGTCTGTTCACAATATAACGCTATCAAATGAATTATCCATTGACTCTTCAACTGTCATGAATAGTCTGGTTAGAATGCCTGCCACGCATGATTTGAGTTTAGAGATTGTGATAGTTTTCAACGGTGCCACTCTCGATTTTGCGGTTAACAGTTTTACATGAACTTTTTGATTCTTGTTGACACTGCGCAAGTAAATACATGCACCGTATGCGTTCTTGGATGCATCTGAGAATCCATGTAACTGAATTGATCGAGCGTTCGGAGATATAACCTGGCGTGGTATCGCCAACGAGTTCAAAGTTGTAAGTTCAGATATAAATTTCAGTCATGCAGTATGCAGCTGTTGAGGGTAAGGAACCGTGGTTAATTCGTAAGTATCTAGTTCTTCATTGGCATCGCTGCGCCATAATATTTGTTGCAATGGATGCTGCTCTGGTGTAATCAACACTTGCCGATACATTTTCTCAATGTCGGCCGTTATGACGTAGGAGTGCAATCGAAATCTCAATAGAAAGGACGCAAGGTTATTTGGTATTGTCGGTCCTACCATTTGAAGGCTATTGAGGAATATTCCTGAAGTTGTAGAAGCGGATGCATAAAAAAACAACACGTAATTTAGTGGTAACAGATTCCTCCCTGAGTACTCCGTGATGTGGAAGATAATACTGCACCGCATTACTATCAAAATTATTAACTTCAATCATATGCCCCAATGATCTATATTCCTCCATAAAATGGATGTATTCATCACGTGAGGCAGTATTATTTTTGAGCTTTCGTTCTAACGCAAACAATCGTTTTCTCGCTTGTTTTTTGGAGTCGCCTAGCTGTTCTAAATTGCCCTTCAATGGAATAGAAACTTTTAATCTACCTGTTTTTGCATCACGTTTTGTAGTCTTGATGGAATGTTGTTCACATAAAACTTCCTCCTGAGAAAATGGAGATTCCACCATGCACTCTTCCAACTCCCAAAACCTTGTGAGCTGTGGTGAGCGTCTCATTTGTATGCATTAACGAACTATTATAAGTCTCACGAAACTCCAACCAATTCTCGAGAGCACCATCAAACTTTGTTACTTCGATTGCGGGAAGTCTAAACGCGCTAGAGTGAAGTGTTGGATCAACCAAACCTATCGGGTTTGAGCTATACGATTTAACCTTATCGTTCATAGATAATTCTGAGCTCGCGCTAACTCAGAATAAAAAGATTTTGTGCAATCTTCTCGATCATTATATGAAGAGTTCAACTCGCTTTCGTCAACCAAATCTTCTAATTGCGTCTGAAGTCCATCAAAATCTGGTGATAATTTAGGGGTCTCTTCGATTCGGGGAATCTATGTTGAGAATGTCGTTTTCTGAAACAGTTGTATCGGGATCGAGATTAGCATATTTTAGATTAATGTCTGCCGTGAAATTCTTAAAATGAGTTAATTTAGCTTTATAAGATCCTCGCTTACGTTTCGAAGATTTCAGTAAGTCATCAGTGTTCGACATCGTTGGTAAAATAGTATTCACAAAACTAAAATTACATCACTCAATAAGTCCGTAGGATGACACATAGATGGCGTTGCTATGTGATAATCCATATGATTTGTAGGAAGTACCAACCTTAAAAAGGTATCTGTCAAAATTTCATGACAATCCGACGATTAGTTTACAAGTTACAGAGGTTCAAGTGAAGCTACTTTTGAGTTTTTCAAGATACCCGGACAATGCACCGTCGATCGCAACGATGGCCAAATTGCACGAATTGGGCTTCGAATTGCTTTCGCACCCACCGTATTCTCCAGATTTGGCCCCCAGTGACTACTACCAGTTCGCAGACCTGAGAAAAATGCTCGCCGGAAAGAAATTAGGCTCGAATGAAGAGGTGATCGCTGAAAATTTGGCTCGAATGAAGAGGTGATCGCTGAAACACGAATGGTTCTACACAAAAGGTGTCGAAATGCTAGAGCGGCGTTGGACTGATTATATCACTCTTGAAGGAATGTATGTTGATGAATAAGATCGAATTTTGCCAAAGAAATGTGTTTTTCTTGGTTATCCTACGGACTAATTGAGTGATGTGTTATGTTTCAATAATTAAAACGTGGTAAATCGCTTAACGCATAGAATGATGGCCAACCGTATAAATAATAAAATCGAGCAAATATAGCCTCAGAGCAAAGCAAACAATGAATAATAATAATAAAAATACTTGCACAAAATAGAGATCGTTTTGGGTGAAAATTGGTGATATTATTTGCTTTTTATTTGCGTATTGGATTAGTTCACTTTAAAATGAACTGAACTTGTTGGTGAACCCCCAACAAATTTGTTTATTATTTGAAATCATTGTCTTGTAAAATTGTCACACTTCTAGAGAGAAACTAACTTAAATTCTTAACATTATACAAATTGATATGCTCCCTTGATCTCTAATCTACACACATCAAAATAATCTAGGGGACACTTGATAAAATACAAGAAAATGTATCTAAAATTAATTATTTAGTTGTAAACTAATTGATTGATTCAACTTTATTTAATTCAACTTAATCAAATTTCAAAAACTGAGAAAATAATGCACCATATTTTTTCTTGCTTGAAGGTTTGAAAACAAAATCTACATTGTTTTCAATATAATGTATGTTCACCTCGGTTATTAATCACTGCTCTACATCTTCGTGGCATACTCAGAATGAGATTGTCAATGTGATTTTGCGGAATTGCATTCCATTCGACAGAAAGGCACTCAAACAGTTGTTCTCGAGTATTAAACACTACATTTTGACGTAAAATCGCTCTACCCAATGTGTTCCATAAATGCTCAATTGGGTTTAAATCTGGTGATTGAGCAGGCCATGGTAAAACATCAATTCCATTTTTATCAAAAAATGTTCTCACCACCCTAGCAGTATGTGGGCGTACATTGTCTTGCATCAGTTGAAATTGGGGACCAACTTGTTGTGCAAATCGTACAACAATAGGCCCAAGAATAATGTCTTGATAATCAATTGCATTCAGAAACCTATCCAAATAAACGAGCTCAGTTCTTCCTCCAAGAGTGATACCACCCCACACCATTACAGTTCCTCCTTGCTGCCTATGGACTTCCTGGGTAGCTGCCAAGCGCTCTGCGTTTCCAGATCGTCTCCATACTCTTGTTCTGCGTGTATCAGGTGCTAGTCCGAATCGGGATTCATCAGTGAACAAAATAGGGGCCCAATCATGTCTTAACCAATTTTCATGTTCCTGTGCCCACTGAAGTCGGCTAGTGCGATTTCCTCTCGATAACACAGGAACCCCCACAGGTCTCCTGGCATTCAATCCAGATTCATGGAGCCTATTTCTGATGGTTTGACCGCTTACAAGCACATGATGCGTATCACGAAGCTGAATTGCCAGTTGTGTTGCAGTAACAGTCCGGTCTCGAAGTGCCCGTAGTCTTATCAAACGATCTTCAATTTCATTAGTTGCTCTTGTACGACCTGTATGGCATTCATTCACACTTTCCGTTGCTTGATATCTCGACCACAGACGACTGATGACACTTTTGTTCGTATCGAGTATGTTGGCGACCACTCTTTGACTCAAACGCGCTTGAAGTATTCCCACTGCACGTAATTGAGTCTCGCGATCCAAATGATGTCTCTCCATTATTGTAACGTGTAAAACTAAACTGAATTTCAGACTACTATTGAAAAAAACCAATATGACGCAATGCAATTTGCGACAAAAAATGTCCAATTTCTCAATTTGTTTATGTTTGTGGCTAAACTTCGAGTTGATAAACAAACAAACATACTTGAGATATCAGCCAGGTAACCATAGAAACGTAGAAATTACCAAGGCTTTGAAATTTTATTTATTTACCAAGAATTTAAGATTTTTGTAACTGTCCCCTAGATTATTTTGATGTGTGTATTAAAAAAAAACAAGACAGTGGTTACTATGAAATTATAAAAAAATAACAAAAAAGAGAAGAGAAAAATAGACTCGAATTTTTAGCCCGTTTCTCTTTAGAAACCAAAAATATTCCTCAATGTCCTGTACTCAGTAGAAGTTAGACTTGCTGAATAAATTTGTGAATGGTCAGTCATTGTTTTTATGACCACATTATAAACCAGCACCTATCAGAGCCCTACTCTACTATGGATGGATCGCCATATTGAGTGTCCATTACATAAGTTGGTGCTTCTCGCACGGATATTTGGAGTCTCTGAAACGTAAACCATAAGTTGGTCCCTCTTGCACGAATATTCGATGTCTCTGAAACAATGTTGATAACTCCTTGCATGGATATTTGGTGTGTCTGAAACGTGAGAATACGTTTCCCCCACAAGGAGAAGTCTCTTGAAATCAAAAACCTCAAGAAAAGATCTCCCGGAGTCAAAAATACGTCACTGTCGAAAAATGATGTCATGTTCCTGAAAAGGATTTGTTTATTATACGCTGACAGAGATGTGGAGATTATGGTCAAGTTCTCTGGGAAATGAGAAAATTGGGTTAGATCGATCCATATTATTGCTTTTCTGCTTCGTATTCAGACTGAATTGTGGTATCTGAAGATAGTTTGTGTTCAAACGCTAAAGAGAGTGAAAGAGAGTGCCGTTTTCATAATTAAAATTGAATGACATCTAATGCGCCTCCTGTATGCCAACATCTTATTGTTTTAGCCTAGAGTATTGCCTTGCCTTTTATTTGAGAAAAATGGAAGAATTGGAAAAGGAGAAAACATCTTTGACGGCTCGAATCTCAAAAATTCACAATTTGGTTACTGCTCACAAAGATAGTCTAGATGAGGATGTCATCTCTCAATTTATTGTAAAAAAAACCTCCTTACTCAGTACTTCCAAAAGTATGACGATGTAATGCAAAATTCAGAAATGTTGGATGAATCGCTAATTATTGATGAACAGGATGAAGTTGAAGTTAAATGTAGTGCCTCCTTGGGTACCTTAAACTCAAAATTATCTCCTCGCTCAAACTCAAGCAACTCATCAGTTCAATATAAAGCTCCATCTGTTAAGTTGCAAGAACTCACTCAAAAACCATTTTCTGGTGATTTCTCTGAATGGAACTCATTTATTGAATTATTGTTCACAACACTCTTCATAAACAATGACGATTTAAATAATCTGCAAAGATTTATTTATCCAAAACAATTGCTTTGAGGTGAACCTTTCAACTTAATTGATGCGATTGAAAAAATTGAGGAGAACTTTAATATTGCTTTAGACACTTCACGTGATAGGTATTAAAATAAGGCACGTATACAAGTTTCCTCATCAAAAGACTGCTGGAGGTTCCATCTCTAGAAAAATGTTCAACTCGGAATCTTAGAAATTCTCTTACTCAAAAAAAGACCCATCACACAAAATATATCAATGCACTCGTTTCAAGGCACTCTCACCACAAAATAGATTCCAAATAGTCTCGGGTAAAAAGCTCTGTTAAAATTGCTTAGGTGATAGACACCGAGATGAAGGGTGTGACCCACAAAGAACATGTCTATTCTGTTCAAGAAAACATTACTCTGTACTCCATAATGATAATTTCACTCAAAGAAAAAATTTTAGACATCAAGTCGGTTCTTCATGTCAAACTCAAGATTTACTCAAATTAATCCACCTGCCTCATCCCAACAAAGCGTTGCTCGACCTCCTGTAGATCTTCAACTTTGTACTCTCAGCTCCTCTAGTGAACCAATTCAAGAGACAGCCTCTGGTTCACACTCCTCCAATAGTGCTTTCTCTGGCAATGAAATATTATTAGCAACCGCCCTTGTCACTCTCTACTCAAGAGATAATGAAGAAAACCATGCTCGAGCCTTACTAGATAGTGGCTCGCAAGTCTCTCTCATATCACAAGAACTTGCAAATAAGTTGAAATCCAGACCATACCATAAAACTCTAGAAGTTTGTACTCTCACTCAAACCTGCTCAGTTTTTCGTCAAATGTCAGATGTGGAATTTTATCCATATAAAAACAAGGATAAAAAGTTCATCGTCTCATGTGCAGTTCGTGATACTATCACATGCAAGTTACCTCAAACTCCAATCAATCGCTCTGGATTATCTCTTCCAGCGACTTTTTGTCTAGCTGACGCCTCTTTTTCTGTTCCAGGAAAGATTGATCTTTTATTTGGAGCACAAGTATTTTGTGAAGCCTTGAGAAGTGGATTAATCAAACTCGAAATTGGACTTCCCACTCTGCAAAATACTGAATTAGGCTACATACTTCTTGGAGAACTTCCCCGAAATTGCTCATTAACAAGTACTCCGCATCTTTGTACAAATTTGTGCATTTCTCCTTCCAATTTAGAATTGATGGCTCCGGGTTCAGTTTCTGAGGAAATATCTCTAAATAAAATCCTAGAAAAGTTCTGGGATATAGAAGAAGTTCAATCTCCAAAATCCACAAATCTCGAAATTGCAGAACACATTTTCAAAGATACGACAAAGATTCTTCCCAGTGGAAGGTTTCAAGTTGATTTGCCCTTGATTCCACCCCTTGAAAATCAGAAATAAGGTGACTCGTTCGATGATGATTCAGGTCAAAAAAAATATTTTCTGCCTCACCACTGCGTCATAAGAGATGATAGTATTACAACAAAGTTAAGAGTCGTCTTTCATGGATCGTTCCAGACCACCACTGGAGTGTCTCTAGATGACATATTGTTGAAGAGTTATACCACTTAACCCGATTTATATGATATTTTGATCCGATTCAGATCACCTCTGTTGGCCTTTTCTGCAGACATTAAAGAAATGTTCAGGCAGATATTGATAAACCCCGATCAAACATTTCGCCAGAATATTCTTTGGCGCAACTCGCCTCAAGAAAATCTACAATGCATCAAATTGAAAACTGTCACTAACGGAACTAGCTCTGCTCCATTCTTGAGCACAAGGTGTTTGAAAGAACTTGCTCTAACTCAACAAGAGTTTTTTCCACTAGCCTCCGACGCTATTATAAACTCCTGTTATATGGATGATATACTCTTTGGAGCTAATGATCTACCAACTGGATGTAAAGCTTACAAGAAAGTTACTGAACTCTTATCAAAGTCAGGAATGTCTCTTCGTAAGTGGTGCTCTGGTTCTCCAGACTTCATGAAATGTATTTCATCAGATGCATTTTCAAGTCCAAACTATATTATTTCTCCTGAGAACAAGACAATCAAGGTTCTGGGTCTCTTCTGGGACTGCCATGTTGACAAATTTTCTGTCTATACTCCGCATAACGAGATTCAAGACTCTTATACCAAACGCCAAGTCCTCAGCCTTATCAGTCAAATATTTGACCCTCTTGGGTTAATCAATCTCATCACTGTAGTGGCCAGGGTTCAAATGCAAAAAATCTGGATCTTCAAGATTGGATGGGATGAAAATTTGTCCCAAGAGATTCTCAATGAATGACTTATTTATTTAAAAAATATGAACTTTTTGAAAAACTTCAAAATTCCAAGATGTTTACTAATATCAACCAAACTTGGTAAGGTGGAAATTCATTCTTTTTCTGATGCAAGTCTAAAAGCATACGCTGTTTATTCGTATTTACGAGTAATTTATAATAATGGACAAGTCTCTTGCACTCTGATTACTTCTAAAAGTAGAATTTCTCCAGTGATGAAAAAACTAACTATCCCTAAGTTAGAACTAATGGGCCTCTTATTATCGACTCGTCTCACTCAAAAGATAATACATAGTTTTCAAACGCAGGTTTCTTTTGATTCAGTGAATTTATGGTGTGATTTCGAAATAGTTTTGGCTTGGGTAAGTTCTCATGCGTCACGCTGGACTCCTTGGGTAGCCAGGCGTGTGGAAGAAATTCAAGAGATTTCTAATAAATGTGATTTAAAGTATGTCAAATCCCAAGACAATCCTGCTGACATATTGTCACGGGGTGTGTTACCGACTGATCTCATTCGTTCTCAGATATGGTGGCAAGGACCTAGCTTTCTTTTGGATTCTCATTTAAACCTCTCTTATTATAACCCAAAAAGCTCGACTGGAAGAAGTGTCCCTGAAGAGAAAAAGGCTTCCCATTCAACTCAAGTGAATGTTTCCAAATTCATGATTTTTTTTCTCAGAAATTTTCTGATTTCACTTCTCTGCAGAGACTGGCGGCAACAATTCTAAGATTCGCACATAACTCGAGTATTAATAAAGGCAAAATGTTTGGATCTCTTACAGTCTTAGAGCTTCAAAGGGCTGAACTAACAATCATAAAACTGCTTCAAGAGAAGTATTTTTCTCGCAAAATCTCGGATTTACAGTCACAAAAAATTATTGCTAATAAAGCAAATCTCTCTCTAAACCCATTTCTGGATAAAAATGGAATGTTACGGGTTGGAGGAAGACTCCAGAATGCAGTATTGGCCTCTGTGTGGATTAAGAGAAGTTAAAAGAATTATTATTTGGTGTCTCAATTGTTTTCGGTTCAAAGCTCAAGCTGCTTCTCAAATAATGGCTGATTTGCCAGCAGATAGGTTATCTCCTCCTCCCCTTTTACCATTGTTGGTGTCGACTATGGTGGCCCCTTCAATTTGAAAACTTCGAATATTCGAAATGCTGCGATTAATAAATTTTATATTGCCATATTTGTTTGCTTGGTCACTCACGCAGTTCATATTGAACTAGTTTCAAGCTTATCAACAGACGCGTTTCTACTCACTCTCAAGCGTTTCAAAAACCCTCAAATCATTTACAGCGATAACGCTATAAACTTTGTTGGATCCAGTTATCAACTAAGGGCAATACATGATTTTTTGAATAAAAAAGAAAATTCTTAAACAATTAAAAGTTTTTTGACAGCATCAGAAATTTTCTGGAAACTTATTCCTCCGAGATCTCCCCATCATGGTGGTATTTGGGAGGCCGCTATAAAGAGTGCGAAATACCATCTTATAAGGACTGTTGATAATCAAAATTTAACTTTTGAAATGTTGAGTACTACTCTTGCTCAGATTGAAGCAGTTTTTAACTCAAGACCTCATCCAAAATGTCAAATGATCTCTCTGATTTGTCTCCTTTAACTCCGGGACATTTTCTAATTGGCAAACCTTTGACCTCCTTTCTAGAAAAAGATGTTAGTGATCTACCTCAAAATAGGCTTGATATTTGGCATAAATCTCTTCAAATGCAACAGATATTTTGGAAAAGGTGGAGGGTGGATCATTTGAATAGACTCCAAAAGAGACCTAAGTGGTTTTACCCGTCAAAAAATATTGAAATAAATGATTTGGTCTTGATGAAGGATGAGAACACTCCGCCGTTGTGTTGGCCTTTAGGCAGAGTAATAGAGGTATTTCCTGGAAAGGACAAAACGGTCAGAGTAGTCAAAATTAAAACCAAAGATGGAATCTTCACAAGGTCCATATCAAAAATCTGTCCTCTTCCTGATCATCCCTGAATGATGTTCATGTTAAAACATTTGAATATCTTAAGTTTTGTGTTCACTCTTTGAAGTCTCCAATTGTTGACTGTAAGCTTCATTTCTCATGATCTGATCTGATCAAAAAACCATCGAATAATACTGCATTTGTTATTCTGTCATTTGTTTCGGATCACGTCACTGTCAGTTTCATCATTTTTAGCCAAAAAAAGTTTCTTCCTTCAAAATTTTGGATCAAGGGTAAATATTTTATATTTTTATGTGTCTTGAGTGTTAGGCTGTTGCGAGATTCACCCCTAATATCAGTCAAAATAACCCCTACCTTCTACTTCTGACCAGTTCACTTGAGTGATCGAAATTTGGGGGTGCTACAGTTAGGAGCAAAGGGGAAAGTGACCTGATCACTTACAAATTTTAATCAGATCAGTTTGTTAATAAAACATCCCAAATGTCAAATCTTAGTGAAATCGGTCAAATTGACCTGATTTGAGTTGCAAATAAAAAGCAGCTATTGACTCACCCAGTCGTTGCTCAGACTCCTGACAATCTCTGCCAAAATCCAATATGGCTTCGCTTCTCCCTCCACTGGTTTTGCTGGCAGGATTTCCAGGATTCTCGTTTTCTCTCGCCTCTCGCAATGTATTTGATCCGGAATGAAGGTCCAAAATTATGTTGAGGTATCAGTGGACTGTATGGACTGATTTAATCGTATAAAAACGCATTCGTATGATTGGAAAATGGTACTGTATTAACTCACAGATACACAATTAGAAATTGAATTGTTGAGTGTTAATCGTCACTATGATAACCACTTTCACAGTTTTCCTGCGTCAGATGTGGTTGTAGTTTGCGTGATTGCCGGCTGCTCGCTAGCATTAAGCATGAGGTCCATTTAACACCTAAAATAAGTGACCATTCCATCTTGTCAATTGTTCTTAATCAACGCAAAGAACAATCTACTGATATAACAACCTGTTCCAGATCATTTAAAAACTACAACCGCGAGAGACTACAACAAGAACTGCTTGAGATTGATCGAAACAATATTATCTCAGATGTAGATCTACTAGCTGACTCATTTTTAGCTGATATTGAAAACATCATCGACCGCATGTGCCATACAGTCAAAATTGTCCAAAAACATAAATACGCAGACAAAAAATGGATTACTACCGGAATTAGAGAGATGATGAAGAATAGGGATATCATATATGATAGAGCAGTTAGAAATAAAAATGGCACACGGGGAGTGAATTCAAAACTAGGAGAAACAATATTGTTAGCAAAATCAAAGTGGAGAAGGAGAAATACCAGCAGACCGCAAAAACCATCGATGGAAATAGAAACAACCCTAAGGAACTATGGAGAAATCTCAAGACGCTATTGCCTGGAAAACAACACACTATGCCACATGAAATACACTTCGAGGCAGGAATATTCAAACAAGAGTCAGACATAGCACGTGGATTTAATAAGTATTTCGTGGGAGGCATTTAAGATATTATCCAAAATATCCCTCAAGTATCAAATGTGATATCCTTTGTTCCCGAGATTCATAAACACAAGTCAGTATTCTCTAGTTTCGAAAAAGTGACCATGACAAAAATGAAGCATATACTATATACAATCTCAAAAACGTAGGAGGTGGAGATACCGGTGTTTCAAAGCAAGTCCTCTGTGATGCCTCGTATGCTGTTGGTGATCGTCTTTTGGATATAATCAACACATCATCAACCAAAGGAGTCTTCCCAGAATCATGGAGATTGTTGAAGAAAAAAGGTTTCAGCTTTTCTTGGACAATATATTAAACATCAATATCAATTAGCCAACGTTTCGCAACGTACCAGTTGTCATAAAGACCTGTGATAATTTTTAACTGTTCAAGAGGCTTCTCAAAGAATTTGTTTTAACTGATTGTTAGTATATTTATTATCTGTATGTTATTTATTTACTATGTGTACTATGAAGTTTATGTTTTTAACTCTGTAATTTTATGTAGCATGATGCTAAATAGACACTTTACCTATTATCATTATTATGATTTTGAATGAATGGATTCAAAGACAATATTTTACTGCTGCGTTTCTATGCCTTTCCATCAGTGAGAGTAAGACATCTATATTTCTCAGAGAAATATTCTATTTGAATAACACAAATTATAATTTCAAGTGCATAATCTGATTCTTTCACTTTTGAAGGATCTAGAATATACTGATAAATCTTCTAATATATGCTATGATCCGCTGTATTTCACTGACAGAAGAAAATGTTTCAAGCAGAGTATTTACAATATCAACCTTAACCGTAGAAATCAACACGTTGATCATTTTTCTGGCCCACGCCACTATGAATTATTATGTTTTTATGTATCTGGTGAAAGTCCTCGTTACAAAAAATCTGCTGGATTATTATTCAATCAACATGAAACCAATATTTTATTTTTGTCAAAGTTTGAACCTCACTCACTCTATTGGATATAAAAGTCATCCATCCGGTAGGTTAACTCTTTATCTATTACAAAGCTATCATTGAATCTGATAAGTTACATTTTTTATTGAAACATATACCCTGTGAATCATAAGACTTTCTACCAAGATTGGATAGTAAAACTGCACCACACAATTCCAATCTTGGCAAGCTCACTTGCTTGAGGGGCGTTACTCCAGCAAAACTTTGTCGACGCTTGAACGGAACTACTGCGTCACGAGAAGAGAGCTACTAGTAGTCAAAGGGGTAGATCACTTTTACAAGTACCTTCACGAAAGAAAGTTTCTGCTAAGAACCACCCATGCTGCACTCAAGTGGCTTCTACAATTCAGGAACCCGGAGGGTCAAGTAGCTCGTTGGATCAAGAGACTCCAGGAGTTCGATTTCGACGCTGAACATCTCGAGCTGGATCAAGTTATAAGAATGCTGATGCCTTGTCCAGAAGACCTTGCACAGAGCTCTGTGGAGGATAAGGAAGCCAGCATGCGCAGAACAACTGTGTTAGACGACTTCTGGCAGTCTTACGCACTCCTGAAAATCAAGATAAAGCCAGGTCTGAAGCTTGCCATCCGATGAAGTCCTAATGGGCTCAATGGGACTCGATGGTTCTTGATGACGGCATCCTGAAAAGGCTGGTGAAGATCGGAGGCAGTTAGTCGTTCCTGGAAAAAGTAAGATAGAAGTTATGAAGGATGTCCATGATAGCATGGCATATTGCAAAGGATAACAGAGATAGCAAGGAATCATCTGTGAATAGGACATGTAGGAACCACGAATTGGCATTTTTCTGGGATTCAGCTTTCTACTCATAGATGCGGCGAGATGATGGAAAATTCGTATTCATAGATTTCTGTATTACCTATGTTTGTATTGTACAATTTGTATTTGCAGAACATGGGTTTGCTTCTCGAGACAGATGAATGGGCGCCCAGGAGAAATGATATTATTTTTGACTTCGCAATTCGAATACCTCATTGGTTTGATAAAAATGGTGATGTGAAATTATTATCTATTCATTGGGTATTTGATACCTGAACTTTGTTTGGGTTAGTGAAGCCATACATTGGCGAAACACGTGTCTCCATTTGAATTGAATTGAAGCGTTGATCAAATAACTTTTTGTCCAATCAACGATTGAAGCTTGAATAGATTTGTGTTCCACTTATTCAATTTTTGAGAGAAAAGTCAAGGCACATAAGGGCAATAATTGGAAATAGAAATAAATAATAGTACTTTAACCTTCCACTTATAATCCGCGAATTTTGTGGTATTCTTGTGAGTTGTGATTATGATGAAGTTATATGAATAGTAGAAAATGTTCCTTTGAGTGAGCCGTTGCACAAAACTGCCATAACAAAATAATATTATAGCGTATGTATCTGCCCCGGATACAATCATTACAGGGTGTCTTCTCAAAAAATTACCACCCGCGTCCCATTTAGAAATCTTGTAGTGGTTGCGAGGGAGGTTGAACTAGCGATATACAATTTTTCATAACAAAAACTTTCCCCTCAATAAATGTTTTGCGTGTTTCGGCGATTTTCAAAAATCTGTCTAGTCTCGCCCAACGTGTGTGTGGTAACTGGCAACCACTTTTCACTTTGCGTTTACAAAAATATAAATGAATACTTGAAGTAATATCAAATCAAATCAAATCAAATAATACTTTATTGTCCAATATAACAAAGCATGTTACTATCTATAAAAAAGTACATACATAATGCGCCAAGTGCTGTGCGAGATTTGTTCGCAACCCTGTTATTTTTCTTGGTCTATCTCATCACTTCATTGTCATAAAATAAGCTGGAACGATATGCTCGGATTTATTCGCCGGTATATTTGTATGTATAGAGGATGTGTGAATGTATGTGCGAGTGCGAGGTTGTTTCATAAGCTGTGGTGCGAGTGAGCATGCAATTTATTTTCATCAAGTACCTGTTAGCTACCTAGTGCTTATAAAACTCAAGGTATAGAACGAGAGAAATCCATGGAGATGCGACATTTTTAGGGTTGTCAAATATTTTTACAAAGTGAAAGATCTATTTAGAGAATCTCAAAAGATAATCTTGTCGAGTAAAATGAATACCTACATATTATTATATTCAGGGTACAGGGGTACAAATACTGATACTGATCCAATATCAGTGGTTCATAAAGGGTGAATCAAAAAATCGACTGAATCTGAATTAACTTTATTGCATTGTTTTGTGAATCATAACATACACATTTTTTTTTAAAATACATATACATATTCCAACACTGTCACAACTCACAACTAATCTTGTTTTTTTGCTGAAAAAGAAATTGGGATATTAACACTTGCAGCATTAAAATTATGATATACATACCTCTCTCCTTTCCGATGTTCTCGATTCTGTGAACATTTTTCATCTATTGCCACAATAAGTGGAGAATCTTAATATTCCATATTTTTTGATCTTCTGTTCAAAATAATTTCCAATGCTTCACAGTATCACAGTTGATGTGAAACATTGTTTGTTTTGGTAACATGTTCTGTTGCCAAAATTTGTCGTCTCGTTTTATTTTTTCGCCAAAAAGAACATTGTCTCTTTCTGTATATCCTGTATATACTAAGTACGAAGTAACAACAATTGCCAATTGTCTTTGAATCTGAAAGAATATCAAATACCTATAATAATTATGATACCTACCTAATATTCAAGTGAGAACAGGATTTTTCCTTGTAATTTGTCACCCCTTTAGAAACTTTATTCAAGGAGATGCTCAAAAAATGTTGAAATGAAAGGTTTTTACTACGACTGTCCACAGATAAGGTTTACGAGAGCACAAATGGATAACTACCTTTATTTTAATAAAGTGTACACTGCCATTATTTTAATTTTTGAGCTGAATGTCATTTGGAAAAGTTATTTAGAATAACGTTTGTAAGTAGTGAAATCTGAGATTTCAAATAAATCTTGAATCTTTTTGGTTTCTCAAATCTTTGGTTAAAATCTACAGTTTAACTGTAGATTCTTATTTAAAATTTCTAAATGCATTCCCAACACCTTTTGAGTACACACGGAATTTTTTTTTTCAAAACAAATATTTTTGATGACCCAAAAATAATTCTTTGAAACTTTTCGATACTCTTGTATTAACGATAAAGTCATCAATGCTGTACATATTTTCACCTCCAATGATGTCCAAAAACAAATTGGATTGGAATTTTGCTTGAAAATAGAAATAAAAGTAGTTTGGACAGTATTCAGGTTTTTGAAGTTTTGCTAAACCTGTATAAAAAATCGAAATTTTCTCTTCATGAATCTTTTTTATTACAAGCAATTTTTTTTATCAAAAATGAGTTTCTTCCGATAAATGAAATTTTGTATCCATTTGTGGTCTTGTAAACCCGAATATCCGTCGACAGTCTGTATATCGGAAACTAATATTTTCGGACCGAAGTTTATTTGAAAAATCGGCTTTATTTTAGCAATGGTGTGTAGAAAAAAGTATCATCTCGAAACTTACTCAAATATTCTTAAATTCTTAGTACCTACTACAATAGGTACTTAGCAAAAGTAGAGCAACATCCCAAAATTTGATAAAACTTGGGTCCTCCATCAGTTATCGAAGAAGTAATGGTGCATCTGAAAACTTCAATTAGTTTGTCAGTTTAGGTACGTGCCCTGGCGATTTTTTCCAAAACATTGCTTAGTGCTTTCTTGTCACGTTAAAAAAAAGGGTTGAAAAAAAAACTTTTCTGTGAAACTTCTGATTCTAGCACTATTCGAAAGTAGGGCAAAATTAATGCACTTCCTGAAAATTTTCCTATATCTAATTGAACAAAGCATAGTCTAGCTATGAAATGTTGGTAATTTTTGCCAAGTTCAAAATTTTATAACTATCCTTTGTTCAATTATTGTGATGAAATTTCGAGGAAGTGCATTAATAACCGTAAATATTATCTGACTGTTCCATTAAAAAAAATTGAAGTTGTCTATCTAGATTTCTTCATTCACTTATCGATGACACATTTTTTTGAAAACTGCTGAAGGTAACATATGAAAAAACCTACAACTTTTATATAAAACATTTTTTCCATATTAAAAAATAAACGCTCTATGAGCTGCGTAAATATAATCAAAGATCTTGTACATAATAATATTGTAATGAATAAAATATAAAATATATTAATGATACCTAGGATGATAGTTTATATTATGGTACCTATCTAAATACCTAACCTATTCTTTCAAAAACTCACGTTAACAAAAAATAGTCCAATGTTCGTAGAAATCAATTATGTTCATTCACAGAACCAGAAAAACTACCTAAGTATAGTATATCCCATATCCGCACCCGCAGATAAAATATGGATGAAATTCACGAGAATTCAAACTGAGAATACATAGACCATCAAAATATGTACCTGAAAAATATCTAATTAAAGGATTTCTTCGCTGCTCAGTAGTTGCGTAGATTATTACGGGCTGGCGTTACGTACGATGATTTTCATCTGACGCCTTCACCAAAATCACGAAATTGCATTGCTGGCACGTGAACGCGAAACGCCCCCCTTGAGTGTCCAGACGTTGGTGGAGTGGGATCCTCACGGTCAGAAGATGAAGGTGATGAAGGACGTGAATTCATTATTGCCTCTACCTCTGATAATAATGTATAAGATTGCTCGAAGGTTAACGGTGTTGCTAATTATTCGCTTTAAATGAAATTTCATACTCTTAATACCTGCCTTCGCTAGACCACCAAAGTGAGGCGATTGAGGTGGTATAAAATGCCATTCTTTCTCTTTCTTGCATATGTTTGAGATTAATTCTTTTACATTTTGTTTAATAAAACGACCTAATTCTTTTAACTCCGAGTATGCCGAGTCAAAACGGCTGCCATTATCTAAAAAAATTACGGAAGATTTTCTACGTCGTGCAGTGAATCTACGTAGTGACAATATAAAAGCTTCTTTACTGAGATCATTCACCAATTCTAAACGGACAGCTGTTGTTAAAAAAAACAAATAAAAAGACAAATATAATAATATGATTTCGAAACTTTGGTACTGTAGCCTACCTTTTGATCTTCCCAGTTGGCTTCAACAAATTTGGCTGCGGCAGCTCTTGTAGTCGTTGGCGATGGGTGGTAGAGTAGGGTTTCGTTTTGATAAAGATTAAGTTTGAAAAGAGGGCGCCACTTTATTTTTTATAGGTGAAAACAAAGAAACCTTGTTTAAAAAGATTCACTGTGATGTCTGGAGTGGAAGAAAAGACTGCGTGTCCCAAAACACTATAACTAGCATTTATTTACATAAATATACAGTTTGTCGAATGAGGTTGTAATAAGGATGGTTTTGACACCAACCCTGTTGATTCACTCACTGAACTTTTATACAGTTCAAGGGGTTAAATATTATTACAAAGTATTTTCAAAAAAAAATCTACTGATAGGTACTGTTATAAAAGAGAAAGTTATGTATTGAAAAAGGATTAACAAATCCGCAAAATAGAAAATGTGAATTAAATTACATTTAAACCGGTTCTACAGGGAGTAAAATGTTCATGAACCTTTTAGCGTGTAGTTATACGTATGTATGTCAATGTACGGCGCAAGTATAAGTACCATTCAGTTACATAGATAAATGTTATAATCCAGTGATTATAAGTAAATGTTATGAATTAATAAATAACTAGATAATGAAAATTAATACGACGAAAGAATTTGATATTTTGGTACGAAAGAGTTATTTGAGAAATATTCATGAATTAAAATAGCAGAATGACTAAGATTTACACGTTAAATTTTATGTAGAAAATTGTTGAGTTTATAAGAAGAAGAATTATTGATATTAAGATTAGTAATAAAAAACTGGCCTGTTATTGCTGCTGTTGTCTCAAGACCATCAGCCGTGGAGCGGATTCTTTTTCACTTCGGCGGTGCGGGTAACCCCAACAACTCAAAGGGTCATTCCTGTGAGAAACTTCAGCTGCATCACGACAAAGTGATAGTCTCTAGACACCATGTAGATAAGGGCTCCAATGAATACTTGGCAAATATACCATTAATATCGTAATTTTGTATCAACGTTCAGAATCAGTAAGAATGATTCGGAATGGAAGAAAACAACAAAAATAGAAAACCCTGAAACAATGTTTCATTTTCAAAATCCACCTCATGGGGAAAGTAGGGTTAAGGGAATCACCTCGTTAGGTTCTTAAGAATTCAACAAATATCCATGCATGGTTAAAAAGCATCCATATCTTCAGAGGAGGTTTATGGATATTTTTAGAACAGAAAGTTACGTTGAACTTTAGCGATGCATATTAATTTTTAATAAAAAGGCCGCTCAGCACATTTTACGTGTGGCTTTCAGCACATCACGAGAACAAGTCCTCGAGCCAGGCCGAAAAGAAATGAATTACCCCCATCGATCATAAATCAAGAGTGTCAGATGGACCTTGACAAATGTCACGTATAAAGCGATCAATCAACTGGACAGAACCAACTGACCCCAGAAGATTACACCTTATTACCATAAAGCAGACCGAAAATGGGAAACATTGCAACATTGCCGGAAACTAACAGCTGTGATATATGAAGGTTAAAGTAATTTGTTGATAAATATTGGAGAAACCGATTTAGAAGATTAATAATTAGTGAGTACCATTCAAAAGGAAAATGTGAATGCTACATTTACCCCCTTCCTCAAAAGAAATTGTACCAACAGGACAATTTATGTTCGACATGGACTAAAACTACCCAAAAAAAAATATCAAAGAAAAAAGAGTATTGGATTCATCAACATTATACCTAGGACTACAAAATATTTTTAATCAGAATTAACTTAGTCTTAAGACTAAATTCAACTATAACTTCTTTCTATACACTACGTGTATCACCCGTCCTGGAAGGAGTCACAATCGGTATGTCAAAATCAGGGTAAAGAGAAAATCCGGTAAGTCAAAATAGAGAAAGTCAAGGTAGGGTATAGGACAGAGAAAAGTTGAAAATACCTACAGCTTAACTTGGAGTAACTAAACCTGAACTAAAAACTAAAGAGAGTCTTGTGTGTCAGCAAATCCAAATGAATGGGAAACACAAGAGCACACGAAGTGTGAAAAGTTATCAATGTGTCATCAAATCCAAATTGATGAAAGACACCTGGTAGGGGAAACAGAAACCTATTGAAAGCGTGGAGAGCATGAATAATTCCAAAAACTGACAAAAAAAATCCGAATTAACGAGGTCAAGGAATTACTTACCCGCTCAAAGTCCGCATAAAAGTCGAAATAAATCGAGACAATGCTTTCAAAAGACTGTAGTAAATTGGGGGCAAGTACTATCCAACCGAATAGTTTTCAGTTTTATCCTAAATGGATAAAAAAATTCAAAATTGAATTTAATAAAAACAATGATAATAGGCATAATTACCAAAGGGGTAAAGAAAAAAGGTAACATGGAAAATGAGCATGAAAACTGATAAAAAAAAAACCATAGGTTGAATAAACATTATTCAAAGTCATTCCTCCGCGGAATCGGACTCTTCAGAAGAAAAATCAGCAAAGGGCTTCAGATCCTTTATATGCCACTTACCACAACTAGATCCATTCTCAAGGATTAGATCATACACTACGTTTGACAACTTTTTACGAATGACACAATGTATATACTCAGGTACTAGTTTTGACGCAAACTTATTTGCAGCATTGGATAAGACCTTGTTTCTTCTCCAAACATGATCGCCAATATTAAAAGAAACATCTCTCTTACGGAGATTATAAGCCTTAGAATTTCTTTCATGGGCAGAATGAAGTCTTTTCTTAACATCAACAAAAATGTCTCTTAAACCGACAAGATTCTCAGCGTAAGTATTACGATCACCAGGACAGAGGGCCGTATCACTATGAATGTCTGAATTCAAATCTCTATGAAATTTTCCTGACAATGGAATATGTCTACCAAATACAAGGAACGAAGGGGTGAAACCAGTGACTTCATGTTTGGAGGTATTAATAGCCAATTGAATATGAGAGAGGTGTTGATCCCATTTTTCGTGAGAATCGATGTAACTACGAATCACGGTGCCAATAGTACGATTATTTCTCTTAACAAAATTACATTGGGGTGAGTAATGAGGGTTGTAACGAATATTAAATTCGTAACGTTTAGCGAGTTTTCGAAAAGATTTTGAGGTGAATTGGCTTCCATTATCACAAACTAAAAGCGAGGGTAGACCATGAATAGAGAAAACTCTATCCTCTAGAATTTGTTCAAGAAAATGTGTCTTGGAACTTCGTAAGGGAAAAATTATAGTGTATTTTGAAAACCAACATGAGACGACAAAAATCCATTTATTACCCTTTTTTGACCTAGGAAAAGGACCTACTAAATCAACAGCTATGACTTGAAATGGATACGTGACATTTTTCTCTTTTCCCATTAAACCCATAGGAGTATTATTCGAAGCTTTTTGCGAACCGCAAACAAGACAACGTTTCACAAATTTCAAGACATCCTGGCGCATTTTTGGCCAATAATAACGTTCCTGAAGACGATTCAAGGTTTTAAAGTATCCAAAATGACCACGATTGGGGGGACTATGAAGAGAATCAATAATTTCCTTTCATTGAGGGTTAGGGACAAAAAGTTTCCATTCGGGGAGATTAATTTTCATGGGCAGACGGTTTGGAATAAATTTATAGACGAACTCATTCTCTACTTTCCATTGGGGAAAAGATTCAGGGTTATTAAGAATTTTGTTTCGGGGATTATTGAAATAAGGATCAATGCGATCAACGTCAACTTCACCTACTACAACTTCGTCTGAGATAGAATCGGAATCGAGAATACTGTCATCACTAATGGCAAGGGAACGGGACAAAGCGTCGGGAACCACATTTTGAGAACCTTTTCGGTGAACTAAATCGAAAGTATGCTGACGCATTCGCATAGACCAACGGGCCAATTTACCACTGGGATTTTTAAGAGAACTTAACCATAACAGGCTATAATGGTCGGTGATAACTGTAAATTCAACTCCCTCAATATATGGACGAAATTTTTCAATGTTAAATAAGACTCCTAGACATTCACGTTCGACGACGGAATAATTTCTTTCGGCTTTTGAAAGAGAACGACTCGCATAAGCAATAGCCTTTTCTTCATTGTCAATAATTTGAGTCAGAACACCACCCAATCCAGTGTCGCTGGCGTCACTTTGAATACAAAAACGTTTTGAAAAATCGGGTTGGGAAAGAATAGGGGATGATACGAGAAGTTGTTTGATTTTAATGAATAAAGACTCAGCCGAATCGGACCACTTGATTGATTGACCTTTCTTTTTACCTTTGACGAGATCATTGATTGGAGACATAAGAGTAGAAAAATCTTTTATGAAGCGACGATACCAGGAGCAAAGTCCAACAAAACGTTTTATTTCAGTGGTATTTTTAGGACGAGGATAGTTTACCATTGCAGAAACTTTTTCAGGGTCAGTTCTCAAAGAATTCGAACCCACGATATACCCAAGGAATTTCAAGGAAGTTTTGAAAAAATCACATTTTTCCAAATTCACGGTTAGGCCGGCCTCTTTAAGTTTATTTTTAACTTCGTACAAAAGATTTACATGAGAAGAAAAATCAGGGAAAACTATTAAAATATCATCCAGGTAAGTAAAGACATGTGGTTCATAACGGGGACCAAAAATTGCATCAACGAGACGTTGTTGGGTTTGAGCTGCATTTCGAAGACCTAAAGGCATGGTTACAAATTGAAATAAACCTCGACCAACCACTGCAAAAGCTGTTTTTTCTTTGGAAGACTCATCCAGGGGAATTTGCCAAAAAGCCTTTCTCAAATCTATAGAGGAAATAAATTTAGCATCACGCAAAGAAGTAAGGATCCGTTCAATATTGGGCAAAGGATAACTGTCGGGTTTTGTAACTTCGTTAAGAGGACGACCATCAAAGCAGAAACGCATTTCTCCATTAGATTTTTTAACAAGGAGCACGGTGAACACCAAGGACTTTTAGAAGGTTCAACTACCCCTAACTTCAACATTTCATCAAGTTCCCTATTTAAAATATTTGACATATAGGGAGACATAACGAATGGTCTTCTCTTGGAAGGAACGGCGTCGCCGGTTTGAATGCTACAGATTATTTAATCAGTTTTTCCCAATTTATCTTTGCCGGAAATTTCACAAAAAGAAGAGATTAATTTATCGGCTTGCATACGCTGATCAAGAGAGAGGTCATCTAAAGAAAATAAGTCGTAACGAGAAGTCGCAAAATTCGAAGAAAAACCTTCCAAAACATCAATTTGACAATTATCATTATGAATATTCCAACAATTGTCCTTGAAATTTACCACGATATCAAACTCTCTGGCAAAGTCACACCCAAAAATAAAGGCTTGAGATAATGAAGGAACTACTAAAGCACTGATAATCCTACAGGAACCTTTAACGAAAATAGGCAAATCAACTCTACCCTCCACGGTTTGTTTCTTTCCATCAGCAGTACAAATGTTATCAACAGGAGATTTATTAATTTGAAGACCCAATCTTTCCAAAACAGGCAACCCTTTGGCTCCTACCACTGGCACCAGAGTCCAATAAAACGGTAATTTCAACGTCAAATAATTTGACAACAATATAGGGTCGATTATCGAGGGGTTTATCAATAAAAAGAGGTGAAAGTTGATTAGAGAAATTTGAGGGGGAATTTAAAAATTGAGCAACCTTGACTAGCCAACGACTCCAGTCGTCTTCATCAAAATGGGTTTTAACAGGGGTTTTAACAGAAATCATTGGAAATTTTTTCGAGGCTGAAACTAATGGATCAGTGAAAATGCCTCTTGAAGACACCAATCGTTTTTTGAACGCCTTTTACAATCCTTGGATTTAACATCGGGCTCACCACACTTGTAGCAGAAAATATTCCTGGAAGCTTTACAATCGAAATAAGTATGGTTGGGTAATTGACAATTCCAGCAGGTTACAACTTTTTTGGATTTATTGGAACTATTGAAAGGAACCTTGGAGCTACTAGGTTGATTGGAAACTTCACCAACTGAATCTTGATTTGAATGTTTACGAAAATTATTATTGGAACGACGAGATGAATAATTATTACCTGATGAATAGTTTCTAGAAGAGAAAGAAGGTCGATCTGAAGATGTGTTACGAGAACTGTGCACCTCCGCGACAGTGTCTCTGACTCTATTTTTATTTTTCAAATAATCAGACTCCTCCAATTTTCTACAAAGCTCTGAAAGCTGGGTGACTGAAGTACCTAATCTCTATCAAAGCCAACCTGTCAATAAAATCGGGAAGAAGATTATTACGAATGAATTTAATTCTGGTGAACTCAGCTGGTGTACGGGAAAGTCTATTAAAAAGAGAATCAAGGTGGGCAATAAAAACAATGGTAGATTCGTTCCTTCTCTGCTTACGTTTCTTGATTTGGCCCCAAACTTCATCGTCAATATCATCATGCAAAAAATCCTTCTTCAAGCGAAGAACCAAAGAGGGCCAATCATCAATGGAAGATTTGATACTGCGAAACCAAATGCAAGCGTCACCAGTAAAGAATTCAACAGCAGATTGGAATAAATCAGGGTCTGAAACACCACGAGACTGAGCCAACTCAGTTACTCGTTCTAGAAAAGAATAGAGTTTTTTCGGGTCACCATTAAATTTCACTTGCCATTCACTTAATGGAATATTGCGACTTGCGCAGTGGACTATTGGGGCAGCGACATTTATGACAGGGTTGGTATTGACGGGGAGAGTTTCTACTTCAGAATTTGTGGTGAGTTTATCACTAAGATCAGCATCCAATTTAATACAAGTGGCAGTAGTTTCTTGAATATAAGTGTGGATTTCATCACGGTTATCTTCAGGAATGGGAATTCGCCTTGCTCTACCAAAAACATGGGATAATCGGGACTGCATACGCAAATATACTGAATCAGTGGGAGAACCTTCGAAATCTTCAATGATTTTCTCAATGGACTCAAGACTTTTCTTAATTTCTGAACGTTCTTCCAGAAAATGTGGATTAGCTTCAACAGCCACTATAGAAGATCCAGGACGAGATTGTTGTTCCTTCCTAAGAACTTTTCCCAAAATTTTTCTTTTATCAGCAACATTCCTAGCAGTAGCAAGTAGACGAATCCTCAGTTCGTAATCAAGTTCATGTTCCAACAAATGATTAGGCAAAAAATTGTAAGAATCCATTTTGAATAAAGAAGAAAAAAAATTATTAGAAATAAGAAAACTACTAGAATGTCAGGGTTATCAAGGTAATTAGGGTAATCAAGGTTATCAGGGTAATCAGGGTTATCACGGTAATCAGGGTTATAAAATGAGAAAGCTAAAGAGAAGAAATAATGCTATTAAATCAATAAACAAATGTCAATCTACCTCCAGGTAAATTAAACTATAATATACCTACATTCATTGTATCAAATTTCGCAAAGTGTCAAACGCAGCCTAAATGAAAGAAGAAAAAAAATTATCACGTGCTGAGCGATACGTAATAAGAAATTTTGATGCAAAAAAAAATGAAGAGATATTTATCTCTAAAAACAGGGGCAACGCTAACTAGGGTTTTCTTACTGACTAAAAACGTAGAAAAGAATTTTAAATGGTAATGAAAATTAAACAAACGCCAATCAGTGTATTTTCAACCTTCCAGCATCAACAGTGAATTTTCAAGTTTATTTTTGAATTTAGAAAAAAAAAATCAAAACGAACCAGGCCCCACGTCTTCGGGCGTCATTTTTTTATTGTAGCCTACCTTTTGATCTTCCCAGTTGGCTTCAACAAATTTGGCTGCGGCAGCTCTTGTAGTCGTTGGCGATGGGTGGTAGAGTAGGGTACATAAATATACAGTTTTTCGAATAAGGTTGTAATAAGGATGGTTTTAACACCAACCCTGTTGATTCACTCACTGAACTTTGATACAGTTCAAGGGGTTAAATATTATTACAAAGTATTTTCAAAAAAAAATCTACTGATAGGTACTGTTATAAAAGAGAAAGTTATGTATTGAAAAAGGATTAACAAATCCGCAAAATAGAAAATGTGAATCAAGTTACATTTAAACCGGTTCTACAGGGAGTAAAATGTTCATGAACCTTTTAGCGTGTAGTTATACGTATGTATGTCAATGTACGGCGCAAGTATAAGTACCATTCAGTTACATAGATAAATGTTATGATCCAGTGATTATAAGTAAATGTTATGAATTAATAAATAACTAGATAATGAAAATTAATACGACGAAAGAATTTGATATTTTGGTACGAAATAGTTATTTGAGAAATATTCATGAATTAAAATAGCAGAATGACTAAGATTTACACGTTAAATTTTATATAGAAAATTGTTGAGTTTATAAGAAGAAGAATTATTGATATTAAGATTAGTAATAAAAAACTTGCCTGTTATTGCTGCTGTTGTCTCAAGACCATCAGCCGTGGAGCGGATTCTTTTTCACTTCGGCGGTGCGGGTAACCCCAACAACTCAAAGGGCCATTCCTGTGAGAAACTTCAGCTGCATCACGACAAAGTGATAGTCTCTAGACACCATGTAGATAAGGGCTCCAGTGAATACTTGGCGAATATACCATTAATATCGTAATTTTGTATCAACGGTCAGAATCAGTAAGAATGATTCGGAATGGAAGAAAACAACAAAAATAGAAAACCCTGAAACAATGTTTCATTTTCAAAATCCACCTCATGGGGAAAGTAGGGTTAAGGGACTCACCTCGTTAGGTTCTTAAGAATTCAACAAATATCCATGCCATCACTGGTTAAAACGCATCCATATCTTCAGAGGAGGTTTATGGATATTTTTAGAACAGAAAGTTACGTTAAACTTTAGCGATGCATATCAATTTTTAATTAAAAGGCCGCTCAGCACATTTTACGTGTGGCTTTCAGCACATCACGGGAACAAGTCCTCGAGCCAGGCCGGAAAGAAATGAATTACCCCCATCGATCATAAATCAAGAGTGTCAGATGGACCTTGACAAATGTCACGTATAAAGCGATCAATCAACTGGACAGAACCAACTGACCCCAGAAGATTACACCTTATTACCATAAAGCAGACCGAAAATGGGAAACATTGCAACATTGCCGGAAACTAACAGCTGTGATATATGAAGGTTAAAGTAATTTGTTGATAAATATTGGAGAAACCGATTTAGAAGATTAATAATTAGTGAGTACCATTCAAAAGGAAAATGTGAATGCTACAGTACCACGACCCGCACGACTCTTTAGCAAAAAAGGACCCGCATAATCAACGCCCTCAATACCAAACGGGTGATTAGGAATCAAGCGTTGTCCAGGTTGGTCTCCCATAATAGGTTCCAAAATTCTAGGATTATATCTAAATCATTTTAAGCATTTATGAAGAATCTGTTTGTATAATGAGCGACCGCCCAATGGCCACTACGACTCCCCTCAACATTTATTGGCTTCAAAATAAATGTTGAGGTTCACAATGATATAGTTTTAGGTGCTCATGTGTAAAAATTAATTTAGTGAGATGGTGACGTCCAGGCAAAATTAAAGGTTGCTTTTTTTCGAAATTAAATTTTGCATACGTCAGTCTCCCACCAACTCTTACAAAAACCAGATTGATCAATAAAAGGCTTCGAACTAAGAATTTTTGATGATGGTTTCATCTTATTAACCTTTATTTGTTTAAACTCTTCGAGAAAACAACTTTCTTGCACATGAATAAGTAGTTTTTCAAAAGAATGATCAATTTCACTCTTCATCAATGGACCATATTTACGATCACTTGGACTTTAAGTACAATTGTGTTTAAATGTATGCATCAGTGCGATAACATAATTATTTTCGTTTGGCAAAGTATTAGTTGCACAATGAGTTTCAATTTTACGCAAATCGAGTAAATCATCTCTTTGACCAGGAAATTTTGGCCATTCATTTTCAGGCATAAATAAAAATTGTGGTCCATACCACCACATTGTCAAGTCCTTAATTTCAGAACATTGTATTTCCCGCGATTAATAGTCAGCTAGGTTAAATTCACTTGGAACATTCCTCCAAGTAGCGCGTTCAGTAATTTCTTGAATTTCGGAAACTCTATCACTCACAAAACTTTTCAACTTATTTGGAACAGTCTTTATCCATCCTAAAACAATTGTTGAATCTGTCCAAGAAATTGTTTGTTCTAATTTTAACCTCAATGAACTAGAAACTTTTTTTGCAAGTCATGAAGCTATCGGAGCTCCACACAGTTCTAACCGTGGCAAAATTACGGTTTGTGAAGGTGCAACTTTTGCCTTGGATGCTAAAAGACATACATTAATCTCATCATTTTCGCTTACTGATTTAAAATAAATACAAGCCCCATATGCCTTTCCAGAGCCATCACAAGAACAGTGCATTTGAATAGACTTTGCATTTTCATAAACTACGCGACGTTCTATTCTGAGGTAATTCAAAAAAATCAATTCCGATGTAAACGCATCCCAAACCACAGCAATATTATGGGAAACTGGATCATCCCATGATAACTTTTCTAACCAGAGACTTTGGAGAAGAATCTTGACAACAATTACGCATGGATCGACTGATAAGTCCCAAGGGATCAAAAACTTCAGAACTCTCGGATAATATTGACCGTTTTGTAATTTTCTTAGAATTATCTATGTCATTCACCTTATACATCAATTTGTCATGAATAGGGCTCAAGATCAGACCAAGTGTTTTCTCCGCATCATTTTCACCAAATTCCACAATTTTAGATAAAGGATCCGGATTCGGAATACCGTCCAAAAATAGAAGAATAAAATTTGCGCAATACAAAACAACCTTGTTTAAGAGTTTTAAAAATCAATTCACATATTCGTCACCGTATTAAATTCGTAAAAATTCAAAGAATCTTCAGGTTTGAATCGCCATAAAATGCGTTGCAACGGCCATCTGGGGAAACCCACACAGACCTATACATTTTTGTACAATCAGCAGAAATAATAAACCTATGTTGTCTAAATCGAATCAATATTGAAAATAGATTCTGCTGTATTGTGGGTCCAGCCATCTGAATATTTTTAAAAGAAAATCCGGTGCAACTTTGCAGTGACGCATCAAAAACTACACGAAGATTTCTCGTGGTGACTTCTTCTCGATATACACCATGATGACACATGAAATAATCGCCTGAAAAAGTTTTTTCAAAATCGGGAACTTTGGCCATGTGTCCCAATTCAATATATTACTTCATGAAATCATGGTATGATTTTTATAATTATCATTGGAACACAATTTACGTTCAAGATTTAGAAATCGTTTTTCAGCCTGCTCATAAGAACTACCTAAATTTGATACTTCCATTTTAATGGTAATTTGACCGCAAATGATCCATCCTTGTTTCTCTTTTTATTTTTTATAAAATGTTTTCCACATATCAATTCTTCTTCTGATAACTCGCCACGTTAACATTTTCTAACTCTCAAGATAATTTTGAATCATCATGAATTTGTTGATTAATATCAGTCTCGGTATTAACAAAACAACAGTTCAAAACCGACGTCCCATTTGCCTTACCGACAGGACCAGTCACAATCCAAACAAACTTTGTGTTTTGCAAAATCGGCAGCTTGGATCCTAGAAAAATTTTATCCTCGCATACTGGATCCCATAAAAGATCCGAGTCAATTAACCTATCAACTAATTGTGGTTCAAAAAATTCAAGATCAGCCAACTCACAGTTACTGGAAAATTTTAAATGATTGATATTAATTGGCGAAATTGGCAATTGTCCTGTTATTTTTGGAATAACAAAACAAGAAACATTTAATGAAGACTTATTTGTCTTTGAAAATATTTTCGTGTGACATTAATGGTTGATCATTGAAAAAGAATTATTTATTCCAGTCAGAGAAACATTATTTTTTTCTTTCAACAAAGTTTATCGCAGGCGCTTTTAGTGATAAAACCCGCCCGAGATCCACTGTCCAAAATCACATGAATAGTATGTTTATTATTGAATCGGTCAAAAATATCAACGTGAGCTGTCAATAATAGGACATCACTTATCTCACAATTCGCAGAATCATTGATAACTTCCTTTATATTGACAAATGAGGAAGATGAACCTTCAACACCAATATTAGAGTCTTGGTTTTTATCGCAAACTTTTTCTGAAATAGTTTTGTCCACATGTAATAAAATATTATGCTTTTTGTGGCATTTTTTACAGGTTGGTTTTCGACAAATCTTATTAAAATGACCCCGTTTCAAATAGTTCAAACATAATTTTGAGGAAATGATAATTGCTTCACCCCGTTTGTTAACAGAAATTTTCGAAAAACAAGGACATGACTGAATATATTGCTCACCCTTGCAAAATACACACTTTTGCACGTTTACATCAGTCAAATTTCGCAAATTTTCATCCACTGCAATTATACCTCTGAGATTATCACCACCGGTGGTTCATTCATTCGACTGTGCTCCAAATTGTCAAGAAGTTCCGCCTTCGAGTTCAAAAATACTTCAAAATTCTTTAAAGACGGATAGGTAATAGGTATATGGTTGCTTTTGATTTAAATAAACTAACCCTTATTCATTTTTGTGCTTAACAGATAAACAATTGGTACATCCCAAGCTGATGTAGGCAAACCTATCTGACTTAATGCACGCATATTTTTAGTTACATTATTCAAAATTGCACGCATGACTTTGGAAGACTCTTTGCTCATGGCTTCTATACTGTGGATATTTTTAATATGATTATGTATTAATAATTTATCGTTATTATAGCGTTTTCCCAACAACTCCCATGCAATATTATAATTATTAGAAGAAAACTCTATGATTGATATTAACTGCATAGGTTCATTGCACATAGAAGCTCTCAAATAGTGGAAACGCTGTATATCGGACAATGATTCATTTTTGTGAATAAGAGACTCAAAAATGTCTCTTAGCCAATTTTGCAAAGATCCGTCAAATATGGGTACATTTATATCTGGAAGCTTCACAGACTGCACAGGGTTTACACTAACAGATCTCTGAGAACCTTTTGAGGAACCTTTGCAGTTGTCATTGTCAATTTTGTGGTCATTCAAGTACTTTTTTGCTAAAGAAATCACGGAATAATACCTACTTTCAAAATCACTTCTTTCTAAATACTCGTTTTCTAATTTGGTTGATTCACATGATGACTCAATTCTATCTTGGATTTCGACAAATTTTTACAATGAATTAACCTGAATATTAATAATGCGAATTCCCAATTCTAATATGATTTGATTAGTCATATCAATGTTATCTTTACATTTCTCATCTATATACTTCGAGAAGTTGGTTAAACTAGCTTTCACTTTTGCCTTTTGAGTATGTCCATTTTCAAATTAACAATTCACCACCAATTACTTGAATGATTTTAAAAAATGAACAAATATAATTGATTCCCAATGACGCAATGAGGTAAAAATGAAATTCACAAATAAGGAAATAAATGTCAGGAAATGTGCAAAGGATGAAGGAAAGGATTACTCACTCTCACTCACAACCTAGCACTTGGGCATTATCTTCTTGGTACAAATTGGACCTCTGCAAAAACCGGTGCTGAATCAAATGAACGGGATACTTTGGGTTCTTCTATCATAGACACCCTTGACTTCTTACTTCTGGCCGCCGTGGTCTATTGCAGGAAAACTTATTCAATTTTTCAAACTTTTTCTCCAATTATTCGGAAAATCCGGCTCGAAGGACCATGTATAGTTACTCTGAGTAATTTTCAGAATTGATCGATGGAGAAAATTATTTTCTCCGATGATAAAAAAAACGTCTATCTCATTTTTAAAATCAATTATCTATTCTCTTCTCCATGCCAACCAACGCACTCTTATACATTTTGTTCACATTACATAAAGATGGTTAATATGATATGAAAAAATATCAGAATATAAAACAGATACTAGGGGCGATTTCTCCTCATTTCTCTTCAACATCTTTAATTACTTGATCTAAATAAATTACAAATTCTTCAGAAAAGCAGTAGCGTACCATATTTTCACTCTGGGACGTTACTGTAATGAATGATTATATTTTACTCACTCAAAAAAAACCCTTATGACGACCGAAATAATCGTGCCATATGTTGTCAAAATTAGATAAAAGGTTTTTGCGTAAAAAAAGAAAAACCTATTTTTTGAAAAAACTTTGACACCCTGTATAACGAAAACGGAGCTAATATGTCCTCAGAATCTTCGTATTCAATTTTGAAACAACCTGTATGTGAGGATATTTGGGGTGAACAACAATCTTGATAAATTTGATCAGGTTGCGGTTTTTGGGCGAGATTTCAATTTTTAATTCTTTTTAAAAAACGAAAATATTCCGAATGAAACCTGTTACAAGAAACTTGATCTACTAGCTAGACAAACATTTTCATTTTATGAAAACTGAATTTTTGCCGCCTCGGCACCACTGTGTCATCCTTTGTAAGTCTGGTTTGTTGGATTTTGTTGGTGGTTTTCTTGATTGCCAGCCATCAGACTACGGATTCGTATGAGATTCTCGGTTTGATCTTGGCTCGATAGAGCCAGTGCACGACATGTGGTTAGCCAATACGGCCTATTCATTGCACAGCACAGTGGCCACATTGTTGCTATGCTCGTTCTAACTATTCTTTCAATATTATGGGGTTTCCATGTTAGCTCACTGTCTAATAAAACCTCTCCCAGACGCTAGAGGCTGTTGAGCTGTGGAATTCACTTGGAGCTCCATCTTTTCACAGCATACATTCAGAATTTAACACGCTGACTTCATGCGCTTCATCAACGACGACCTCTTTGTCGTAAAGAGTCCTTTCAACCAGTTGCTCCACAGTTCTTGCCCATGCAGTAGGTGAGCTGGTTTCCATGACTTGGAGATCTCAAGATTATCTCCTCCGTCAAATACCTATCAATCATCTTTGCCAATGCTTTTATTTAAAAAGATGTCAAGCCGATTATCCTGTGAGATTTTGGTAGCCCGTAGTCTTCTACACCAACTTCCTTGGGAGTTTTCCGCTCATCTGGGACATGTCCCAAGGCGATGCTTGCACGGAAAATGGATTTGAGTCTTGGTATGAGCAGAGGCTCTCTGTGTCATCGGCAGGAAAATCGCATCAGGTCCTGCTGCCATGTATGGACTAAACTCACTTGAGGACCACTCAACCTATCAATAGATTCGTCGGTAATGACCTTGTTCACCGTACCTTAGTCAGCCATGAGGATATTGGCTATGTGCAACTGGTTAGTGGGGAGACCTCACACTGTTTATATATATGTATATATATCTAACAATAATAGGGTATAGAAATAAGAAATAAATTATAATTATATTCGCATACTATTAATAACAACCAGTACATTTTAATGGTGTAATATGTAAGTAGGTTTATTTTGAGATAATATTGTCAATGTAGGCAAGATTTATTTATGTGCTTAACTATAAACAATTATTGGAAAACATGTATTGTAATTGCAATGATGGAAGAATAGAATACTTTGGTAATAGAACGGGGCTGGTCGTATTATTAAGTGACCCCACAAAACCCAATATATTACAGAGTATTTCTCCTATCCATGTTACTGTCTTCCTTCCTGATCCTATTTGAACCTTCCCCTTCTCCGCTTTTGTCCCCGGGCCCCATGATAGGGCTTCGGCTCAAGGAGGCCTCCGAGTCTTATAATGGAGCTAAAACTCGTTTTAGGGATTTTTGCCTTGTGGTAGGGCTCCGCCTCATGGGGCCCATGAGGCTCAAAGTGGAGCCCCGCCTTATTTTGCCGACCCCAGGATCCGTGAGAAATTTCCTTTTCAAGACGCTTCGTTTCTTTGCTTGTACTTCTTTTTTCCTACCTCTTTATTGTTTTTTGCCTATTGTCTATTCCTTATAATGTTACTTGCATATTTCTCCAACCTACCGTATTGCCTTCCTCCCTGATGCTGTTTTAACCCCTTCGTTCGTTTTTATATTCTGACGAAATCTCGTATTTGGGGCTTTTTCGGGATGAGGAATCCAGATTTGCCCACCTTTTTTTCGCATTTTGTAGAGGGCGCCACATACGAACCTATATTTTGATTTGAATGGTCCATACTTTTTTGTGCTACACTGTATGCGACTTTTGAGTCAATATTTTCATTCTCCCGACCTTTTGACACAAAAAAGGTATACTACTTTTGTTTTGATAAATCCAACCGTTTTCGAGAAATACGCTTAGTTCAGGCAACCAACATAAAAGAATGCCGGATAGAGGAAAAAATTGGTGTATTTGCGAATTCTGGTATGAGTGTAGGCTGAGGTGTCCTGAACAACATACTAAAAGTCCTGATCGGTGGGGGGCGAGCTAAAGTGCAGAGAGGTCTCTGTTGGTCATCTTTTCAAGTTTCTCTTGAATAACTTGAAAACGAGATCAACCAGCGACAAAATACTGGAGTACTAAATTATTCTATGTAATTTTTTTTTGTATTTTCTCGCTAGAAGGAGAAAATAGACTGGAGAAAATGGATTGAGAATAAGTCACCCCACGCATTTTTTTACCAATGTCTACGAAACACCCTCTATAATCATATAGTTTTTCCTTTATCCATATCTTCTAACCTGTCAATCTTTGCGACAATAAGTACAAAGCCTTTTTTGATGAAAAATTCATGTAGAATAATTAAGTATTCTTATGTTCATTTGCTGAAATTCCTGGTTATCCCGCTATTCATGAAAAACCAAAAAAAAAAAACTTCAGACACCCTCCACCACCTTAGCTCGTCCCTCACCGAACAGCAGTCTTAGTATGTTGTTCAGGACACACGCAGATAAACCATTGTTTTCCTCTATTTTTCTTTTCTTGCCTGGGCTATTAGATAACTTTGCTTGCATAAGATGAATACGAAATTATTTTAACTTAGTTTCAAATTTAAACATAGCATGCTTTGAAATCATGCGCTATAAGTTGCCGTAGAAACAGATTTTATTAGAATTAGTTTTGACAGTTGTCAATTTTTCACATTTTTCCATTATTTTTATTTCCAGTATTTCTGTCATTGACCACCATCAGCGTTACAAGAAATTTTCAAAAAACTACCAACTTTCAAAACCAATTTTCCGAAACTTGTTTCTACGGCAACTATAGCACATGTTTCCAAAGCATGCTTTGTTTGAGGTTGAAAATAAATCAAAATGAATTCGTATTCATAACATGCTAGCAAAGTTATTTTAGCGTTTTTCCCGAGAACGGAATCGCAACAATGTCAGAGAGTCGAGAGAATGAAGATATCTAGTCAAAAGTCACATACAGTGTAGCACAAAAAATTAAGGCCATTCAAATCAAAGTATAAGTTCGTATGTGGCGTCCTCTAGAAAAAGCGAAAAAACGGGAGGCAAATTTGGATTCCACATCCCGATGAAGCCCCAAATACGAGATTTTGTCAAAATATAATAAGCGTGGCAAAAGGTATTGCGGAAAAACTGCAAATAGAATGCAACTTCAACACCCCGTAACTCCGTCAATAGTCAATTTTCGAAAAAATATCATACAAAGAGGTTGAATTTTTTTTTTGTCTGGAATTCTCACCTGAAACTTTTGCTCATCATTGTCGGACACCCTGTATATATTCATATTATTAAAATATTATATACAGGGTGCTACTTGATGGTATGTCATAATTTTAAGGGGAAGTTCCTGGATAAATTTTGAGTCGAAAAGGTCATATGAACTTGGGCCTAAAAAAATAAATGAAACATAAAAATGATAAAAGAAGTGTTCCTTTACCTATACCAGTTCAATATCTCAAACCGTCTTTGGAAGATGTATCAGGAACTGGAAATAAAATGAATCTTTAACACCCTGTATCTTAAAAACGAAGCATTTCAAGACCCAAGTTTATATGACCTTTTCGACTCAAAATTTATCCAGGAACTCTCACTCAAAATTATGACCTACCATTAAGTAACACCTTTCATAATATGATTTATATCTTTTTATCCCACTATATTTTCATCTGCAGTGATTTCTGGTAAATTATGAATCGACCTTCATCCAAAATCACCGGAACTACTGAGAATTTTGCAAAGTTGGCAACAGTGTATTAGATGTTAACATCTTCATAACCTCAGTTTTTAACGTCAAAATACAATTACAATACACGTAAGTATTGTAATCACCATCCTCTGCTATTTTATTGATAGAAATGATGATTATCAAATGAACCCGATGCAAATTATTCGTACTGATAGTCACTGGAGGTCGTATCAGGTATTTTTCTCTATATAACCATTTGATCATGTATAAAAATAGCCCATAGTTTTGCCAGTTGCTGTCACCAGATGTCTCTGTTCGGATGTTGCACATAGCCAATAGGGAGAGAGGGAGAAAGTGAACAATACCCTTTCCAGGAAAATGAACTTGGACGAGTAGGTGTAATGTGTCCACCCATGTGTTTTTCCCTTTTCTAAACGGCCCTAGCTCTGTTGTACCCTTTGAGCCTAGTAGCTCCATGTGTCTCGCAGACTCTGAGAAGGATTCGATCTTCCTGCAAAGTCTACGCCATGCAGCCCTCTTGCTACTTCATGTATCTGATTTGAATTTTCTCCAAGCCTCAACGAAAGTATCTCATTCGAACTTGTAACGAAGTTACAACATTTCCGGATTTTTTCTACCGTAATTTCCAAGTTTTCTAATCGATTTCCCATCTCTGCTCATTTAATCCATATTTTCGTATAACTCAGCCATTTATCTATCAATGGATCCCGTATTTTTTTCTGAAATAATGTTGACCGTGAGCTAATCTTTAATCTATTGATTGAATTCTGACCGAAATACTCCTTCTTAGTTCTTCACGCGTCAAAACAATTAATTATTTAACCACAAGCCAACCGACTACGACACATTTCGCGCATACATTCAAGCAAGCAGTCCTCACTTTTTGGTCTGAATTCAGAACGTGGAAAGCACCGAAATGATAGTGAGTACGGGTACAGAGTGTACCGAGACTGGCAGTACTGCATCGCGACCCGCACCTACTGACTGACCAGACCCGATTCGAGAGCTAATCGCGACTTTTTCTAAATTCTTTTTTTTTCTTTTAATCTCCACGAGGTAAGACGTTCTGAACCCGTAAAATGTGCCAGATTTTGGTCAAAACTCTCTCAAATTAAAGTGGCGTAAAAGTAAAATAATCAACCGGGTGGGAAATTTCAGACTTGTTCGGGTTGCGTTCAGGTGAGTTTTCTCGAAACAAGACTTTTGATTTCACACTGTTGAATCATATCGTGAGAGCAGGTCTGTTTCTGGGAGAGCTTATGGAATGTTCTTGAATAATGTGCTGGGATTTAAATAATACTCTTCAAGTTCCGTTCAGGTGAACTTTCTTGAAACAAACTATTAATTTCACACTGTTAAATTATATTGTGATAGTAGGTCTGTTTGTAGAAGATTCACGGGGTTTTATTTTGTTTGAATAATGTAGTTTCAGGGGAGCGAAAGTTGCCGGGTGGGATAATTTCAGATAGAAAATTCAGTACCGCGTTTAAAACCGGATTTTAATAATTTTGCCACAACATTCTTGAGATAGTTACAAGCGAACCAAACTAAATATAGAGGGGCTTCTGGAGTTACCACGCAAGCAAGAACAGATTTTTTTCTATACCTCTAAACCCGTTTTTCCTCCTCGTGGAAATGACCCGTTCGCGTTAGTTTTCCCGAAACATGTTCTCTACGTCGTTAGAAAAGTCTAACTACAGTCCGTTTCACGAGGGTTCATACTCACGTCATCGATGACGTCATTACTTGAAAAAAAACGTATGTCGTAGCTAATTCATATATAGTTTCAAGAGCGTTCAAATTTTGTATTGAAGCCGAACAAGTATGTTCCAAAACTCTATCCAGAACACGTTCAGATTTGTTTTCCATTTAGATTTCGGATTCAGGCTGGTCATCTATTGAATGCGAGCGATCGTTAGACTAGGCAGCTTACAGCGTGCACTGCTTGTGACTCTATATCATTAGACCCAAAGCTATTCCAGTTCGCTTCTGTTTGTGCATCAAGACAATCATGTAGAATGGAATTGCAAGATATGTAGTTTTTGAAAAATCCTCACAAGGAGGGATTGCAAGCTCGAGAGAGTGAAAAAATACATTCATATAGAAGTCCAGTAGAAATATCATTATAAAGAAAAAAAAATTGCTGAGGAGCTGATCTTTTTGGGGGATACATTCGCCTATTCGCCACAATTGTGTGTTTTTGCAAAGGGTTTTTTCTATTTATAATAGTTCACAAAACGGACTTCTCTCAGTATACTAATAAGGAATCGTTGCTATATAGACTCGCTTGAATAAAAAACTAAGAAAGCACCATTATCGCAAAAACCCACAATAGTCGAGTTTTATTCTTATCAGTAGACGTCCCCCCATCACTGGATGAACATCAACCCACGAGAAATCAGCTAGTCAGCATTTTTTTCATGAATTATCAGGTAAACGAAATTTAATACATCACTTTGGTGGCCAAAAGTAGATTAACAGCCTAAAACTTGATAACACTTTGATCCTGCAACAGTTATCAAAGATGTAATGGTGCATTAAAGAACTTGAATCCATTTGTCAGTTCACTGAACCAGCGATTCTTTTCGATTTTCATAGAGTGCACACATTTTTCCTTTCGGATGGTGCTAACCAATTTTTCTAGAACTTACACATTTTTTTTGTAACGTGAAAAAAGGGACCTGAATAATATTTTGAATAAAATCGCCATGACCGATCAAATGACAGATTGTTTGAACCATTTTAATGCACCAATAATTTTTTAATAACTGAAGCAGGATGACTTTGTAGAGCTTATTAGCTTAATAAACGATTATTATATTATATTATATTATAATATCAAAGTTTTATCAAATTTTAGGCATGTGCTGTTTATCCGACCGTGAGTGTATATTTTGATTCTACAGAGTGTATGTATTTTTCCCAGTTTTATGATAGTGTCAGAAAGAACAAAGCATCAAACTATTGCGTTTTTTGAAAATGCGGAGTAAAGGATTTTCCTTCTAATTTGCAAACCGCCTTAATAGCCGTTATTTTAAGTTATAAAAAAATTATAAATTATCAATAATTCTTATACCTAACTCATAAAATAACGGCCATTTGAGGGGGAGTGAAAAATGGAAACATTTTTCAGATCAGTTATCAACTGCAAGACATCACCTCCTACCCAATCATAAGGTGATAAATAAGTCACATTCCTTACTATGGGAGAAAAAAATAATAAACGTGATTTTATTAGAAACAAGTACCAGCGGAACATAGATGAGAAGACTGAAATCATGAACACGAACTGGATATAAACTAAAATAATGTCAAATTCTGCCTGCCCAAAATATTCATTCAATAACAATACTAGCCCTTTCTTTCTTCTCTCAACAACGCATAACTGCTCCAATAATCCATTTATCTTTCTGATCTCTGGACTGCAATTGACGTGGATGCCTTGAAGTCCTGATCAATTCTGATTTCATGAGAACTGATCTTTTAAGAGTTGTAATCTTAATTCAAAGGGCATCAGATACTCTCTACAAAAGTTCAGGAGATGGAATAGGAAATGAATAGGTACAAAGAACTAGTTTTATGAAATAACACACCCCCAAAACTGCCTCAAGTGGTAAAAATGGTTTTTCAGCATCTCCATCCTTTGTTAAGTAGACCACAAGCTTTTTTATCGTATTTTGTTCACATTCTGAATACCGACAAGGCATTTTAAACAACAAAACTGTGACATTGGAGAAGTTAACTGACTTGTGTTTTGACAACAACATTGTTTTGATTAATTATTTGATCACATAACCAAATTTTAGGTTATTATTATTTTGAGATGATAGAAATCAGCTGTTGCTTGGCGGCCATTTTGGATTCTATTAACGACCGATGTTTATTACGTCATTAATTCTGTTTCAGTCTGTTTTTCAACCTCTCCATGAGTTAGAAAAGGAGAGACAATCAATGACGTGAGTATAAACCCTCGAAAACGGACTATTCTTCAAACCCGCTGTTATTTTCTGTTTATTATTTCGCCGTGAAAACTCGATCCGTCGTTTTAAAATTGATTCGTTACACACTGCCGCTTCAAGTTCTACTTTTGCCGATTTGAGGCTGCCATTAAGTTGCAAATTACTTAGCTGAAATTTTGATTCTCCACCTCGAGAGATTAGACCTACGTATCAATATTATTTCTTATGTGATATTTTTTTTGATTTTCCTTTGCTGATCAAAGATCAGATTATTGTTGATTTAATTTAATTTTATTTATTTTTTTTCCCGACTGGTTGGAAACCAGTCACAATTGTGATTTTGATTTGGGACAAATAGACTGATTGATTTATTTTCATTAACATCGTGTTTTTACTAAGAAAGTTCAGTAAACCATTTCAGAGCGGAAGTTTGCGGAGTTTTGGAAATAACGAACGCCTGGACTTTCTTCACTGTCTAAAAGCTACCCGATAGGCACTGTGGGCCCTCTACCACATAAATACAGGGGGTGGCGCTCGAGCATTTTTTTTTAACATCAAACGATTTTCCTCATCCCCGTCGGGAATCAACCCGGGAAATCTCGGGGACGTCACAAACTGTTCTCCTCTCTTGAGAGCTTGGCGGTGCGTCCTCCTGGTGTCTGTTTCATACCGAAGTATAAGCATTGATACCTAAGCGTTTCTTAAAGAAAGAGTCATGTCAAAAATTTTGTTTACAGGTTTTAATTTGAATGTGAATTTTTCCGATACAGGGTGCCACATATTCTAGTGCATGCATGGTGATCTCAGTTATCATAAGGGATACAGGGTCGACTGAATGGATGCAAAGCTGCGCATTTTTATGCTCAACAAAATGTCATTTGGACATTTGAAAAATTCCCACTACTTTCTAAGATATTCGATAGTGAGTGAGATTAAAAATCAAAGTAAGAAAACTGTCTGAAATCAATAATTAAAAAAAAAAAAACTCCAAGAATTGATCATTCTTTGAAGCATAAAAAATAAAGGTAAGTTAACATAACATTATCTATTTCAAAAATAAAAGAATATATTAAAAAAACAAAGAATTTGAATCTTTGGAATGGACAGTCTCATACAAACTTATCTTTACTTTGAATGTTTGATAAGATAAAATAATAAAATTTTGTGGTTTTCGATTTGAAAAAAATGGATTTTTAGCAAATTTCTCAATTTCTTTTTTATCCTAACTTTTTAATACCTTGTTGGAATATTTACTAAAACAACAAAATATATCAAAACGGATCCTTTCCAACAAGAAATTTAACACAAATTGAATGATGAGGGTTTTCTCATCGGAAAAATTCATTATCGAACTAATCAGTCTGTGAACGTAATTTTTGACATGAAAACTCTAATATTCTGAAACGCTCATCTCAGGTCTAAGCCTTGAATTTTACCTAGAATCCGAAAATGTTATAATTTATTGAAAGTTCTATTGAAAATCCTGCCAAATTCTTCCTATTTTTCAATAATGATATATTAATCGATCTTGTTCCCTCTCTGTATAGGAATTTGTTAAATTATTATAATGTGACCAATACTAAAGATCTCCCAAAACTTGTCTCATCATCTATTAGAAGTTAGGATACTTCAAAGTCGTACAAATCCATGCAGGTTCCCAAATAAAGCTTACATATACTTGAGATATCATTTTATTTTCATGAAATAACCATGACCAGGTAGAACGTGGACATTCTGGGTTAACGATTTCCGAATCGAAATGCCTCAGGCATTTATTGACATTGTATAACCAACTGATATTATTCAGACGTTGTATCGAGTTCACTTTCAATTACTGCAAGCGTGAGATTGGCTCACGAGTAGATAACTGAAGTGAATATTATGTCCCCAAATCCAAAAGAGAATGGAGATTTAAGACACCCATTCATTTGATCATAAACTTGGCACTTTTATTCATATCAAGCAGTTATTAAGGTGAGCTCAAGATCATAGTAAACAAATTCAGAATGACAATGAATAAAGAGAACTGGATGAATTCACTGTAATACCATCCTTATTGCTTATGAGTGCATAATAATAAGTTTATTTTAAAAAATTTAGGTAAAAGCATTCAATTGTTCTTTATTCATACCACCAGATTGGTGTTCTTGAAATAAACTTATACACTTTATAAGTAACTGAAAAGGATAGTATCACTTGTAGTAAAATAGTATTAATAGTAGAGGCATTTATTTTGTTTTGTTCATACCCCCCAATACCCAACTAAATTAAACAAGCTTTTCTGGAAGTGGATGTTCTGGAACCTGGTGAATTGAAAATCATCGCAATTTTTTTTTTCTAACCAAAAAGTTTTCAAAATAATAACTAGGTACTTTTGATTTGCATTTATTAACGTTGTGAAAATAATCAGTTCTTATAAAATAATATGTCCACGGATGCGGGTCAACAAGAGAGCAATAATCGACCAAAAATTGAAAGATACGAAGAAAAACTAATTTTTATTAAAAAAGTCTACATGTCGTTAAAATAAGAATTAAGATGATAGTGCGCCTACACGGTTCCGTTCAACGGACACGATCACGAGTAGAATAAGCTACAAAAACAAAAGATATGAAATTGAATCTTGCAAATCTGCTTATTTTCTAATATCAGAGGCAAGAAAATTATCGATTTCTGAAAAAAATTGTGCGGTCATAAGAACATGGTGTTTTTCTCTCAAACGAGCCCAACGGGTCCGTACCAATCGTCCAAAAAGCATTTGTACTTCCAGGAATTTGTGCGCATTTTGTAGCAAAATTGTGCATTAGATTTTTCTCAGGCAGCTTGAGACAGAGAAACAGGGCGCTACATTATAGATATTATCCGGCAATTGTGCAAAGAGTAATTTGTACGGAGAGGTGAGCGAAAAGGCATTCGATCTAATTGTTCTACCGAGACTTGCCCTGGGCTTTCCAAAAATATAATACACTCGATACTTCTTTTACATAGTACCTAATGCAGAAATCTGAAAAAATCAAGCTTTGGAAAAAAGATATTACTATTACGCTCTGTAGTTTTGTAGCGCATCCAAGATCTAACAGATTTTTTAAAGTATTGTTGCCGCACAATATTATCAGTCGTGGCGGCAAAATTTCTCAGCGTTTTTTCCGTCTCGAATCTCAATTCGCATTCGACCGCAATTTGATCGCTTCTTTAAACACGTTGAGTGCCATATTGAGTATAACGAGTATAATGTTGATGACCACACTGAATTTAGCGTGAGGGTGAACACAAAATTCAAAGTAGATTGTACCATATGATTTCCGCTTGCCAAGCGAGAATATGTCATTTCCACATCAGAGTGAAATTGTTTGTGAACCTTATAGATCATCAGATAAGGACAATATTTTGCTGACTGATTCTCTCGTTGCTGGGATCTTTACCACTTTAAATAAAACTCTTTTTCATGAGAATACCTGTGAAATTACCTTACGAATTTTGACCAATTTTCAGGAAACAGGGTGTTTCTTGTTAATATGAATACCACGCAGCCTGACGTTAAAATTATTTTTTCTCGAAAGTGGAACTTCCTAGCGGTACAAATCAAGACGACCACTTTACGTGAAAAGCCTCAAGTTTTTGTAATTTGTAGGCAAAAAGAAGAAATGATGATTCATAAAAAAGTTTTAGTTGGTTTTTCATACTCACTTTCCTAAATAATACGCCTTTGATCAAGTAATCAGATGTCTGTATCCATATTTGGATTCAACATATTATTCAAACCAGTAGGATTCAAAAGTTCCAAAACTTTATTCCAAACCATACAAAGTACAAAACGATGTATTTTCTTATATAATGATGCTAGTCGGCATTAGAACTATTTGACTTCACTCTGATAAGAATTCCTAGGAATTCCATAACAACATTGTTTGTTTGTTATGATTTTGTCAAATTTTTTCAATTTGACCATTGTAAGACTCTTTTGTTATACAGTAATATATTGATTTGATTTGTTTCTAGAATTTTCCTGTTCATTTTTCTATAAGTAGAAATTGTTCCATCTTCTGGAGATAAAATTTTGATCAAAGTATTGATGGGAAAGAATATGGGTGCACGGGAATTTGACAAAATGTTTCGTGAATAAAAATTGAAGTTGAGTTCCAAAAGCAATTTTTAAAATTATCATCTCGATAATGGAACTATTCAGATGAAGGTGGGTCGGGGTAAAAAAAAAAGTTGATGTTGCCAATAACATATTTTGAGAGTCCAGCAAATTGCCGAAAAGGTTAATCCACCAGATGTGATAAGTTCAAGAAAAATTTCAAGAACGACAAGAATAAAGAGAACACCAGTGCGAAGAATCTTAAAAAGTGATCTCAACCTTAACGTATACAAAAAAGTACTTCCAAAAGCTAACCGCGGAAAATAAAAGAAAAAAAATTTAAGATGCCAACAGCTTCTAAGAAGATTTTGTAGCAGAGAAGATATCGCGAATATTAAATTTGTTTTTCGTTGGAAAAGTATTTTTTCACGCCAGCCCAAAAACTCTGAAATAACAAGATAAATTACCGTGCCGCAAAGAAGCGAGATGTTTGGCTGGATGAACTTCTTATTCCAAGAGCTCATTTTGCAGAATCGATCATGGTGTCTTTGAGAGTTTCTAAGTAAAAAAAAACAGCATTATCTTTATTGATAAAAATGTGAAGATAAACTACGAACCATTTCAACAGCATGTGCATGGAAATTTGCTGATAGAAATTGAAAGTATGGCTGACAATTTCTGCTTCCAACAAGATGGTGCCCCCTCTTGGTACAGAGCTTCAGATTGTCAGACTTGTTGAAGGTCTCACTAGAGGGATGCAGTCTGGGAAAGTTTCCGGGATTGTATCCCTTGATGTGGAGAAGGCCTTTGACAAAGTCTGGCATGAAGGGCTTCTGTACAAGATGGCTAAATTTGGTTTTTCGAAAAATTTAATTTTGCTATTAAAAAGTTTTCTAAACAATCGCGTTTTTCGTGTCAAATTAAACTCGGTTTTTTCCAAATTTTGCTCAATAAAGGCTGGCGTTCCGCAAGGGTCAGTGCTTTCACCCATTTTGTATAATATTTTCACTGCCGATATTTCTCAAAATTCTCAGACAAAACTTTCTCTTTTTGCGGATGACACACTCCTGGTGTCTACGCACAAGAGTTACATTGTGGTCAGAAACCGATTACAGAATCATTTGAATCGACTTGTGGACTATTTTAATGGTTGGAAGATCAAGCTTAATCCGGGAAAAACACAGGCTCTTGTTTGCGAAAGCAGGGCTTGCAGTTCCCCGGCTAAGCTTCGTCTTTATGGGACTTCCATTGATTGGGGCAAAAGTCTCAAATATTTGGGAGTCACCATCACTTCCAAGTTATCTTGGAATTTGCACCTGCAAGGAAGATTCAAGGCGTGCAGCGCTGCGTATAGAGCCCTTTACCCTCTATTTGGCAGGAATAGCGGATTGAATGTCAGGAGTAAAATCCTGCTGTTCAATTCAGTTATCCTGCCGAAACTTACGTTAAGCAACCCAGCTGCTTAAGTTTGAATTTTAGTAACCTGAAGAATCTTCAAATCTTCCAAAACAAAGTTTTGAGAAGGTTTGAGGGTTCTCCATGGTTCATCCGGAATTTTGATCTTCACAAGGACTATAAAATCAAACCTGTCCAATTCAAAATTCAAAATTCTTATTTCCGATTAAAAAGGGTCATTTTAAATCATTAAAACCCTTTGGTTGCTAGTCTAAAGCAATATCAAAGATTCAAAAACAAAAGACATAAATTAAAAAACTTTTGGTCTCACCACGAAATTTTTGACAACCTATGTATGGGATTTCCTTTCATCCCTCCTCCACCTCCAATGCCGCCTGTGGCCACTTAAATAAAAAACCTACAATAAAAACTTCAAAACTCCGCAAAATTCTAAATTCCTTTTCGACCACTTAATAAAAAACTTGCAACAAAAATTTCATTTCGGATTAATTATTCCGCTATTCTTTTTCTTCTACCTCTTTCCAAAAAAAAAAAACTACTATATTTAAAATTTTCTACCTATAATGGTGACCCAGCTGAATGATAGGGAAAGAGTTTCACCAAGAAACTGGTCCCGAAGAAACGACTAACTACTACATACTTCTCGCAGTACAATAAGATACCTCCAAGAAATTTGCACGGATTTGCCGCCGCCCACCAGCCCTGATCTGAATCCCGTTGATCACAGCATATGGAAAATCTTGGAAGCCAGGGTATCGTATATGAGTCCTTGATACAGCGTACAAAAAAAAGTTGATTACCATCAAGCTGTAAGTTCGTGTATAGCTGTTCCGTGACGAGTAAAACAACCTCTCAGCATGAAGAAACTTTGTCCATGGAAGGGTTTTCTTCAAAAACTCGGAAAATATTTTGATTTCATGATTCTAGGTCATGTGATGACCAGCTCAGCTGATATTTTCAGGAATGCTTAACTAGGTGTAGTCATGCGTCAGTATAACATTGTCGAACAAAAATATTAGGTAGTTCCACTGTGTCCGACACGCTCAACATCTTCATTTCCAGGCATCCATTTGGTTGACAGCTGATGCTGTTTGTCGAGGTCGTTCTTGACATGTAGTTTTTTGCTGATTCATCTCTGTGTGATGTTTGTGAAGAATGTTTTCTTGTCTATCTGCTGTGGTTGTGTGTATGTGCTGAGGGGTGTATATCTTTTGTCTGCTTGTTTGATGGACGCATGTAGTGATGACTAAGTTGCCTTCAAGTTAAAGTATCTTTTAGAGCTTTGTATTTGAATGTTGTGTGTTGATTATTACCTGGGAAACAAGGAGGAAGAGGCCTACTTCTTCTTTGTTTCATAGGTAGGTATAATCACTCAACAGCCAAGTTTGTATGTAGGACTATATTATACGTGAGGATTTTTCTTGTCAATCTGTCTAGTGCTTGTACGTTAGTCCTGGTCCATTGTGTGAGAGACACTTTTATTTTTAAATGAATCAAGTATAACACAAAATAACACTCACTCTAAACACCGGATCACAAAACCGTCAGTGAATTTCAAACTCCGCACAATCTATAAGGAATAAGGATAAAAAGTACATGAGAATCACTGGAACACACACTAGACTGTCCGCTCGGAAATAAGTTGATTATTTGGTTGTGTTGAACTAAAAGCCTAGCCACAGGGCGTCTGTTCCTCAAAGTAAGAGAAATGGCCACAAAGGCGACAGGCAACCGCAAAATCAGGCCACAGGGCAACTGTTCCCCAAAGTACGAGGAATGGTCACAAAGGCAACAGGGCAACTGTTTCTTAAAGCATGAGGACTGGCCACAAAGGCAACAGGGCAACTGTTCCTTAAAGCATAAGGAATGGCCACAAAGGCAACAGGCAAACGTCAAAATTAGGCCACAGGTCAACTGTTCTCCAAAGTACAAGGAATGGCCACAAAGGCAACAGGGCAACTGTTCCTTAAAGCATAAGGAATGGTCACATAGGCAACAGGGCAACTGTTTCTTAAAGCATAAGAAATGGCCACAAAGGCAACAGGCAAACGCCAAAATTAGGCCACAGGGCAACTGTTCCACCAAGTATGAGGAATGGCCACAAAAGCAACAGGGCAACTGTTCCTTGAAGCATAAGGAATGGCCGCAAAGGCAACAGGGCAACTGTTCCTCAAAGCATAAGGAATGACCACAAAGGCAACAGAGCAACTGTTCCTCGAAGCATAAGGAATGGCCACAAAAGTAACAAGGCAACTGTTCCTCAAAGTATGAGGAATGGCCACAAAGGCAACAGGGCAACTGTTCCTCGAATCATAAGAAATGGCCACAAAGAAAACAGGCAATCGCCTAAATCAGACCACAGGGCATCTGTTCCTCAAAGTTGGAGGAATGGCCACAAAGGCGTTATAGCTGTGTTATTATAATGTGACAAGTTTGGTTATGAATCAACAATACACTCAAAAGAATATAATAAATAAATAACTGAAACACCAATAGCAGTTTTCCTTAAATCCCTGCAATAATACTCAGAAGAGAGTTCACCCAATACAATAGAGAAATAGATCTAGTGAGAACCATTGACATTCCCTGAAATCCCTAAAATGAACTCAACCCAGAAGCAATAGACAATCCCTGCATGGAATCCCGGCAATACTCGTGAGAGGCACACTCACCTGTATATTTAAATTGGGAATCTAGAAATGAACCATTTAACTCGACGAGTCTCGTTTTAACGTTTGAAGTTGAAATTTTCTACAGGTAATCGATTGACACCTGGAATGTGTCAATAAATAATTATTGTAACTACGTTCTGCAACATTGAGCGAACTGAGAAATGCAATCAATAGACGAGACGATACTTACAAAATCAAATATTCTATTGTCTTCAACTTCAACACATACAAAAATAAACAAGTTAATTAGGCTCTTACAATTGTATGATTCCAAATAAGTACGCCAATAGGTATTTATGACTTTGATTTTATTTTTTGCATCAAGTTGTATATGCATGACTTTTCTTGGTATGTCCTCATATTTGTTTTCTATGGTATCTTTCAGTTCTTTCGTTTTATGTGTGAGTGTTTCATTTACTTCTAAGTATTTGTAAATTCCGCTGTTAGGTGATGGAGTGAATGATATGTTGTTAATTAGAAGCTCCGTGTTGTTCGAATTTGTTGTTTCACCTTTTTTCACTATGATTGGTGGGCATTTATCTAGTCCGAAGTTCATTCGTATGTCTTCAGTGACAGTGGTTTCCAATAGCGAGGATAGTTTCGTCCCGAGAATATAAGTTTGGATCGTCTACGTAGAACAGTATTTTGTAAACTTCTGTTGGACTGTATACAATATTTGATGTCTTCAAACGGCTGCTTAGTGGGTTGTGTACTAGGATTAATCATTTTTGGCTACATGTATCTCCTTGGAATATTCCTCTTCTGGTCTTTTTGTTATAAGTTTCCAGATCTATGTGGGATGAAGTAAGATTTTTCGTGTTTCTCAATTTTCCATAGTTTGTTGAAGCAACCGTATGCTGGTCAGATCGATTTTATAAGTTTCTAGAATGCGAAGCAGTCATGAATGAGGAATGGAGTCATAAGCTTTTTGATAGTCTATCCAGGCAACTGCTATGTTTTTGCCGTTTGCTTCTGCTTGCCTCGTTGTTGCGTGTTGAGTACTTACGAAGTACTAAATCACGTTCTTATATAGTCAGCCATATAACTTTCAACACTCGTTTTCACCCCGTCTATCATGAGTTGCTCTTTGCAGCCTTTCGCTTCTTTTCTACATTTTTTCTGTTCTTGATGTTCGATTTTTTGCTTTGTGATATGTTCTGTCACTTTTTCGGATATCGTTTTTTTGAAAATTTTGTATATTATAGTGTTCAGGCATGCGATGAGTCTGTAGTTTTCAGGGTCGTCTTTGTCTCGTTTTTAAGTTTGAGATGAGCAATGACATGTGTTAAGGTTGGTGGAAATAATTATAAATTTTATCAGGCCCTGGCGCCTCCTAGTTTGGCAGCTTCTTTAGTAGAGAGTTAGAGTCTCAATTAATCCATCTTTATTTCATATGGTAGAATTGGTTCTACTGTCTGTGTTCTCTTTTGCTCTGTTTTGATCGACATACCATTTTCGTGCTCCACTGGTTCTGACTATAGTGAGTTCCAGTATTTTTCGACTTCTTCCTATTTTGATGCTTTTATATCTTTTGCCTTCTCGTTTGTTTATTTCAAATTTTTGTAAAAGTGCTCTTCGTTTGATGTGAAGTTGATGTTGTCTTGTTTCCTTTTATAAAAAATGATGTACCTCTTCAGTTTCCCACGTGATCCCATTGGATTTTGTTACGGTGTATCTATTGCTTCTGTTATTTTTTCTGTTTTAAAACCTGGGTTCTGCATAAGATGATTCAAAATAACAACAGAGTGAGGCTAATTTGGCCCTCGGGCCACATCGGTATAAAGGGAAACATTGAAGCTGACAGACTTGCCAATGATTGGCATCCCTGAAGCAACAGAAATGAGCGAGGCGGAGAAACTGCTACTCGAAAAAGCCACTCTTTGCGGGAATAATGCCTCTGGCATGCTACATGCCAAGGTAATGATAACAGGACCGGATACGGGCAGAATCAAAGAGCTCTTGAATATTAGCAGAAAAGACCTCCGCACAATGGTCGGTCTATTAACTGGTGACATGAACCTGAAGGGTCACCTCTACAGGATCGGAATCGGGGAAGATTCAGACTGAAGATGGTGCCTTGAAGACGTAGAGACCGTGGCTCAGATCCTAATGGAATGTCCGGCTCTTCATAGCACCAGGATGGAATACTTGGAGCCGAACTCATAATACTCCAGGAATTGGAAGGGATCTATTCGGTGGACCTGCTGAGCTTCCCGAAAGCATCGTGCCTTCAATAATCTCACTTCTAGCAATTGTGGGTTGCAACGGGCCCAGAAGACCCTAGCAGGTTTTGGCGTGAGCCACCCCCTCAAACATCTACATGTACATCTACAATGGTCTTTGAAAGTTGTTCCTTGTTTTGCTTCTGGTGCATTTTCTCCCTGTATCTCTGATCTAATTAAAATTTGTTCCTTGATGGTGTTGATCCCAGTTGATGTTGAGTATCCCTTTTTCTCTATTACTCTTTTTCTGTCACAAATGTTTTGTTCGCTGGATTCAGATTTTGGATAGAGTTTCTTTCGTTGTTTGTAAAAGTTTTTCCGATGTCCTGTTGTTTGATTCGAGTGATGAGCATCTCTGAAAAAGGTTTTGAAAACATCTTTATTATTTTGTTTTGTCCATGTAAGCCTTTGTGCCCGTCTCTTGGGAGAAGCAGATTGAGACTGTCCTAAGACATGGTGGAGCCGCTGGGGATACTTGTGGTCGGATCATACTTGATTGGTCGGCTGATTGATCCCACGCCGGTACCGACCAAAGCAGCGCTCGTCCGAGGCTTCGGTTCTCTCGTTGAGAACCCTTTGTGATAACCAAAGGATGGGTAGGCCCCTTAGCGGTTGTGCTGGTTTTGTTCACCCCAGATATTTTATTTCTCTGGTGCCCTTCAGCCTATTGAGACCGACGAGCATCCCCATCGCCAGGAGCCCCCGATAGCAGTCTGACTTCAGGCACGGGCTTACGGTGTTTTCGTTTTGCTCTTTGCCTTTAGAAAAAATGATGAAATAGAGAAAGATCAAATGTACAGGGTGATCCACCATCTTTCTTTCTTTTTTCAACTTTTTGATATTTTAAATGTCACAAAATATTTGAAGGTATGGTGTCAAAAAGTCTATTTTTTTGTCCATGGATCACCCTATAATATATTAATCATTATATTAATTTCTCAGTATATTTCATGTAACATAACACATAGGAGAGAGTGGCTCAAATCTTGACGAAATTTAGTTTATTCTCAATCACTCACCACTTATTTTTGAATAATCTTAGCAATAAAATAGAACTCAACATTTCCAAAACAGGAGCTAAGTTTCAAAGAGGCAAAGTGGAATTGAAGGTGACGTTAATTGGAATATGATTGAACATATTGCAAATATAAGGCTTCTTCTACAAAGTGAGGAACGAAAAACTCCCAACCCAGGTTATCTCTTTTGTAAAAATCGCTCGGACACGTCAATTATTGTTTTTGAGGGACACATTTTTGTCGCATTTTCACCTCCCACGTGTTAAATCCCAAGTGGGGGTGACAGCAGGTGTCCACAGAAAAATCATAAATAATGAGAAATAAAAATAAATAGTGATTTTTTTTGGTTATAATCGTCATAAAAATACCTATCAAATGACGAATGACTCGGCCCTTCTTTTCATTTAAAATTTTGAGGGTAGCTATCAGCCCCGCTTAGGGGTTTACAGGTTAGGGTGAAAATACCAAAAAAATGTGTCCTACAAAAAACAAAAAATTGATGTGGCCAAGCGAAGAAAACCTGACTGGTTTTTTGTGCAGTATAGTACGGAATACGGTATTAGAAATATGTACCCACATCTGTTATTTGATGCTAATAAAGTTTTTATGTTGGATAATATGTCCAAAAATAGATTGCGAATGAGTTGCCTGTTGCCTGGCATACAGGGTGTTACAAATTGGAATGTTGGCCATTAGTATCTTGGAAACGGTAGAATATACAGCGAATCAATGTGGAAAAGAGACTCAAGGTCTCGGTCTCGGTAAGTATTATATTGAGTGACACGGAGTGTTCTCTGGTTTTAGACTACAGTTTCCGATTTTATTACGTCTATTGACGTTCAAATGTTGTGTGCAATTTTTGTAGTAATCATCCGTTCATATATATTGGTTTATTATTGATTCTAGTTTTTCATTAACCTAATTCGAATAGGTCTCATGATGCCCTAACAGGCGGGACCCGGGCCACCCTATATAATACTTACCGAGACTTATTCTTGAGTTTCTTTTCCTCATTGATATACTATCGGGTCTCTTAGAGCATAGATGAGTTTTTCCAGTTATATCAGCTCAATAAAATGCTGTTTAGAAATCCAAAAAATTCCTAATACTTCCGGAGATATCCAAGAAAAACCAAAATTTTGTGAAACGGTTTTCTTGTTTTCCTAGGTTTATGAGAATTTAAAAATAAATGTTACATCTTCATAGTAACTTTTTTCCTCTATACAAAATGGCGTCATCAAATCTTATGGACAACATCATTGGCTTTTCAAAAACACCATACAGTACTGCAGTACTCAATGTCATTTTTACTTTTTAAAACGTATCAAAATTGTTCAAAGAATGACTGTTATTGACATCGGCTTTTTTGAAAGTTTGTCACTCTTCTGTTCAATTCCTGATGTCATGGCTTCATGTATGGCCACCAATAGTTTTACCTACTGACGGGTTAATAATAAACAGATTGTTGTACCTACAATGAGGAAACTTTGTATTCGCGGGTGATTTCCAAAAAAACTATTGATCAGAAATGTATGATATATAGTGTTATCATTTAGATGAAAATGTAATTAGGTTAAGTAATATACAGTTTGTCCACGGATGGGGTTTACAAGAGGACAAATGGACTAAAAATTGAAAGATACGACAAAAAATAATTCTTGATAAAAGTTTTTGGTTGATCTAAAAATAGGAGCTACGATGAGAAAATTGATTTTTATTATACAGGGCGTCTTAAAAATGTGAAAACATAAAATTAAACAGAAGCAAACAGTCATTTTTTGACATGTTAACGTGAAATGATGAAAAAAAAAACTTGCTCTAAATTTAGTCCTTACCCTGAATCCGAACTTACTAAAGAAAATTTGAATATATGAAAATTTTGAAAAATTGATCAATTTTGCAAGTTCGCATTTTATGACTCGCAATATTATTGATTTTATACCTGTACATGATTACCTGTTGTTGTTGTAGGTATAAAAGTCATGATGGAAGTAGTAAAATGCTGACTTGCAAAATTGTTCAATTTTTTAAAATTTTCATGGATTCAAATTTCCTTTAGTAACTTCGGATTCAGGTTTGAGACTGAATTTAGAGAAAGTTTTTTATTTGTCACTTCACGTTAACAGGTCAAAAAATGACTTGTTTAATTTTATGTTTTTAAATTTTTGAGACGCCCTGTGTAATAAAAATCAATTTTCTCATCGTAGCTCCTATTTTTAGACCAAGCAAAAACTTTTATCAAAAATAACTTTTTGTCGTATCTTTCATTTTTTTGTCCATTTCACATCTTGTAAACCCCATCCGTGGACATACTGTATAGCGTGAGTAATGTGATGCAACCAGGCCATGGCCACGACCCTCGCAATCTACTTATTATTAGTACTATATTGATTATTATTGTAAAAATATTTCTAGTTAGCTTAGTAAGCATTTTTATGTCATGACGACCAAAATCTAATTCTAATTATTCACTTATCAATTGATTTTCGACAATTTAATATCGCAGTTAATTGATAGTCAAAATTGTAGTTATTATTATTTGAATATATTAATTTTTTGAGTCAGTGTTCAATAATAATTCCATCACTGGCGCAGTCGTACGTGTAGGTGTCTCAGAGATTCCTGGTTTTGCAAGAAGTCCCAAGAGGAAAGTTGCTGAATTTCAGAGAAATCGTCAGTTTCAACTGTTGGCTGAGACAGAAACAAACCAAGGCAAGAAGACCACAGTTGCGAAGACCAAATCGTAAGTGAGTTTTCCTTTCCACTCCCATCCCTTTTTACAATAATTGTTGTGTGTATATTTCAAATTTACTAAAGTGCAAGACATTAATTCGTTACATTAGTTAAATTTTAATGTCACATAGTGAAATAGATATTCTTGCAGAAAACCTCTCAAGTATCTCTCTGAATAACGCTTCTTTAAATTTAGACCTAAATATAAATACAGCTAATATGGCAACCCTTACAGCCGCAAAAGAGATTGCTCATACCTTAAAAACTTTCACGGGGAATAGCGATCATTTAGAATTTTTTATTTCTAGCATAGATAAGTTTTATAATAGATATTATATAGGGGCGGTAGACGAATCTTTAAAAGAATTTGTTTTCGCATCAATTTGTTCTAAACTAACTGAACAGGCAGGCGACTTTTTACTCTGCAGACCGGATCTAACGACCTGGCCCAAGATAAAAGGTGCTTTAAGACAAAGATTTGGTGATAGAATAAACAGACACGTGCTTGCTCAACAGCTAAATTTTTTGACTAGATCTAGAAAAGAGCCTGTTTTAGACTTTATAGAGCGATTAAAAGTATTAAAATCACGAATTTCCTTAAAAATTACTGCAGATGGTTCCTTGAATCAAAGCACAAAAGATGCTCTAATGGAACAAACAGAATTGACAGCCGTTACTGTTTTAATGTCTAACTCTCCTAGTGAACATCGAACAATATTAATGCTAAATGATCCAAAAAACATTGATGACGCAGCATCATTTGTCCTTAACCACTCTCTAATTGAACAACAAATAAATGCTCGTAGTTTTATCCCACGACAACTGTATAATAATCAACAAAATAGAATACCACCTCAAGTATATAATCACCAAAATTTCAATTATATGCATCCACCAATCCAACAATCTTTTGTTAACCCCCTTCCAGTGCCAAATAATAATATAATCAATCGTAGCTATATTCAACCCCAATTTTCAAATCATTTAGGCGCAATACCTAAACAGCAATTCCCAAGCCAACCTGTAGATATTTAAACTCGACCAATACATCAACATTTCCCCACCAACGAACAAGTTTTTGGGAAGCCGAAAATGTATTTTCCAAAGAAAATTCTCCTAAATTAAGTGCTCCAACCCCAATGTCTATAAGCAGTAGAATTCCATCATTAATGAGTAGAAATACAGATGTTCACATGCGGTCAATCCAAAGCCGTAATACGCAAAGACAATTTCCCCAAAACGAAAACTTGTTTTTCCAAAACCGCACTCCACACACCGACATAACTTATCTGGAAGACGATCCAATTCAATCTGAACAAGAATTTGACCATTGTCCTGACGAACAAGAATATCAAAGCTGTTTCGAATCTCCCGAATATTATGACGAAACAGAATATATCCAAACCCCCAAAACCCAGCAAGAGGAGAATTTTCTTCAAAGCCCTCTAAACGAACATCCGTCCTAAATTTTAATAGTTTTCAAGTAAATTCTCTTCCTTATATCCAACTTCAAAATCCTCCAGCCAAACTTCTTATCGATACAGGTAGCCACACTTCCTTAATCAGAACATCTATAGCAGAGGAACATTTTTCACACTTAATTTTTCCCTGTAAGCATACTCTAGTAACTTGCACCGGCAACACAAATACCCAAAATAAGGCAAAAATTCCCTTGTTAAAAGAATTAAATGTAAATAACGAACTTGAGTTTATTTTGTATAGCTTCCATGACTATTTTGATGGAATAATAGGTATTAGAGATTTACGTAAATCAGGTCTTAATATAGATATAAGAAACAGACTTTTAAAAAATGACTTGATTGAAATTCCAATCTATTACAGAGATGATTTCGACTTGCAAAAAATAGAAATACCACCCTCATCTGTAATAATAAAAAACGTTTACACTGACATACCCGAAGAAACCGAATTATATCATCCTCATGTATGCATTGCTCAAAATATCGAGATCCCCAGTTCCCTTCTTAAAGTTCGGAACGGAACTGTCTCTTTGGAATTTCGAAACCTAGGCAACGAAAGCATTGTTTTAGAATTCTATCCCGACTCACTTAGACAAGTAGCACAAATTTTTGATTCACAAAATTTCGAAATATTCAATATCGAACAAATAACGTCCAACTTTCACAAATATGACAGCCCCGATTTTAACGACGACTTTTCACTCATCCGTACAGATCATTTGAATAGCGAAGAAAAATCCTCTCTAAAAAAAGTCATACATCAATTTCCCGAAGTTTCACATAGGCCAAACGAAAAACTGTCTTGTACAAATGCTGTTCAACATGAAATTAAAACTACAGATGATGTCCCAGTCTATACCAAAACTTATAGATATCCCTTTGTACATAAAAAAGAAGTACAAAAACAAATCTCGGAAATGTTGGAAAATGGCATTATTCGTCCTTCGTCAAGCCCTTGGTCTAGTCCCGTCTGGATAGTCCCTAAAAAGGCGGACGCTTCCATGAAACAAAAATGGAGGATCGTTATTGACTATCGCAAGGTCAACGATAAAACCGTAACAAATCGTTACGTCATCCCCAACATTGCCGATGTTCTCGATAAACTTGGCCGCAGCAACTACTTTACCACACTGGATTTGGCCTCTGGCTTTCATCAAATAGCCATGCATAAAACTTCGATTGAAAAAACGGCTTTTAGTGTCGAACATGGGCACTATGAGTTCCTTAGGATGCCCTTTGGTCTCAAAAACGCCCCTGCAACCTTTCAAAGGCTCATGGACAACGTCCTTAAAGATCTTATTGGTAAAACTTGTTTAGTATTTATGGACGATATAATCGTTTTCTTTGCTTCCCTGCAAGAACATATTTCAAATTTAAAAACCGTCTTTCAAAAGCTCAAAGAGCACAATCTTAAAATCCAGCTCGATAAATGTGAGTTTCTTTGCAAAACTGTAGAATTTTTAGGTCACATTATTACACCCGAAGGCGTAAAACCCAATCCAAAAAAAATTCAGGCCATCCAAAAATTTCCATTGCCAAAGTCATCTCGTGACATCAAATCTTTCTTGGGTTTAATTGGCTACTACCGGAAATTCATAAAAAAATTTGCACATCTAACAAAGCCATTAACAAATTGCCTTAAGAAAAATAAAAAAGTTGAACACACTCCTCAATTTTTGCAATGTTTCGAAACCTGCAAAAACATTTTAATGAACGACCCCGTCCTTCAACATCCGGATTTCACAAAACCCTTCATCCTTACCACGGACGCGTCAAACGTCGCTATAAGTGGAATTCTGTCCCAAGGCCCTATAGGCAAAGATTTGCCTATCGCATATGCGTCACGCACATTAAATCCCGCCGAAACAAATTATAGCACCATCGAAAAAGAACTTCTAGCTATAGTTTGGGCAACGAAATATTTCCGTCCTTATCTCTATGGAACTCGATTTAAGATCGTCACCGATCATAAGCCTTTACAATGGCTATTTTCTGTTAAAGAGCCTAATTCCAAACTTATCCGTTGGCGATTGAAGCTTCAAGAATATGACTATGAGATCGTGTACAAAAAAGGGAAACAAAATTCTAATGCCGATTGCTTGTCCCGCATACAAATCAATCCAATCGAAGATGATCAAATGTCAATCTTTAATAATTTTGACCCGGAAGAAATACTCCAACTACAGCCTGACGAACTTGACGAAATGCTTGAAACACTTTCGGAAAAACCAAACAATGAAAAAATTAACATAATTTCCGATATAAGATTACAAGCACAACCCTCTACCGACCTAGAAACTAAACAATCAAGTTCCGAAAATCCTATTATTGGCGCACCATACGTTCAAAAGGCACTAAATATTTAAAAAAATCAAATAATATTTAGATATTCCAATGACAATAAAATTAAAGTTCAGAAGGAATTTATTTTTGATAAGCAAAGATCTATTATATTTTTGAAAAATGATCCATCTGAAGAAGATCTGTGTAAAATCATTAAAGAGAATTTTACACCAAAAACTACGTACTGCTTACACTTTCTTAATAAATCTCTTGAAACGCTCATAATCCGCATTTTCCAAAAATATTTCAAAAATAATTCATTTAACCTTTACATATCTAACACCTTGCTAGAAGACATAACTGATGTAGAAGAACAACAATGAAAGATCAAATACTATCACGAAACCAAAACGTCCCACCGAGGCATTCAAGAAAATATCATATCCCTGAAAAAAAACTTTTACTGGCCAAATTTAGAAAATGATGTCAAGACATATGTAAATCTATGCGACATTTGCCAAAAAACAAAATACGAAAGACACCCCAATAAAATTATCTTTAAACCCACCCCTATTGGTCACGAACCTTTTGACCACATCTATATAGATATATATAAAACCCATAATAATTCTTTTCTAACTGTGATCGATAGCTTTTCTAAATTAGGACAAGCATATCCACTTTTAACACCCACAGGAATCGAAGTAGCGAACAAACTTATTACTTATTTTAACCATTATGGACTCCCACGAAAAATTACCACAGATAATGGCACATCGTTTAAAAACGAAATTATTCAAAACCTTTGTTCCTTGCATAAAATCGAAATTCATTATTGCATTCCCTATAACCCCAACTCGAATAGCCCTATCGAACGCCTTTATTCCACCTTGCATGAAATTATTCTCACTCTTAAGCACCAAAAGCCAAAAGAAAACATAGCGACCTTAATGAACTATGCTATTCTTTCCTAAAATAACTCTACACACAGTGCATCCAAATATACCCCATTTCAAATTGTCAGAGGAAAATTAGACTACAAGAATCCCCTGGAGCTTTCGAACGATCAAAACGTCGCTCAATATATGCAAGAACATGCAGAAAATATAAAAATAATCAGTCAAGAACTTTACAAAAAACTAACTTCACAACGACAATGTGCTTTAGATAAAATAAACAAAGACCAAAATGTAGTAAATATCGATTCTAACAAGCCACTCTATGCAAAAACTTTCCCACAAAAATCAAAGGTTAAAGAATCAGATAAATATGAAAAAGTGAACAAACCCATAGTAGAAAAAACTAATGTTATAGTTACCCAAAATAGACAAACTCACAAAAACCTATTAAAACCACAACGTACCCTTGTTTCAGATGAGGAAAATCATCCCGCTCCTGCTCCTTCTACCCATCGCTACGAGCTTAGAAGTAAAAAGCATTAAAAATCCTATATTGCCAATGGCTATAGGAAAAACATATATTTCTACGACTCAACACACATCAAATTTTCATATAAATCTTACAGAAATTGAAACTCCGTTATTCAACATAAGAGGTATGTTAATTCACGTGAACAAAACAATTTTCAGTACTAAACAAAATGAAAGCTTTTCAATTCTCACTTCTTATACATTTAATCAAACATACGAATACTTGCAGACAATTTTAAGAAATACTAAAATTTTTCACAAACCTAATCGATCAAAAAGAGGACTACTTAACGTAGTAGGCAAAGTCGACAAATGGCTCTTTGGCACTCTAGATTCAGACGATGAAATTCGCTTTAATGATTACTTCGATAAACTAACAAAAAATCAGGAAACTTTAAATCAAAATTTCTATCAGGAACAATCAATTCTATCCACCGTCACCCAGGAATACAGTAAAAATCTAGAAAAAATAAATGCTAACCAAGTACTTATATTAGGAAAAATTGATTTAATAAAACAGAAACAGCTAGATCTATCGAACGCTTTATATATGTCTTTAATTTTGGACAATATAATGTTGCAATTAAATACTCTAAATTCTGTAGTAAACAACATCGAAAACGCAATCTCATTTGCTCATGTAAACAAAATGCACAACTCCATACTCAATCCTAACCAAATTTTAGCTTCAATAGAGAATATAAAAAGAATATACGGTCCAAACCGAGTACCTGAGTTCAAAGAATTAATTAATTTTTATAGTTTTTTATCAGTTCAAGTTATTATAAAAAACAACTCAATTTTATTCTCAATACACACACCAATTGTTTTTCCCAACCACTATGTCCTTTATAAACTCTACCCAATACCTATCACAAACAAAACTATTCTCCTATCCAATTCCTATATCCTACTCACAAATATCAAAAGACGAACATTGCCTCTTCGAGCTGCTAACAACGTCATCCAACAGGTGTCCGGTTACTAATGTAAACTACAAAAAAAGTACCATTCAACGCCTGAATGGTAACGAAATTCTGGTCATTCCTGTGAACGAGATCTACGCTTTCCCTCGAACAAATTAGCTTGGAGGAATTAAAAGCTGCCCAGAAAATACTGTCCACAGTCCATTTACACCCTTTGGAGAGTCCCGAAAATTCGACAAACCTTTGGATCGCTCCGCTTTCATCCATTGTAGCCCTTGTATGCGGCATCCTGCTGTATATTGGATGGAAGAAATGGACCAAGCCTGCTTCATCCCACTATGGAAGCGCCTCTTCCGACGAACCCTCAGAAGATAGTCGGAAAAACGAGCAGCCACTGCAGCCCTTATTTTCCGAACTTACGGAGGGGAGTTATGTGATGCGACCAGGCCATGGCCACGACCCTCGCAATCTACTTATTATTAGTACTATATTGATTATTATTGTATAAATATTTCTAGTTAGCTTAGTAAGCATTTTTATGTCATGACTACCAAAATCTAATTCTAATTATTCACTTATCAATTGATTTTCGACAATTTAATATCGCAGTTAATTGATAGTCAAAATTGTAGTTATTATTATTTAAATATATTAATTTTTTGAGTTAGTGTTCAATAATAATTCCATCACTCGTGTTCCATTTGAAAAAATTGTATCCAGGTCGAATTTGCACAACAAAGTATATGTGATTATTGTGTACAAGGATAAGTATTATTTTATGGGCTAGATAGTTTTTCGATACTTTTTTCAATTTCGCTTTAAAAATGGCCCAACTATGAGTCCTTTTTCTACCTTTGATCGCCTCCCATTCATTTATTATAAGTTTTAGACCCAACAAACCTCATATTAAAATGATCGTACGAGATAAGAGAAATCCTCAGAATTCTTACATACAGGGTGTGCCATTTAAAAAAAATCAAGTTTGGTTTGACACAAACTTTTTGGGACACCCTGTACTATGGCTATATCTTCAAAACATAGCCTTTTTGACTAACCACAATAAACTTAAAAACATTAACCAAATTCCTCACCATTTTTCCACAATCGTCCACCCTTCTTGGTTGCATCCGTATTTAAGTTTAATTCTTTTTCCAGAAGACTTTCCCACGTTTTGTCCTAATTTTTATGTTATTATCATTATCTCAAACCTGTTCAGGATAAAATTTCCCGTTAATTGATACCCCACACGATTTTGTATGAATTTTAAAGAAAAATGAAGATGGCGGCCAAAGAACGCATTTCGCACACTCACATTTTTCTACTTTTAGTATGTGATGTAATGAACTCAAAAAATCAGAATCCGTCTCTGTCGGAATTAGTTCCACTTTTAGCAATTATTTTGCGTAAATCTACTCTACTAATAGACGAACAATTCAATAACGTTGTTCTACGCTTGATATAGTCAACGACAAATCACACTTGACAATTATTCGTCGTTTCGAGCTAATAACGTCATCATTAATATGAATTGATGATGTTATGAAGGGAACAAAACGTCGGATCAAAAATATGGTTACGTGATCTTTTTCATAAAAGAAAAAAATACAATATAAATGTGAAGTTTTCGATTTATCTCTCTCAGTTGCACCAAAAAAAAAAAATTCAAGAATTCTTATTTTCAATTTCAAAAACTGTTGGTTTTCAAATGAATATTTTCATTACTTCTTCCTGTTTTCAATTGACAACCATCATCAAAGTTGATGATGGATTTCTCAACGGCGTTTTATTGAGAACCAAAATGTGCAACTCAGTTGGGTTTTGAACTTCTCTGCTTATCCTACCTTTTCCAAAATTCTGATGGTGAATATTGAAATTTATAGCCTCGGATTTTGCCACGCAACTCATTCTCAATCTATTTTCGAACAAATTATCTAACATATACAGGGTGTCCCAACGATAGAGAAAAGTAGGTTTTATCATATGGGATATGAAAAATATCAATATCAATATGCGTCACAGGTTAGGGGTGTAAATAGCGCACATTCTGAAAATATTTGGAAACATACAGGGTGCGTCACAAAAGTATGGCACGAAAAAGTATGATTTTTTTAAAAACCCCCTGTATATTAATTGATATTGATATTCTTTCTTCAATTTGGAACAAAAATTGTGATACACCTAATGTTCCTGAATTCAACTGTTATCGAGATATCGCGTTTTAAAAATGGCATTTTTGCAACTTTGACATGCTATAAAACTCAAACTATTCAAGTTAGAGGAAAATGGTTTGCACTTTCTTATCTTAACTTTTCAAGAGCTCTTCTGTCATTTGGATAGAAGGTAACGTCAACTGTCAACTTTTTTCGGCACATTTTGACATTTTTTCACAATAATGGATTTAATCTCCTTGAATAGCTCTTGAAAAGTCAAGATGGGAATGTGCAATCCATTTTTCTCTAACTTGAATAGTTTGAGTTTTATAGCATGTCAAAGTTGCAAAAACGCCATTTTTAAAACGCGATATCTCGATAACGGTTGAATTTAGGAACATACGTTGTATCACAATTTTTGTTCCAAATTGAAAAAAGAATTGAAATATCAATTAATATACAGGGGGTTCCATTTAAAAAAATCATACTTTTTCGTGCCATACTTTTGTGACGCACCCTGTATGTTTCCAAATATTTTCAGAATGTGCGCTATTTACACCCCTAACCTGTGACGCATATTGATATTGATATTTTTCATATCCTATATGATAAAACCTACTTTACTCTATCGTTGGGACACCCTGTACTAACTTTATCAGCATAAAATTACAGACGAGGGTATACAGGGTGAAAAAAAGTCTGGAATATTGATAATATCTTCCAAACCACTCGCATTTTCGTGATGCTCAATAATGTGCTCAATAATGCTCAAATAATTTTTGAACGAGAAATAGTTTCAAAAATGTACAGGGCGAGTCAAAAGTATGATCAACTCCTTTATTTCACATGGACCACCCTGTATATTTTTACGAATATTGATAGATCTTTTTGAAGCAATTTCAGCGGAATTAAGTTTTATCTATTTATCTCCCAAAATGCGTAATACCAATTGATTTTTCTTGTTCATAATAATATTTAGTGTTAATCTTGGTGTTAATGCACGATCATGTGATCCCATAATTGAATGTATTCCACCCAAACCAAAGAGAAGAGTGGTTTCTTCTATGGGTGCAATTGAGAAATAAAGTTTATGGTAATAGGCTTGAAAATATTGATCAAGTGAAATGTAAAATTAAAAGGCATACTGTTGAACAGGACATTCAATGGGCTTGTTTCACTTTTTTTTTTATTCCATAAATCGAAAGTAGGTTCGACTGAAAAATAGTCGATCTACAAAAAATCAGAATTTTCCTAGCACATTTAGTCCCTTAAAAACACGTACAAACATCAGATTCTCGAAAACGGGGCGTGGCCACAATGCTACGTTACACCCACTCTCTCTTCTCTGGCGCCATATGGTATTTGCATTAGACATAATGGTTTGTCCGCTTATAAAGTGTTTATGCTGTAAACAAACAGGGTTTGTGTGTGTTTTTTGTGTTGCTTGGTTGACTATGGATGGAAAAAAGACTAAGAAAAAATATTGTATAGGTCCTGAGTGCAAAAATACTGGAAAAAATGCTCCAGATAAACTGTTTATTTTCTTACCATCCGATCAAAAGTTGAGAAGATTGTGGCAACGTGTAATGCGGAGAACAGATGACAAAGGCAGTAAGTTTTGCTGTGAAGATCACTTTGATGGGTGTTGAGCAGAATGGGTCCTTCATATACAGGGTGGGCATAAGTAGCCTGGCAAATGCACACATTTAGTTAATTTGAAAAACGAAAACACAACTTCAAGAAACATTGGTTTCGTTTTCTTATACCGCAAAAATATTCACTAGGTGTTGAAAATGTTCACCGTTCATCATCAGAATGCACGGTTTTCTATGCTCCGGGCTGACTTATGCCCATCCCGGTATTTTTGCACCCCACTTAAACGAGCAGTTAATTTTAAAAGATATTGAAATATGGTTGATACAAAAATTTCATGGTTTTTCATGAACTTTAGGGATCTTCACGCCTAAATGTTAACACATTTGAGTAGATTTTGACAGGTTAATGATTTTTTCAAAGGGATCACCTTGTATCACTATACAAGGTGATCCTTTTCGAATTTTTTTAGTACTTTTTATCTCTGATTTGAAATATACATACACATATACAGTGCAGACATAAAGTTCCCCCCCTTCTAACTTTTGAGCCACTTGGTATAATTGAACAAAATTTGGACTGATAATATTGGTTGTGGTTAAAAAATTTGTTTTTCAATAATCATGTATTTCCAAATTAATTTTTAAGCCGGTATTTTCCAATAATAAACATATTTCAATATTGTCGTTGGCTTGGTTTCTGGTGGTTCTTGGTGGAAAGAAAAATTGACTTTTCCAAATTTGACCTGACTATTCGAGCAAACTGTATAATTTTTATTTTAAAATTATCGTTATAGGGGTTTTCAAATATGCCCAATATCCATGTTTTGAATAAAAAAATTCCTAATAACTTTTCGGGTTTTGGCGGCCTTTTATTAATCATAGTAGGCCATGGAAATGACGTATGTCATTTTTTTTAATAAAAAGATAGAGCTTTTTGAGTACTATGAACTGAAAAAAAAGTTTTTTCAAATCGGCCAATTTTTAATAAAATACCGAATTGTCGCCAATCAAAATGAAACACACTGTATATCCTACTGCAGAATGAAACCTAGAATAAATAATAAATTATAGAAAGTTCCCTTAACTTTAAAGCTTTATTCCCTTTAATTCAGAACCAAAGTACTCCATATTTCTATTGAAATAGTCCATAATCATAAACATGTCCACCTCTGGGAGATTACTGGAGTCAGCCTTATTGTATCCCGCTTTCAATGAAGTCACCAAAGTACACAAAGAAGGCTCTGACACAACCCAAATAACTATAAAGAAACCTACGAAACCATAACCAAACGTTATGTTGATTCAATTTCAATAGTCTCTTTTCGACGTTCGACGAAATGAGCGCTTATAAGGGGATTTCGCGTGCGGCCGGCTTCCCAGGGAGTGGTGTGACGTCACAACCCGTATGTATTTCGCGCTAACTTCATTCACATATATTTCGAAAATGCAGAAAGCTTTCGATGTGAAACTTTAGGGTTATGGCTTTTATGACAAGTACTATTGGAAAACGTATAAAAAACTTAAAAAAAATATCACGAAACATGCCTAATAGGCTGGTTTTCATGATGTTTTGCAAGAATTCAGGAAAAGGCTTGGATATTGTTCAGCTAATACCTTATAATGACAAACTATTTGAACATTGAATAAAATGACCGATTTTATTTCTAGTAATTCATCAATTTTTTTTTATTGCGGTTCGTTCTTTCATGTGAATACGAACGGATCAATGGAACATGGAGGACACCATGCAAATTCAGCACATTTTTGTGCATAAATGAAAGCCGCTACGCTAGTCAAGCAATTGGAAGAGCAATGATTACTCCTATCTTCCTTCTCATGAGCAGTGCCAGTCGCAAGACAAGAAGTCCTCTCGTTTTCACGATACACTTCTGCCCCCGCAGCGAGTCTACTGTTGGGACCCGGACTGTACAAGGTCCAACGTGCTCATCACACTGTGTGTGTGCTGTAGGCTGTATTTGGGAAGACAATAGATGTTGTTATGTGCTGCCTGAGTTTTATCTCCGTCTGACGGACGTGCTACGTCCCTGGAGCACGACAGGTGCGGGTCCAGAAGAAGGCCCAATCCTACACCTATTGTGACATTTGGTGTAGGCGCCTCACGATCACTCTAGTACTACAAAGTGAGTGCAGAGTCCAGAGAGCAGAGAGCCTACAAAATGAGAGCAGTATGACCTGTGGCCCAGGAATAGAGATGATGAGGCAGAGGAACTTCGTCCGGGTCAACGAAGCTCCACACTCCCGGGGGCATCCGCAGTGATAAGAGGCTCGACGGGCACTGCTTTTTCAACTTATTGATAGAAATATTCAGGTATTGGGTAAGAAAAATGGAACCGAGACATTTTGCTTTATATACAGAGATGCAGCTGTAGATAAATCTTTTTTTTGTTTTTCCTTTTTATGAACAACGACTGCTTCCAGTCCTCCGAAACCCACACAAAGAAGTATAGTTCCATCAAGAGGAATACAGGTCACTTTGGACCGAGTAGGAGTGGCATGTATTGCCCCGTAATTCAGCACAAATAAAACATCACAATCGAGGTCAAGATGTGCCATGCGGTGACAAAACCTGAGCCGGTCAGAAAACACGTAGCGTCAGCAAGAATCTAAACGAGGGTGCCAATATAGATTGCCGTCGTCACCGTTGGTGTTGGTCAGGAACATACCTCCTCAGCATATTATCATTGTTGAAATTTGTAATACCCAGGACCGGAGCATGCAAATGTTATTAGTTTTAAAGTCAAATTGTAAGGGATGCGGCATGTTGGTTTTTGAGCATTGGAGGCCGCGTTGGAGGGGGCATGTGTCATGTGAATACGAACGGATCAAAGGAACATGGAGTAAATCACCTCTCACAAATGAACGACGCCATGCAAACTCAGCACATTTTCGTGTATAAATAAAAGCCGCTACGCTAGTCAAGCAGTTGGAAGAGCAGTGATTACTCTTATCTACCTTTCCACGAGCAGTGCCAGTTGCAAGACAAGAAGTCCTCTCGTATTCACAATATACTTCTCTGCCCCCGCAGGGAGTCTACTGTTGGGACCCGGACTGGCCAAGGTTCAACGTGCTCATCCCACTGTGTGTGCTGTAGGCTGTATTCGGGAAGACAATAGATGTTGTTACGTGATGTGCTGCCCTAGTTTTACTTCCGTCTGACGGCTACGTCCCTGGAGCACGATAGGTGAGGGTCCAGACAAAGGCCCAATTCTACACCTAATGTGACAGTATGTTATAATTTTTAACATTGTTCATGTTGTTCAACTCCTCTTTATTTTATTATTTTCTTCCAAGTTATCTTTGTACTCAACTTTCCAAATCACCCTGTAGAAGCAGAAACACTTGATTGTTACATTTGACTTATATTCCAATTGAATTTTGCGTAAAAAATCATAAATGCATTTTTCAAATCAAATTGGTGTAACTCTTTCATCTGACAAATAAAACCTTATATCGCTGAAATTGTTTGGAAAAGATATATGGATATCCAGGAATATACACAGGGTAATCCATTCAAAACCAAAAATTGATCATATTTTTGAGTCACACTGTATATTTTTGAAAACGGGACTATTTTCATCTTAGTCCTCGTTGAAAATTATGTCGGTAATCAAAATTGTATAAAAAAATGCTGGCGGTTTTGAAGATATTAGCAATATTCCAGGCTTTTTTTCCACCCTCTATACTTTGATTACCGTTTCTTGGAATAAATCTTTTCTCGTAGGAAGGAGTACCCTTCGATAGACAATTTTTAACAGGTGATGGAAGATATTCAGATGTTTTGAGTCATCCTAGTAGCCACCAAATATAAAAGTTATGTATTTCAAGTGTTTTTTTGCGTTTTAACCAAATCATCGTCTTCAGCATACCGTTGAAAACTACTTTTAAACAAATCAACACTATAATAAAATAAAATATGATTTTTGTACGCAAAAAATAAAACTGTTTAAAAATGTTTAATTTTTTGATGAGGCATAGTGGATTGCACGCATTCGATTTTGCCCTATTTGACGTTTTGTCAAGACTTTGACCAGTGAGCTTTGCGAGATACCTACAACAGGATGAATTTTAAAAATGGCCAAATCAATCTCGTTAAATGTTTCAGAAAATATTCATTTTTGAAACACAATTTGATTTTCAAAGTTTTGTAATATTCTCCTTCAATACAATATAAACTACTCAACAAAAAAAACGGTACACCCGAAACTTTTGCCCATGTTCATTCAAAATTCATAATTTTTCAACGAATCGATGAAAAAAATATGCGGTTTGCACAGAGATATAGAGGTACGAGAATGAGTTTGGACGACTTCGCATCCAAATTATACAGTGTGACCCATTTGTTTTGGGAACACCCTGATAAAAAGTTCATTTCTTAACCGATTTGGTTCGTTTTTTTTTTTGGATTGTAGAGCTCGAAAAATTGTATATTCTTGGCAATAAGTGACCTTCGCCATTTTGACTTCAAGGCCTACTATGTTAGTTTTTAAGAGCAAAATTTCAGGAAACCACATTAGCGATTTTTTTAGAAAAAATCTGTGTGCGCTACTGGATTCAGCATCCTTTAAAACGGGTCTATACAAATTTTAAACCGAAAATATCAAGTTGAAAAAAATTAAAAATTCGCACTTTAACAATCTTTGATTCTATCAAAACAAATAAAAATGACATAAAACTAAAAATTTGTATTTTCTACCAAACCACCATCAACTTCAATGCATTTATCATTTCTTTTGATAGAATCAAAGATTGTTAAAGTGCGAATTTTTAATTTTTTTCAACTTGATATTTTCGGTTGAAAATTTGTATAGACCCGTTTTAAAGGATGCTGAATCCAGTGGCGCACACAGATTTTTTCTAAAAAAATCGCTAATATGGTTTCCTGAAATTTTGCTCTTAAAAACTAACATAGTAGGCCTTGAAGTCAAAATGGCGAAGGTCACTTTTTGTTAAAATGAGTTTGAACTGTTCCATTATTATTTGTATACTCTATGGTTTGACTGTAATGATGTATGACATTTGTGAATACAGTTAGTTCATTCTATGACTCGTGAAAGGTCGTGCGTGTTTTATTTTCTCAGACATTTTTAACCCCGAAATTCCTGATACACTGCCTAAATATTAACAGGTTATGGGCCCAGGCCACCCAGGGTTTCGGGTTGTCGCAGAAAACGTATTGTACGCCGCGAAAAGTGTCGATCAGGAAAAATCGAGCAAAAAATAAGTACGCAGTTTCGTCCAGTTTGCCGAGTTCAAAATGGCCGTCAATTATATCAGTAGCATTCCGAAGTTGGTCGGGAGAGAAAACTACGACGAGTGGTGTTTTGCAGTTGAAAATGTGTTCGTTCTCGAAGGTCTAACGAAGTGTTTGGACAGTACCGAGACGGATAGTGTATTGCAGTCAAAAGCGAAGGCCAAGTTAGTTTTGACAATAGACCCAAGTTTATATGTCCACGTCAAGGATGCAGGCTCGTGTCAGGATGTATGGGAGAAGCTCAAAAATCTATATCAAGATACTGGTTTCACAAGAAAAATAGGGTTACTAAGACACCTTATTTCTCTAAGACTGGAAAGTTGTGTTTCAATGGAGAACTACATCAACCAGGTGATTGAGACGTCACAGAGACTGAGAAAAACCGGCTTCAGCATCAATGAAGAATGGGTAGGATCTCTTCTGTTGGCGGGCCTACCAGAGAAGTACGGACCAATGTTGATGGCTATTGAGCATTCCGGAATATTGATCACCACAGATTCCATCAAAAGCAAGTTGCTTGACATGTCACCAGATGAACTATCAACGAAGGAAGGAGCGTTCGCAGCCGGTAATTCATACTTCAGAAATCGACACAGAGGGGGCGCAGGCGGTGACAGAATTGACAAACAACATAATCAAGACCGGTCAAAATCAGCTGTTAATGACAACAAGAAGGATCAAAGCAAAATTGTCTGTTATAAATGTAAACAGACAGGACATTACGCTTCACAGTGCAAAAGCAAGAAAGATAACGAAAGATATGCTTTCAGTGCAGTGTTTTTGAGTGGGGCTTACAAGAAAAGTGATTTCTATTTGGATTCAGGGGCTAGCAGGCATATGACTCCAAATGAATCATGGATGAAGAATTGTGTGCAACCAAGTATTCGAGAAATTGTTGTGGCTAATAAACAGACGATGGCTGTGAAATCTTCAGGGGACATTGACATTGTGACGTCATGCTATGGAAAGAATAATAATATCACCATAAAAGATATCCTTTGTGTGCCTGACCTTACAACAAATCTAATCTTAGTTAGTGAACTGATAGAAAAAGGTAATCGAATATCTTTTTCATCCAAAGGATGCTCTATTCATGGCCCGAATAACAAACTGATTGCCACAGCCAATTTGATCAATGGTGTGTATCGACTGGAAGTAAAAGAAGAAAAATGTATGCTGGTTAATTGTGATGATTCAGAGATATGGCATAGACGGCTTGCTCATATCAACAGTCAAGATCTGAATAAAATGAAGAAGTATAATTGTGTTTCTGGAATGACTTTCAAAGGAACGAGTGGTCTCGACAAGTCCAATTGTGTGGTATGCTGTGAAGGCAAACAAACAAGGCTGTCTTTCTCGTCTTCTGGAAAACGCAGTAACCAAGCTCTAGAGTTAATCCATGGAGATGTTTGTGGACCAATGGAAGTTGCATCCATAGGTGGTTCAAAATATTATCTACTTCTTCAAGACGACTACAGCAAGATGACATTTGTTTATTTCATGAAAAACAAAAGTGAAAGTTTTCGGTTTTTCAAAGACTTCAAGGCTTTTGTGGAGAACAAACATGATAAGAAGATCAAAGTTTTTCGTACAGACCAAGGTGGTGAATTTTGTGGAAGTGAGTTTGAAAATTTTCTTAAAAAAGAAGGCATTCTTCACCAAACCACAACGGCTTATACCCCTGAACAAAATGGTTCTGCAGAAAGAAATAACCGCACACTATTAGAAAAGGCAAGATGTCTTCTGTTTGATGCTGGTCTAGATAAAAGGTTTTGGGCAGAAGCAGTGAATACATCGAACTACCTCAGGAATAGATGTATAGCTAGTGGCCTACATGATAAGACACCTTTTGAATTATGGAATGGTATGAAACCAGATTTTTCAAGACTACGCATTTTTGGGAGTCAAGTTATGGCGCATGTACCCAAGCAGAAGAGACTGAAATTTGACAGGAAGTCACTCAAACATATACTAGTGGGATATGCAGACAACATCAAGGGTTACAGAATTTATAATCCTGAAACTGATGATGTGATTATAAGCCGAGATGTGATAATTCAAGAAAACATCAAAACAAATCAGTTCAACGTTCTTGCTGAGAATAAAGAAGAAATACCAATTGGAGTGGGGGAAAAACAGCAAACAGAAGCCGAACAGAATGATATTGATCATATACCAGATGATGTAGACGAGCCAGATGATGTACCTGAGGAGGCTGTGACTGAACCAAATCCAAGAAGATCAGAGAGACAGAGAAAAGTGAAGTGTTTTGATGATTATGTGACATATATGACAACTTGTGAATCAAAAATTGACACATCCACTGATGATGTTCCAACAACCGTATCAGAAGCCTTGTCCAGAGCAGATGCAGCCAGATGGAAACAGGCAATGATGAATGAGATGGATTGTTTCGAGCAGAATGACTCATGGGACCTGGTAGACTCTTCAGAAGGTGATGGTGCATTGGTCGAGTGTAAATGGGTGTTCAAAATCAAGTGCGATGGTGAAAACAAGAAGACTTATCGTGCAAGTGTCCTGGGAGAGCACCAAGCAAAAAACTGTAGCACTTTCCAGCACGGAGGCGGAATATATGGCTTTGTCTGAAGCTTCCAAGGAAGCAGTTTATTTAAGAAATTTGCTGGGTGAGCTTACAGGCTCTTTTGATTCTATTATATTGTATTGTGACAACCAGAGTGCACTAAAGCTTACGTCAAACCCAGTTTTTCATAAAAGGTCAAAGCACATTGATGTGCGTCATCATTTCGTCAGAGAAATGGTAAAAGATGGTTTGATAAAAACTGAATATTTGTCAACTGATGAAATGCCAGCGGATCTTTTGACTAAAGCTTTGGGGGCTAATAAACACTACAAGTTTTTGGATATACTCGGTATTGTCTGTGATAAGTTTTGTTGATCTGTGTATAATGATTAGAAACATTTCAAACTAGTGGGGGTGTTAAAATGAGTTTGAACTGTTCCATTATTATTTGTATACTCTATGGTTTGACTGTAATGATGTATGACATTTGTGAATACAGTTAGTTCATTCTATGACTCGTGAAAGGTCGTGCGTGTTTTATTTTCTCAGACATTTTTAACCCCGAAATTCCTGATACACTGCCTAAATATTAACACTTTTTGCCAAGAATATACAATTTTTTGAGCTCTACAATCCAAAAAAAAAACGAACCAAATCGGTTAAGAAATAAACTTTTCATCAGGGTGTTCCCAAAACAAATGGGTCACACATGTCAAAGCATTCAAAATTACTGTGAGCTTTGAAGCATTCGATATGGTCAAAATTGCATAGACCTTTGTGTTTCACAAGTAACATGCATAATAATAACTATTTATTGGTTTTTGTGAATATATTATATCAAAGTAAATCTTATGAAAATTGTCAAGTCCGGCAACATTGTCTGGCTTTGCTTGGATGCTTGGCAATAATTATTGCGGTTATGTTGATGTTATGAAAATGTATGTTACGATTTTCAGGATCTTCTGAAAACTTATGCATGTTAACTGCCTTATTTTGCCATTTTGTGTGATAAATCGTGAATCAATATTATCAAAACATTATTGGTCGGTTCGTCGATTAGTGTTTATTTGATGTTTGATAATAGCGTAGTTGTTCCCTGAAACATTGTTTTGATAACAGAAAGCTGAGAAAGGATCCTTTTCAAAATAAAACTGTTCTGAATGAATGAAAGAATGAATGAATTAATGAATGAATAGTTTATTTAGCGTGAAGTGCTATAAAGGTTTACAATAATTTCGTTTTCAGGTGAAAGTCAACTGATTTCTATAAAATATACACTTTTGCCCATCTCCCATGATTCAGTTTACTTGATAGGGAGGCGAGTAAACTCGTGTGGTTCAGAAATAAAAACATTTCAAAAGAAAAGGTTTTATGATCTCAGTTGGTGAAAAATTATATCTCTATATTATGAGATCAAGAATCATTAATTTTTTCCTGAAACGTTGGGCCTATATCAACAACAACTAGGTAGGTATCAGGAATAGGTAGGTACTCACTTATCTGGGAAATCCCATTTGAAAATATTCGTTTTTTTTTCGTCTTTCTACCAATTTTGATCAACTTTTGTGTGATTTTTAAAAAATTCTAATTATCATTCCGGTTAGTAAATGATAAGTACGTAATTTTTGATTCATACAGGGTGTCCACTCTATAATAATGATAATAAAGCTCTATTTATCAAAAGATAATATAAACAATCTCACTTTCACTTTCATACTGTAATATAGTATGATATAATAAAGTAAAATATAATATAACTAGCTGTACCCGCCATGACTCCGCCCGCTTCGACAGCAGTTTTAATCAAATCAATAAAAAATTGTATTTTTGGTCACATCGACTTCAAAATTCATATTAATAATCTTGCATGAAATCAATGAAACCCGTGTTTCATTTGATCTATAATCCTCAAGATGGCTTTGCTGGTAGTTAGCTGCAGCTGCATGATGTACTACAAGATTTTTCTTTCTATATGTGGTTGAGGCCTTTCGCATTTGCTTTTGTCGCGGGGTTCAGCCCTGCTTGGATGAAAACCAATTTGTGTAATAATTTTAGTCCTAAAAAATAAAGTGTCCTGAAAAGAAACTCAAACGCTATTTTTCTCACGACCAAAAGAGTTACGACAAAAAGTTATTGAAGAAAGTTGGTCTTGATGAAAAATTGAGTGAGAATTCAAAATTTCAAAACCCTCCGCCTACTTTGAGGGTGAGGATGGGGATGTGAATAATCATTTATTGATGAAAAATTATATATTTTTTGTCACATCGACTTGAAACTTCATTATGATGGTCATTGCGGGCGAAGCCGTGACGGCTACTGCTGGTTTCATATAAAATTTCAAACACTTTAAATTGAGATTATTGATTCAAAGTTGATGTGATCAAAAATATAATACACAACTTTTCATTTATTTTATGATTTTTGCTCGGATTTTTGCCACCCACTGCTTTCGCCCCCTTAGATAAGATTTGAATTTGAGAAAAAAACCGAAACACGTCCTTCATTAATTTCAAACAAGATTATTTGAGCCCGACTTTGTCCCCCCTAAGGGTTGAATTTTAAAAAACAACGATACATATGTTCAATTTCAACATGATGTTAACAATAATACATACCCAATCTTTCATCAATTAACGATTCTTTTTTCCACCCTTTGAGTCCGAATTTGACCCCCTTAGGGGAATTTTGCAAAATAACGTAACACGTATTTAATTAATTTTATTTGAGATTATTTATACGAAGTTTTAAGATGAAGTTACCAAAAATACATAATCTTTTATCAATTAACGATTTTTTCCACCCACTCCTTTGAGTCCGAATTTGACCCCCTTAGGGACAGAATTTCGCAAAATAACGTAACAAGTATCTAATTAATCTAATTTAAGATTATTTATACGATGTTTCAGGATGATGTTACAAAAAATACATAATCTTTTATCAATCAATGATTTTTCTCACCTCATCTCCTTTGAGCCCGACTTTGACCCCCTTAGGGGTTGAATTTCAAAAAATAACGAGACATGTGTTCAATCAAGTTTTCCAAGTTGATGTGACCAAAAACACATATTTTTTCATCAATATAATATGATTTTTCCTACCCCCACCCTTTTTACCCCCTCAGGAATAAAATTTCGCAAAATCCTTTCTTAGCACATCTAGAAATATCTAGCAGAACATCTTTTCAAAATTTCATGGCTCTATCTATAATAGTTTTGGCTTGGCGTTGATGACGCAGTCAGGACAAGCTCTTTTATAAATATAGATAAAGTAGTTACAAAATGTATCAAATTTATATTATATACATATAAACAACGATATCAGCAAAATAAATTATATCTAAACAATAAATAATTGTTGCAAAGTAATGAATACCTATATTTATTTAACTCAAAAAACGTACTAATAAAAAATGATAAAGATAAAATACACTAACTAGGAACAATTAGGTAGCTATCTAAGTATGAACCACCACACCAAATTAAATGCACGAACAATAATATCGACAAAAATAATGACAATAGACGACATTCGATGACAGTTGTGACAGTTGCCATCAAACTATACGAACTCAGCAACGACCTACGTTCATGATAGAAAAAAAACCACAGCCACCTACGACCGTATTTTTTATTTTACTGAAGTGACATACCCCTGTAACATTTTTGTTTATTGACCGCTTTTCATTTTTTTTTTTGTTTGTTGGGTCTTTTTGAACATTTTACCAAATCAGCTCCAGGGACGTACTTTTGGGTGATTATGGGAGTTCAATGTGGGTCAAATTTCAGAAAATCGTATGAGGGGATTTTTAGAAAAAAACTGACAACGGAATCTTAATCAGAATGACCAAAAACCTCCCTATTCACATTTTCAAAAAAAAAAAAATGTTACTGTTTTGGTTATATTTTTTTGTTTTTGTTAATTTAATACTCATACTACTCATTGAGTCTTCCTGTACGTTCTAATTATTAAGATGTTGATAAAATCCCAGAATCTGTGTTTTGAACAAAAAATCATCGATACCTAATACAGGGTGGGCGACTTCAAAGTGGACACACCGTATAATGAATTGTTCCCAGTTTTTTTCTATTTCGAAAACAAAATACGCCTTCTAGAGAAATAAAGGGACTTTCTCGTTGTCTCTTCGATTTTCTTATCTTTTTTAATGATAAAATAAAAACAGAGTTGTTTTTTAGAATATTTCCAGGAGTGGACTTCTAAAGTGGACTCATTCTCTCCAATTTAACCGTTCACGTATCTCCAGAATCACATCTGTGTGTACTTTTTACGTACACTTGTAGTCAAAATAGAATGTATTGATCGGCCCTCGTATAGGTGACTAGAAAATGGCGGCTTTCAATGGTCTACGTTTTTCCGATCTCGCGCATATGTCAACCTCGTTCTCCTACCTCTAGTTCACTGGGTTTGCACCACGATGCAGAGCATTTCTTTGCGGTTTATGCGGATGGTTCGAAAAATTATTTTCTCAAAATTTCTCTTATACAGGGTGGTAAAAAAAGTACTGTGAATTTTCTTTTTTTTACTGTCCCCCCATTTCCACAGAGATTTTTTGGAGCTTTTTTCGAAATGCCCAAGTGCTTGTTACGTCCATACCTCGGGTTTTTTTTCAAATTTTTGTTGATATCTTCTTTCGTTTTCAAAATATCGACTTTGTTTCAAAAATATGACACAGGGCTTTGAATGGCTGTTCTGCTAATTCTAAGTTTACAACTGACAATTTTATGGCATAGATCTATTGTTTAGCTGTCTTTCTGATGACTTATTGTGAACTCAGCAGTATTTCGAGTATTCAGGGTGTGCCAAACAATTTTGATCATAAGTGAAGTGTAGTCTCGTGAATATCGAAGCTAACGGGCATGTGTTTGTTGCTTCTGGTACTATTTTACGATTTAATCAGTAATAGTTCAATTCAATTTACCAAATTTGTACATATGCAAAACCAACTTACAATGAATCGATTGTATGAATAAGAAAACGTAGTTGAGTTTTATAAAAGGCACACTTTGATTCTTTAAGTGTGTGGCCGGTCAATATAAAAAAGTGATAAGGTGTTCAAGTTTAATGCTAATTATCAAACCTGAACAATCCAACGATACCTGAGGCCTGGAGATTGTGAGGAACGAGACTGATGCCAACGATGTTGAACCCGATAAAGCATGTAGAGTGTGTAAAAAGGGATTCGAGGAATTGAAGTCCAAAATTGTGTGTAGTGTATGTAAGCATTGTTTTCATGTAAAATGTGAAAATTATGTTGATCTACGAAGATTTCATACGCAAGAACCTACGTAGAAATGTCAGAGTGCAAGCCAGCTGATGGAGGTGCTGAGAGATCGCGTAAAAGGAGCAGGGTTGATTATTTTGATTTGTATGACTTTGATGGTATTCATTCAATCCTCGAGTTGTCTGATCAAAAAAAAACCGACAAGAGAATGGAAATCCTCCTATTGAATTCAAACGAAACTGAAAAGGAAATAGATAATCTTCTTCTCGAGAATGCGGAATAAGAAAGGGAGATTGCCATGTTGGGAAACTCGAAAACCAATGAAAATAATAATGAAGGTAAATCATATGCGTCAGCTACAAAACGCAAAGTGCTTGTAGTGAAACCAAAAGAAGACAATCGAAGCAATACGCACAAAATCAAAGAAGATCTCAGGAAAAAGGTTAGTCCTAGTAAAATCGGAGTAGGTTTTGCAATGGCTCGTCCAACACAAAGTGGAGGTGTAATTCTAACCTCTAGTGATGAGAAAGAAATAATTAATGTCCAGACCGCTATCCAAAATCAGCTTGGAAATGAATACCAAGTTGAGAGGCCAAAGCCCCTGAATCAAAAGATAAAAGCAATTGGAATGAACGAGGATGAGCACAGTACTGATGACGAAGACATTCTGGATAAAATTGAAAGACCAAATAATTTCAAGACGGATAGTGAAAATTTCGAGATGGATATCAAATATTGCTCAAAAATAGTGAAATACAGGTTTAATATGATTTTTGAAGTGGATCCAGAGTCATTTGATCATTTCATAGGTGCAGAAAAGATTAACATAGGTTGGAATAGGTGTCACGTTTTTAGTGATTACGGAATAATTCGCTGCTATAGCTGCTCAAAATACGGACATGTACAGCTGGTAAAAAAACTGGTATTGCTCATAGAAATATTCAAAAAATTGAGCAGTGTAATATTTGTTTTGACGAAACAAAAAAGTATGATGTCATATTTTTACCAGGTTGATACTTTTGAATATTTTTTTTCAAATGACTCATCACATGAGTACAGGTACTAAAGCGAAAATATTGAATTGATCGATTGTGCGTATCAAAATTTGCAAATCTTCCTGATTCAAAATTATTCACATACATACATCATAACATACCCAAACTTTTCACTTCAATGACATGTCACTGTCGTATAGTTTTGTCAAAACAAATATTACACTGCTCAATTTTGTAAACATTTCTATGGGCAATACCAGAGTGGTGATGAACACGATCGAAAAGACTGTGAAAGTGATGTGAATAAATGTGTTTACTGTTTTGTGTCGAATAAAAAATTTGGTTTGAAATTAGCTGTCGATCATGAATCCTAGGACATGGACAAATGTGATAGTTACAAACGAGTGGAAAGAATTCAACAAAGAAAATTTACCAAATGACTGTTAGACGAAGATGATGTGCCAAGATGTGTTATTATTTGTTTCAACCGTGAGGGATTTTTGCACAATAAGGACAATATTGAGACCGTTTTATGTGATTGGAAGCCCTGTCTTATGTTATTGTCTGAAACCCATGTGCGGTCTGATGTGACCCTTAGTGAACTTCATGTGACCGGATATTGGATCGAGCAGTGTGCTACCTTGAACAGGAGGACTGGTGGAGTTATGGCTCTCATTAGAAATGACTGTGAGTACTAAGTTCATTACAATCAATGCACTGATAATTATGTATGGTGCTTGACCATCGAGATGTCTACTTCCGGTTCGTCGTATCTTTATACTGTTCTCTACCATCCACCCAATACACAGAATGCATCGTTTGTCCAGTATTTTGGAACATATCTTGGTCAATTGTGTGATTTTGAGGGGCTGAACATAATTGTTGGTGACTTCAGTTTTGATCTGTCTAAATTGTCTTTTTATGGGGAAAAAATCTTAGATAAGGTGTACTAAAATGGATACGCTCAAATAATTCTGGAGCAAACAAGAATTACAAATACAAATCTGTGTCAGAATTCAAGACAATCTCAATGGTTGAACTGGAAAAACATCTGAATGGTATGTAAACTGTAGGAGGTGGCACATCAGGGATTTTTACGATGGTTTTCAGGGACGTGTTTTATGTAGCAGGGAACAGAATTCTCGACATAATAAATACATCTATGGATTATGGAGTATTTGCAGATCAATGGAAGTGTTCAGTGATCACACCAGTTCCCAAAGTTATCAACATGGAGTTCGAAGAAGAGTTCAGACCTATGAATACTGTGCCCTTGTATGAAAAGTTTTTGGAGGTGGTAGTGCAGGTGCAGCTCCAGGAATACTGTGCCCTTGTATGAGAAGTTTTTGGAGGTGGTAGTGCAGGTGTGCAGCTCCAGGAATACTGTGACCGGCATGATATATTGGTGTCCAATCAGTCCGGCCTTAGACATCATCATTCATGTGAGTCCGTAACTGTCACTGTGTGTGACGGGTGAAGGAAATCGACAGGGACAGGTATGTGCTTGCCAAGGTTCATTGATATCAATCAACCTTGTGTGCTTGCAGTGTTTTTGAATTTTCGTAGGGCTTTTGAAATTATAATAAGAAACATACTGCTCAAAAACTGAAAAAGATTGGTATATCTGGTATTGTTTTAGCGTGGTTCAACTCCTATTTAACCAGCAGAACTCAAGTTGTAAAGTTCCGGGATGTGCTCTCACAATCTATGAATGTTGAACATGGGGTCCGTTGCTGTTTCTAATTTATATTATTGACCTTGTGGACGTGGTGGAAGTGGCAAAAATCGAACTTTTTGCAGACGACACAATGCTGTATAGAGTGGGTAGTGACTTAAGGGAATCACAGAACACCATGAACTGGGAGCTTGTATCTGTTAGAGACTGGTTGTACAACAATTGTTTGAATATAAATGTGTCAAAATCGAAACTTCGTGTGTTTGGAAAAAAGTGTAGACTCTGTGAAGTTGATGTAAATGGTATCAATCTGGTTATAAATGTCAAAATTTAGAATAACGTTTCAGGCAAAATTTCTAATAGCATGGAAACTGAATATCTCGGAGTGATATTTGACCCAAATCTTACTTTTTGAACGCATATTAGAAATGTAATGAGGAAATTTTCAACCAAAGTAAACTACATTAGGAGGGGAGGAAAGCATCTGTCAAATTCACCAAACTACTGCTATATAATTCCATAGCTGCTCCACAATCGAAATTTTGCACCACATTATCCCACATCATGCCAAAATATATATTGGACTGATTTCAAGTTGTGCAGAATCGAGCGATGCGGGCAATCCTCAAATGTAACCGGTAAACACCAATCAAATATATGTTAAGTAATATTCTATGTATTCGTCTTTATCTTCAAGATTAGGAATAAGTTGTTACCACTCTTTATCTGTAAGAGAACAAACACATTCCAAGATATTTACAGGTACAATACCAGAAATCATTTCGACTTCATCCTCAACATCAACTCGCAAACTCGATCTTGTGTAAAGGTCTGCAGGAGTTCAACAACCTGCCTACATTGCTAAAAAACTGTCATAATCTGCCAAATTTCAAAAGATTGACCAAAGACTATATTTTAGACAATGTCCTACCAACTTAACATGTTTTACTTTTGTTTTTTTATCAATGTATTTTCTTCTCTCTGTCCTTTTTCATTTGTATAACTCTATGTTTATACTTTTATAATTTTAATGTTTATTATATCTTATTATTATTATTGTACTCCTTGAAGCTTCATGCTCAATAAAGATTTATTATTATGCTGTTCATCGTGGTGCAAACCGCATATTTTTTCATCGATTAGTTAAAAAAATATGAGTGTCCAAACATAGGCAAAAATCTCGGGTGTACCGTTTTTTTTGTTGAGAAGTTTATCTTCAAATTGACTATATGACGTTTCGTATTTGAGTAGGTAACTATAATCAACTTATTTTTTTTTTAATACGGGCATATATATTTTCTATCATCATTTTCAAAATAATTCCTTCGTCATACACTTTCGAATGACACAAATACTATTGACGATGTTTCGAGTTTATAAATTGACATCATCAAGAATTATCACCAAGACGACTCTTATTTTACCATATTTTATAATTTGAAAAGGCTTGAAAACGTATTCCATTCCATTTCATGTTTTTCGAGTATAGTTTCATACGTTATTTTTCCAAAAATCCATTATTATGAAATTTAGAGAAAATTGATTGTTTTTATGAACTTCTCTTAACATTTCACGAGTAATGTTGTTTGATACTATTACTCGGCGAAGTATTCCGATTTATCATCTGGATTCTGCGATGTACCTACATCGATACATCCCATCTTTTATAAAACCCCAATATAAAAATCCTGGTAGTCCAGTTTATAGAACGAATCAAAACTGCTTCTACGATTAATTTTTTCCTATGTTTTAAATATGAATTTTCAGTAAATAAAACATTTTTGAGCCCTTCAAACTTTTAAATAATAAGAATATGATGAGAGCCGCACCCCTGATAATTTCTGATGATGTCATTTTACATGGTCGACACGCCGTCAATGGTATTTGTGCGGTACATCATCGAAAATGGTGGTTTGAAGAAAAGCTTTGAAAATAATGATGAAAGATTCAGGTCTGTATTCGAAATGATGAAGTTGTTGGTGTGTGCTTGAATGCGAAACGTCGTATACACATTTTGATAAATTTGTAAAATCAACAAAATTGTAAGACTTAGCAATTTACACAGTGTCACGAAAATCAATATTTGAGTCATTACCACAATCCACCCTGTATCTCGCAAAACGAAAATAGTTTAGCGACACAGTGGATGGATCTTCACTGAGCATCAAAAACGGCAACTTTTTTTCCATTCAATCGACCTTGTACCACTTACTGTTTCGAAGATAGCAAGAGTGGTATCACTTAGAACGGACACTCTGTAAACAGAGTGCTCCATTTAAAAGAAAATAAATTTGATTTTTCTTCTCGACTGCAATGCGCACTTGTTTTTTCCGAAACCTCTGAAAGATAAAACACAAAAACCTTCAACTTTTATAAGTATTTAATGCTTTTTTTGTAACACCTGAAATAAGGTCTCCAAGTAGGTAGTTCCAAGATATGAAGAAGCACCCTCTTCTCTACTGTAACCTCTGCAGCTTTCAATCGGATATCGCGTGCAAAATCGGAATGAATATCTGTTTTCGGATGTGGAAATAATACTTTTCCAAGGGAATTCCAAAATAATCTAATTAGCATCGTTTTCACGCTTGGAAACTACACACCGCAACGCAATAAATTTGAATCAGTCATTCTATCTCTCAAATCGTCATTCTAATAATTCTTATCTGCTTAACTTTGACACAGTTTACTTTTTGATGTGAATAGATTGATTTGACTACAAAAAAAGTGTAGAACCTTCATTGGTTGAATGCGTTCATACAAAAACAATATTGAGATGCTGAAAAAGAAAATGATATAATGAGTTCGATTTCTTCATTTGAAAAAACTAACAGCAATTTAATTAACACGGTTGGTGTTCACTAAAATATTGTGATCGATATTTCTGAATAGATTATGAGCTTGGAAATGCTTGGAAATGAAAACTTGAGGTTTTGTTTTTCAATTATAATTATAGCTTAATCCAACCCATTTTCAAGCATTTTGATTCTTGTTGTGGGTGGGATGCACAAAAGAATGAAACTTTTGAATGCGTGTGATTACACCATGATCAGACCCTCCGATATTATAACATTTTTATTTTTTATATTTTTGAATAATTTTTTTTATTATTCTTCAACCCATAATCAAACAGGAGATACAAGATGGAATAGCTTTTCAAGTAGTAGGCAACCGGATTCTCGATGTTATCAATGCATCATTAACAGATGACGTATTTCCAGAAACTTGGAAGTGTTCTACTGTGACTCCGATGCAAAGGTTCCAAATGCCAAGCAGAGCAGTGAATTAGGGCCGATAAATGAAGTTCCTGTCCCCTAAAACTTCTGGAGGTCATTGTCAAGGAGCAGCCGCTGAGTTATTGTGACTTGAAAATGTTCTCACATCAAATCAATCGAGATTTAGAGAAAAACATTCTTGTGAAACCGTAATCGTGAACATCTGTGACCAATTCCTGAAGGAAAGTGATGTGGGAAACTATGTGTTGGCGGTGTTTCTGAATTTCCGAAGGGCATTTGAGACTATCAACCGAAATATTCTACTGAAGTAGTTGGAACGAATAGGATTGGTAGACAATGCCTTGAACTGGTTCAAGTCATATTTGGAAAATCGTACTCAAGTAGTAAGGTTTGGAAATGAGGTCTCGGGTGCCAGATTGGTGTTACATGGATTACCACAGGGGACAGTTCTGGGACCGCTGCTGTCTCTCATTCACATCAACGACATGGTTGAGGTGCTGAAGACTGCAAGGATTGAACTTTTTGCGGATGACACTATGAGACATACAAGATCTGGAGATAACTATTAACGAAGAACTTGGTTTACCATCGAAATGGTTAGGTAATAATGCTTTGTGGAAAAATCGAGATTTTGTGTTTTTTCTGGAAAGTGTAAATTGTCCAAGATCGATATCAGCCGCCTAAATGTGCATATACATAAAAATAGAATCCAACATCAAACTGAGATCAAATATCTTGAAGTTATTCTGGATGCAAATCTATCATTCAGACCTCATGCAGATAATATCATGAGAAAGTTTTCTGAGAAGGTCGGCTTTTTGTCTGGAATAGGAAAGCATTTACCGATGGATAAATACTATGCTTCTTCTACGACTATTCATTATGCAGATTTCTGTAAAAAATTGTAATTTGCAACAAAATTATTCAAAATTAGAAATTTTCACAATGAATAAATCAACGTCAAATATGCTATTTGTCAAAATCAATTATTTTAGTTGCCCTAGTAACAACAATTCAAGAAAGGTCGAATGTATTGTATTGTATTGTATTCCACAGGTATGGAATATGAAAATCTTATTCCACAGGTGTGTAATATGAGTTACATTATGTAGTTACTATCACAAGCATAATGCGTCTATTATTAAATAGTCGTAGATTAAAATATCAATATATAAAAGCATTGTTGCCTCTCATTCCGAATTCTGCTCCACTGTTTTCTATATACTACCAAACACTGTGATACATAAGTTACAAGTATTAGAGCCATGCGTATTATACGCAAGTGTAATAAAACACACCAGTAAGGTGAATGTTAAATGTTCTGAATATGTTGTCAGTTCAACAGAAAGTGGCTATCAATGTGTTTGTATTCATATTCAAAATCAGAAATAAGAAAGTTCCTTATTATATTTGTAAAAGAACAACGATTTTTGAAAATGTTCATAGTTATGAAACTAGAAATAAGCAGGATCTCATTCTAGTCAGCAACTGTCATACTAGTCAAATGTGTTGATCGGTTTTGTACTTTGTACAAGGGACTTAGTGAGTTCAACAGACTGCCACCAAGCGTAAAAGACTGTGACAATACTTCAATGTTTAAAAGACTGATTAGGAGCTATGTTGCCAGAACTTTTATAATGTACAATATCGTCGTTGTTAAGCCATATTGCTGATTTTAATTTCATACTGATTATCATTCATTTTAGCACTATAAACTTATTTTTGTTATTCACATATTGTAGTTATTGTAGCATTATGCTAAATAAAGATATTACTATTATTACTTACCGGACACCCTGTATAACAAAATGTCCACCCTGTACAATGTGTCGCGAATAGGTGCCACTTTTTCGTGAAGCAATGCCGCAAACAGAAATAACCTATATCGTTCCGTTTCAAAGATACAGGGTGATTTCAAAAGTTTGCAGTGCTTTGAGGTGCTATGATACCTCACACACTATTTGACATATAGAAAAAGTGAAAATTGATCCCGACAGATATTTTGTCGTGGAATGCGGTTGCGTACTAAAGAGAAATGTGGGCTTTTGTTGATGAGTTACAGTTACAATAAAAAGTTGGTATTTTTCAAATGGGACACCCTGTATTTTCAACGGCAAATTCTCTAGTATTTTTCTCCGAGTATACTGATGTGTCAAACTTGACATTTCTTTCATGCCTTATTAAAAAGACTACTCAACAAAAAAAACGGTACACCCAAAATTTTCGCCTATGTTTGGATACTCCTTATTTTTCAACGTTAAAAAGTCATGAGTGTCAACAAAAAAAAAACGGTACACCCAAAATTTTCGTCTATGTTTGGACACTTATAATTTTTTAACGTTAAGAAATTATGAGTGTCCAAACAGGCGAAGATTTCGGGTATATTGTTTTTTTTTGTTGAGTAGTTTATTTGAAGTTATTTATAACTCCAAGCGTCAACCAAGGGAGCGTTCGGGGATCGAAATAGACAAAACCTCTATAATTTAAATCAATATTTAAAAAAAGGTTGTAACGTTATATTGGTTGTGGATTCTAGTTTAATCAATTATTGATATAGGGTTACTGGTTATTAGTTGGGAAATACTTCATCGACATTATATGAATTAAATCTGGTAAAAGAAGCTATTTTCCAATTTTGACATCCAAGACCTCAAAAAATATGACGTTAGAAGATATAGGTTGTCCCATTCAAAAAATGCAAAATTTATGGTGTAACTCGTGAATAGTAACTCAAAAATTTTTTTTAGTACGCCACTGAATTTCACTTGAAAGGACTAATTTTTACATTTTTCCCATGTCAAGTAGTGTGCGAGATATGACAGCATCCTAAAAAGTGCAAACTTTGGTTTTCACCCTGTATCTAAGAAACGAAAACGATATAGGTTATATCCTTGCAGTCTCGATCAAAATGGGAAACAGTGTACAGGGTGTTCCCGTATATTTTTGCACCCCCCACCTAGAAAGTTCATTTGAAAAGATATTGAAATGAGTTTAATACAAAACATCCATGGTTTTTCATGAAATTTTAGAATCTGTAGGCAAAAATGTCAAAAAGGAAGTGAATGTCAAATATTGACAGGTTGATGATTTTTCCAAATATATAGAAAAAAAATAACAATATATATTTATTTGAAAACAGAATAAAAAGGTCCACAAAAATTTGAAATAATATACAGGGTGTTCCATTTGAAAAAATCATCAACCTGTCAATAATTGACATTTACTTACTTTTTTGACATTTTTGCCTACAGATTCTTGAAGTTCATGAAAAACCATGAAAGTTTTGTATCAACCTTATTTTAATATCTTTTCAAATAAACTCTCTAGGTGGGGTGCAAAAATATACGGGAACACCCTGTACAGGGTTTTTTTTTATATATTGACACCCCCCTTATCTTTTTTATTTGACTTTTTTGAAAAAAGTGTTCCAGATGTAAGTTCATTGATTTTGAGTCAATTTTCAAAAAAACTCTAATTTGCATATACAGGGTGCCTCAGAAAGTCTGCTGTCTGCAACTTTCTTATTTCAAATTAGAACCCTGTTTTTTTATTCGATTTTTATATTCTCGTGATAATTCTAAACATTTCTTATGAATCATACCCTATACCTAATTTTGACGTATAAAAAGAAATTGACTTTTGAATGTTGACGTTTCATAGAAATTGGATAGAAACAAAAAAAACATGCAAATATAAAAAAACAATCTTATATTTCATCAAACTAAACACAACACTATAACTGCTCGATATGTCCACCGTCCATTTCTAAGCACTGCGTATAATCTCGCTCGATTTTATTTATGCTATTAACAATAAAGTGAGCATTATTTTGATTGGTCTCTTGGATGGCCTCAATAATCCGATTTTTTAAAACTTCTACATTTTCGGTCAGTATTTCATAGACCTTGTTCTTCAGAAAACCCCACAAAAAAGAGTCAAGTGGCGTCAAATCCGGGCTATTTGGTGGCCATCTGATCGGTCCAGTGCGACCAATCCACGTTTGGTATTTCTCATTGACATAATTCACAACCGGAAAAACGTTGTGTGGTGGAGCTCCGTCCTGATGCCAAATTATTTGATTGTATTGACGGAGTGGTAAGTTTTCCAAATAATTTTCTACCTCGTTTGTCAATAGATTCAAATATTTCTCGCCGTTTAAGCGCCCGTCAATAAAAATTGGCCCAATGATTTTATTCTCCAAGATTCCACACCACATATTTAAGGAACTTCGACCTTGGATCTCAGTTTCCCTCGTTGCTCGGGGGTTTTGAGTTGCCCAAAATCTCTTCATGCAGTACTGAAAATGCATTCATCTGACCATAATATGTTTTTGAAAAAATTGTGATCTTCTTCCTTTGATATCAACATCTCTTGGCAAAACATAATTCTTTTGTCCTTTTGCTCTTGAGTTAATTTTTGCACTGGCATTATTTTATAGGGATGGTAACCATGTTTTTTTATGGTATAATAGATTTTGCTAAATGATTTATCGAAAAAGTTTGATGCATCTTTCAAAGCTGCATTTGAATTCTCTAAAACTAAAGATCCTTATTCGCTATTGTTTGAGGAATCCAAAATTCTGGACATAAGACAACTTTTTGTACAAAGTATAGCCCTGAGACAATACAAGAAGAGAGAGATACCCTTGAAACTGTTGAGCACCAACACGATAGTAGATATAAAACTCTAACAGGTTGCCTTCCAAAGACGAAAACCTCATTGGCACAAAGATTTTTCACGTACATCAGTCCAAATGTGCATAAAGGCTTACCTCTCGATATAAAGATCATGAATTCATTTGACCTATTTAGACATCGTTTAAGATTATGGTTGCTTCAGGAGGGAAGAATCAAAATCCATAAACTTATCAACAAGAAGTATGAATCAATGATCATTTTCACTGGGTGAACTAAACCAACAATTATTATTATTATACTGTAACCCTTCACCCTAGAGATATAAGAATGACAAAACCCGATCGTGAAATTAATTCCCGAATATGACTTGCACCCTATTCAGAGTACAACTCCGACCATGACAAATAAACCCCGATTTCGACACAAAACCGCAGTCTGAAGCAGCCATTTATATCAAATAAGACAGCATATCTATAAATAATGCTGTATAATTAGCATTAAAATTATGTCACTTCTCTGCTCTGTACCCATTACCATTCTACATACATTTTATCACTTAATAGGTTTAATGTTAATGTTGTAATATACCCAATACTTATTTTTTAGCACATAATAGGTATTCTGTAATAATTGTAATATTCCCTCACCAACAAGATTTATTTCTTTGGTGGTTTTATTATAGTTTATTTAATTATTGTAATTAATTCATTGCTACTATTTTCTTTTTGATAAATAAACTTATTGATTGATTGATTGATTGATTTCGATCCCTTTCGTAACAAAAATTGCTTCTGAATTACTCTCATTCTATTTACCTACCTTGAAAATACAATAAAATATTTAGTTCTTTCTCCTGATTCGCTGCCTAAACCCACGTTCAACATTTTTGAATGTTGTTCGCGTTGGGAGCGCTCGCATTGGAAAGAGTTGCCGATATTCCCTTCTTGCTGCACATGCATTTTTGTCATTTTGATAAAATATTCGAAGAATATCACATTGTTCCTCATCTGTGTAAGGCATTTTTATCGTCTCAGACAACGAATATGTCAGAGATTTAAACAATTACGGTAACCAAGCAACATTGCGAATTATTTATACGTCAAATTTAGGTTTGCTACATAAAAAACTTTCCGCGGTCAGTATCTGTTTATACGTTAAATTTAGGTATAGGGTATGCTTTACGAAAATTGTTTAGAATTTTTAGGAGAATATAAAAATCGAATAAAAAAATAGGGTTCTGATTTGAAATAAGAAAGTTGGACCACGCCCAAACTTTCTGAGGTACCCTGTATATGCGAAATAGAGTTTTTCAAAAAATTTACTGAAAACCACCAGAAACTTTTTTCAGAAACGTTAAACAAAAAAGTTAAGGGGGGTGTCAATATATAAAAAAAAATCTGTACATACAGTATGTGTGTCATTGTCAACAAAAATTGAAGTCGTTACCATTATTCCGAATAATATGTGAGAGTTTTACATGTCTCATGCTCTTGCTAGTACTTTTCATCAAAGTAATCAACCGAACGACCTCACCTTATCAACTATTCTTCGGCTTCTACTTGTACGCAGAGATATCATGTTAGTGTATGTATCTCAACCACAAAGTTGTCCGCCCGTTGAATACTTTCACTACTTCTGCACGAAGTTATTTAAGATAGGGGTAATATGTATCGCGCTCTTAGTGTCGTGACTGAAGTGTAACTGAAAAGAGATAAATACTTCAATAATTATTATACTTAGTTATAGAGGAATTGTACAAGTTATTGGGGGTGAGTTTTTGTTGAAATTTATTGAAAATTCATAAAAACGGAAAACGTAAAAAATTCACATGCTGTGAAAATTCTGTATTTTTTAATTGTTTATTGCTGATGGGTACTTTTCAGAATGATCTTGGCAAAGACCAACCACCGGCAACACATTTTTTGACAAATCAGTCAAACTATCATCTTGACAATAAACTATTGCTTATGAACTGAATAGTAATGATTCACAGTCTGCTCTAGTATCCAATCCATTGAGATCAAGTATTATTTATTTTAGTTTTAATGTTTGATAACTTGTGATTGAATAGTTTCGATAACCATATTCAATCCACTTTAAAATAATTTATTCTGATAAATAATATTCATGTACTTAATTTATATGTATGACTACCAAGATTCCCTTCGGAAATTGCAACTACTCACACATGTACTCGTTCTGCTCAAATTACTCGAGTACCTACTAACAACTTAGGTGTACATTTAATTGATGTTTCAACAAAGTAATGTTTGTAGACACTCGAGTGAAGAAAAGAATCTGATCAATATACAAAAAAACTCTTACATTTTGGTGACTTTACTTTTACAAGTGAAAGTTGCGAGATTTTGAAAAAGATAAAAATATGTGAAATTTGATTAATTTACCAAAAGAAATCGCGTCAACCAGCTATTAGTTTAAATTAATTGGATCATGTTGACACTATACAAAGAACAATGTCTTGACCTGAAATGTTTTCTGTTTCATTTTCAAAAAATAATAGCTGTTAATATTCTAATTATTTATTCTTAAAAATCTTAATGTGAGTAATTGAGTCAATTTTGAACATGCACGACTTGTATTTTTATTTAAATATTTTTATTATAAATTTGTATTTTCGAAAAGCTTCCTGATAAATGATGCAATACCTACTTATTCATCATTTTTGGTAGTACCTAATTATCATTACCCACATCACTACTAATATGTATTGTTTATACGAAAGGCTTTATTAGGTTTGCAAAGTAGCGCAGATATGAATAAATAAAAACACCAATACAATAATTACTATTTATTTCAAAGGACGTTTCATACTCCGAGACAATTGTATGTGTTTATTATTTTTGATGAGGGTATCATTCTATTGAAATAACAAAAGGGAAACAAAAAAGTCTAATATAATATTCCCCAACTTTCGTCAAGGTACTCCATTTTCACATTTCACTTTACCCAAGCTGACATAATATTATCTCCTTTTCGAGACGAGACCGAAATTCAGCAACTTTTACTTTTGAACTATATTTTTGCAGTTGTTAAAATAATGATGTAGTCATCCAAGTCCGGACTTTTTCTATAGGTACCTACATTGACATCTTCGTTCCAGGTGTTTTTAAATAACAATGTTTGTGAATTTATTGTATACAACTTTTTGGAAATTGGTTTTTCGAATAAAGGAAACATCCTGGGGAAAAAGATGTTTGTGTGATGTGAATTTGGTACTAGATCTGAATGTTCAGTGACAATTACCCCAATATATTATTAAGATGTTGGATTCTATGTAAAATTCTGGGCAGATTTCATCAATACCGGATTATAAGCGTTCTTGAAATATTTAAGTTTTTATGTAAAGAATTAAGTTTGTAGGCTCCTATTTAGGTAAGTATACATTTTTCGTATAAGAAAGGCTTCATTATTGAATTTGTACTGGATTTCTTGTTGAAAGGGACCTAGTTTATTACATGTTTCACAACATTTCGAAAACTATTAATGAAAAGTGGCCCAGAAATAATACTAGGAAAACTGCCAAAAATCATTTTTTTTCAAAATGAAAACCTCCAATTTTCATCATCTTGTCTTATTAAGCATTGAAATTGGAGGTGAGTTTATAAAAGATTGTCCATTCCAAAAATTCAAAAAAATAAATGAAAATAAGTAGTTTTGGAATCAACAATCTTATACTAACTCGTTTTTATTTTGAATGCTCAATAAGATAAAATGATAAGAATAATTATGAGTTTACATTATTTGAAAAAATGTATTCTCGACAGTTATCAAAGTATTGTGAAAAATCTTTCAGAGTAAGTCCCTTTCAATAAGAAATCCAATACAAATTGAATAATGAAGGCTTTTTATACAAAAAAAAATAAATAAATAGGAGCCTACAAACGTCATTTTTGTCATAACAACCAAAATATTTCTAAAATGCTTATACTTAGGTATACGACATGATACACAAAATCTGTCTGAAATTTTACGTAGAATCCAAAAATGTAATGTCATCCTATACAGGCTGTTTCATCAATATTGCGCAAACAATCGGGATGAGTTTCTCCGCTTTAAAATAAGAATAAAACTTTCAATAAACATATGTCTGAAAATGATTTGTTACAGAGCTACAGGGTGTTGAAGTTTTATTTTCATTTTTATATTTTCTACATTATATTTGAAATAATGTCGATATTTTGATGAAAATTGGCATGTTATCATGCAAAATTTGAATTTGGTCTTAGTAAGATTCTAACTTGTAGTGGGCGCCACCTACACTTATTTTTCAGGATATGAACAACCATAACTTTTTTGTACGTCCCTGTATTGTATTTTTAACCGAAAAAAACGATATTCTCATCACTTTTACGCAGACAATGTTTACTTGTTAGAAGTCGCAACGTGCAACCATTCTCGAGATATTTGGATTTGAATTAATTAATGCATGTGATAATGAAATTATGGCCAGGCATGGTGTCTCTTGGATAGTGCCAAAAAGACAAGATGGGTTTGCCTGCTCAAAAATTGGGAAACAAAATCCAATTAACATATGTAAGGAAATGCTTCGTTACAGAGCTACAGGGTGTTAAATTTTTTATTTTATTCAGTTTTTTAATTTGTTTTTGTTTAAATAATACTTGAATAAGAGTTGTTGATAACAAAGCACACAGGTCGACTTTTAACTTTTTTACTGAAAATATGAAGCAATCATTCGAAAAATGTTATAACTTCTAGCAGGTTACCTTCGCCATAATTTCAGAATCACATGTATTGATTTCTTCAAATTCAAATATCTCGAGCATGGTTGCACGTAGCGACTTCTAACAGGTATACATTTTCTGCGTAAAAATAATAAAAAAATCTGTTTTTACACTTGAAAATTTAATACAGGTTCGTTCATAGCAGGTAAAAAACGTGTAGGTGGAGCCCTCTACAAGTTAGAGCCATACTAAGGTCAGATTCAAATTCCGCATGCTAAGAAACCCGCAATCATCAATTTCCATCATAAGATCAACATTGGTTCAAATATTATTCGGAAAAAAAATGAAAATTCAACACCCTGTAGTTCTTTAACGAAGCATTTCCGGATACATGTTTATAGGAAGTTTTGCTCTTATTTTGAAGCGAGAAAACTCATACCAGATTTTTTTGCAATAATAATAGAACACCCTGTATATTCCATTTGAAATAAGCGAGTTGACAGCTACTTCCGATATGGTATAACACGAAGTCGCGCAACGTCGCGTCCCTAGTATCTCATTCAATGAAAGCATCCATGAAAACCTCACCATGAAAATTTTCAGAATCCCAATCGCTTTATTTTCCGAAATATTAGGCCACATACCTTGGCGCACCCTGTATCTTTGAGATTTATCAAATCTTATCAAGGGCAAACAATATGAAAATCGATTAGAAAAAAGATCGAAAGATAGGTAAAATGTTATTTGAAAAAATAATGAAATGAGCACATCCTCACCAAATGAGGAAGAACTTGTAAATAATGCGAAAAAACTTGAATGAAGCTGGATTTACATATTTTTTCATTTCCTTTCAATTTTAGCATCATAATTATTATCAGAAGCCGTGATTGTATTCGATAACATGATAACAAATTCCCACTCAATAAATTAAGGTTAATGATGTAAGTGTTACGTTTGACTCTCTTTATTATGCTTTAATAATTATAGATTATAATTGGATTTTTATGGTGATTTTACTTGATAATATGAAGTAGGATCTGAGTTCTGCATGTCGAGAACTGTTTTCAGAAATTACTTGATGTCATCATCCTATTCCAGATACATAGTACTGCTCTCATCTGCATTTTTTACAAAAATCAATGAATAATTGAACATTTTGTATCAATACTTATAATGGTATAAACATCAAGATTTGTGTGCCATCCAAAGACAAACTCAAAGATGTCTCTGGTACCATCAAATCCTTTCTCTTCGGCACAATAAAATTTTTCAAATATTTAGCACCTTTTCCGGTCATATAGGAAAATTCGCGTTTTCTTTTTTTATTTATTTAGTATATTTTTACTATTTTTACTATTTTTAGTACTAAAGTAATGACACAATTTTTTTTTTATACATACTCGCCCAATTGGTATTTTTAATAATATATATTGATAATATCGTGGTTAATATATGCTTTATTCACCAATTCACATCAATCATTGAATGGTATCCACTTGTGATTATAATAAAATCCTTATATTTGTTTATGGATTTATAGCATGTCGTCTCAAGCCCCTTGCCAAGGGGGGGGGCAGAATGGGCATAGCCCACTTAAACCTTCTATACTTACAATAAAATGATAGAAATATTCCATTCTTGAAATATACAAAGATTGAGATTAATAAAATCATTATATGAGAAATATGAGGAATCTTAAACCTGAATGGAAGGAACAGAAAACTTCAATAATTGTACTAGTGTTTCTGATTTTTCATCAAGATTTGTTGCTAGTTACTCTATCTTCAGGCTGTGCTAGTTTTTTGACTGAGAATGTCTAATTACCGATTTATTTTAATTTAATCTGAAGTGTTCTTTTTTTGATTATGTTTTCTGCGTTTCTCTGTGTTTTTTGAATACATACATATTTTGTTATCTGCTTTCAAATATATACTTCTTTCTGGTTTTTTATTTTGATTGAATTTATACAGTAAAATATGTTTGCCCACTCTAACATAAATACCTGGCTACAGGCCTGTGTAGTCTGCAGAAGAAACGACTTATTTTATATCTTCAACGAGCAAATAGAATCCCTTCTGTTCTGAAAAATTTGATATTATGAAGTTTCGTGGTTGAGAAGCGCTCAGATGTAGTGATAACTAAATAATGAAAACAGTCGAACGCTTTCTTGAACGTTGATGTTGAATAAGAAAACTTCCATGGAAATACTTCATCCCTGAAATAATCTTATGTAACTATCTAAAAATTGGGAAAAGAAAAAATAGATAGTATCTCATCATCGATTCACTATAGTGAAGCCTCTACAATACTGCTGGAATTATTCACCAGTACCTATCAAGGGTCAAAATAGAATAATAATGACAAGGACATTTTCATTCACTTCATCCGATGACAGAGGGTTCTTGAATTTTCAACAGTATTTTTGTTCACGCTTCTACAAGAGTTTAACAATAGAGTGAGAATCAGGTTGATTTGGTAAATAATAGAACAATGACCAATTTTATCGCCTATTAGAAAACTTGCAGATCATTCTGTCGAACATTTAGGTTGAGATGTATCGGTTGATTGCTACTGGAATTTGTGAATAACAATCACTTGTTATCATGATCTATCTGTGTATGTTTGAAAAATAAAGAAAACTCTTGAAGCTGTTCTTACAAGTTATGAGCGGGTACATGGATGTTACGTTATTTAAAATGTAAATGAGAGCAACGACTGGCCACCAAATATTAACCAAAGACAAGAAAGTCCACTCGTCGTCAAAAGTGGCTCCGGATTGCCGCATTCCCAGTCCCGCTCTGGTCCCAACATCATACCAGGTGTCGCCGATCGGAAATTCCGGCTGAGATACGTCGTTGGAGTTTCGTACACCGCTTGGAAATCGATAGCCTTCTTCCTACTTGTCAGATTTGGTTTATGATTTTAGGAGTTTCGGCTAATCGCTTTAGAGACACGATTTTCAGAGAAGTGAACCAACTGTATATTTTATAAACTGTGACGCTGTGACTGTTAAATAAAAACTTGAAGATAACCGATTGGATATTTGAAAGTGTAACTCAATCACTTGTCTCTACTGGGTAACTGACAGGATGATCGGGATGATGATATTAATATACAGTGTGTCCCAAAAAGTTGTATACATAATATGGTAAACTTTTCTATTATCAATTTTACGAAAACCTTTTTTTTTTATAAAAAGCTCTGCATGGTCCAGGACCTAAAATGCAAGCATCAGATGTTTTATGAAAAAAAGAGGATAACTTCCACAAGATTGCTCTTTTGAAATGTCTTTCAATTTAAATCTTTAAATTTTTTATTAATTTGAGACTTTTTGAATAAGTGAAAAGGTGTGCAAGTTGTGCCCTCTACAGGTGATAGCCATACCAAGGCCAGATTTGAATTTCGAATTTTAAACAATCCTCAAATACTAAACCTCATCAAAATAACTCAATTATTATCAAGTTTTTTGAAAAAATGAAAAAACTGAAATTTAACTTTGACTTTCTGAATCTCTTTTAATATCAAGAGAAATTATTGAGGTCTATCGCAATATGTTTTTGTGAGGAATCTGCTATGACGTTATGTCTCATACATTTTGAGACACCCTGTATGTATTATGAAACTCTAAGGCCTACAAAGTACAAATAATGTAAACGGGCATAGCAAACCCCGCTACAGAGAATACAAATTAACAAAAAGAAATATTCACTGATTCTGGATAACGTGTAACCAATTCTGAATTACACTTTCCTATTTCTGAATTACAATTTATATTTTCTAGAAAAACATTTTTCTTTTTTGGGATTACAAATTCCTATTCTATATTCATATTAATTGAAAAAGGGGTAGTTGACGGCGAACATGATTGGATGGGAAAATAAGGAGCTATCTCACCTGTTCAGTTTTCAGACTGTGCCGCACCAACCGTCGAACTAATTGAATACGAAAAATGTACCGAATTGTTAGTGCCGATAGGTAGATTAAAAAAAAACACTACATAATAATCCCCTCCCCACTTACACCAGTTGCAGCTTAAGTATACAATACATGAATAATACAATCGCGCCATAAACCGTATCAAAAGACCTATAGCCTTGGTAATATTTTCCACATGCCTTAACAATAATTTATCACAACCAACTTACACGAATATTTACTATATAGGGTGTTTTATCGGGGTGTGAATCTTTGGGTGATTTCGAGGACAACAGTTCGTATCAGAGTAGGTCCGCAATCGCTTAATTTTTCTATATATTAGCACTCTGTTGAACATTTTGGGGAAAGCGGTTTTCCTTCAATTTCATGTAGTCCACTTTTGATATTTTATTGAAATTTGATACAGACATTTCATGAAAACACTTCTTTAGTGTAAAAGTGGTTTTCTGACTTTTTCGAACGATGTCTGAAGAAAAAAATAAAAAGCTTTTATGTGTGAGTATACCGCTGTACCGGTCATGAACTTGTTTCGTAAGATAAAGGTGAAATGACCAAATAATAATTATTATTATGTTTAAATTGAAAATTGAGAAACCCCAATTTCTCGTTGTTGTCTCAACAACAAATTTCATGACCTCTTCAATATGCAGAGATAATATTATGGTTATTAGAGCAGTATAGGTGCATGAAAAAGATATTAATGTTTTTCCTAATGTATATTCATAAGCCATGCTGAAAGTAGAACCATGATGAAAAATTAAATAAAAACCGATTTTTTCAAAAATGTTCAGCACCCCGTATATCAAAAATCAAGAGATTGCGAACCTACATTATTGATACGAACTTTTTGTCTCGAAATCATACAAGGATTCACACTTTCAAGATTCAGCATCTATCAGGAATATTAGGATGCTTTCATGATAATGGAGCACCCTGTATACTATGAAAACAATAATGATGAATCAAGACATGTAAATTGGGATTTTCATCAATTAGATAGACAAAGACACCTATTCGTCAATATCAATACATACTTACACACAGTAAAATTTCTTGAAGTAAATGTAACTATTGTTTTACGAAAGTGGCTCATTAAACAATAATATATGTTAATGAGAACGGTTTGCGAAATTATACAGTTCATTTGGTGCTAATGGAAGGCTGATCCAGTTTTTCAGCTATTCCCCAACCAATAAGCGGTGTACTATTATTTAATTTACATTAAGGCGAGTTTTGTGCCAAACATAGCCTCATAAACAGGGTGTTTCCTGAATATTTTTCAAAAAATCGAGGGGTGATTCATGGAAAAATGTTCCTATAAACACTTGTCGAAAAATGCTTCCTAGCTACGCCCTTTTGAATAGGCACACTGAAGACGGTTTTTCCTCAATATCTTCGAAACCATTTATACAAAACTTATGAAATTAAATAAATCGCGTGAATTTTCAATGCTGAATCCGAATTTGAGCTCAAAATTTCAAATTTTCAATCAGGGATGTACTATACTGGGGAAGTTAAAGGTAAAAACAATCCCATTTTTCTCAAAGAACTTTTTTTCAATGATTTTAGAACGATACACCAAGGTTTTTTCATTTAAAAAACATACTCTTAGTTCATATTGATTAGGCTTGTAGTTTCTGAAAAAATCGCAATTTTTTACATTGATGCATCGGCAACCCGAAGACGGGTTTTTCTCAATATTTTCAAAACCGTTCAGACTGAAATATTGAAATTTGGTGCATCTATGAACTTTTGACGCCAAATGAGATTCCGAGCTCAAAATTTAAAAAAATATTATATCAGTGTCGTAACATACAGGAAGGAGGTGAATAACGGGCATCGATGTAATGAATTGCATACTGTTCTAAAACGATTCTCCCAATCAATGTTTAACGAAAGTTTTTTCACGTAGAAATTATTCAAGACTGTGATTCTAAAATGAGAATGTGAAAAAATAAATCACCATTAAAAATTTTTTTACACCTTACCTCTTCAGTATGATACGCCACTGATGAGATTTTAAACATTTTTAGGAATTTTGAGCTCAAATTCTGATCCAGAATTGAAAATTTATGCTATGTATCAAATTTCATAATTATTGTAAGAACGGTTCAGGAAATAATGAGAAAAAACCATATCGTCAGTATGCCCTATTTAAAAGGGCGTAGCTCCCTTAGAAAGCCTTTTTTGACAAATGTTTATGAGAACTTTTCTTCATGAAAATGCCTCCGGAATCACCCCTTATAAATGTTTAGGAAACACCCTGTAGTCCCTTTCGATTTTCCCCGAAGCTCCTCAAATTCTTCAAAAAATACTTCATTTGAACCGGATGTCGAACTAACTCGAATGACATGAATGCTTCTCATTTAATTGAACAATTTTTTTTTTCTCAAACTAGGTAGATCTTGTTAAAAAAACTCAAGTCAAACTCAAGTTATTGTCACTCAAAATCCAAAAAGTTCAGAATCCCCTCCCGCGCTTATTTGAATTCCTAAAATAAAAAGTAAGATCAAAATGGTGGACCATTGTTGTTGCATTAACCTGGTAATATCTAATATTTCGAAACTTGGATATAGTTATACATTTTTGTGAAAGATGCATTTTTTCAAAAGATCGAAGCAATCAAGCCCTCTAGCGGTGAATAAATGAATAAAAAAAAATATTTCCAGCGATTTCTCTTGTTCGATTCCCTTTTAGGCATTTTTCGACGATCCCCTACGACTATACGACTAAAAGTTTTTGAGATACGCTTATGGATGGTAATGACGGTGTTTGTCAATGCTTAGAGGACAATTCGCAATTATTGCTTGCCAAAATATCTCGTATACTGTGTACTGTGTGTAAGCAGGGTTTGTATTTAGTGACTTTGACTGTGAGAATTAAGACTACGCAGCTCAATGTTGATGTGGAATGTTGTCCGACGCGGTGATTCGAAAGAAGACCAGTTGTTGAGAAAACAAAAACAACTGAGAAATCGGAAAACAATTTGATCCCTTACCTAAAAGGGTACCCTTCTCATGCATGAAGGAATTCATGCTAAACGGAAAGGTTGGTACAGAACCGTAATGTCTCTTTAAGGAATTCATGGTTTCTGCTAGTACAGATCGTAGAAAAGTTAAACTGCACCAAACAGCCGTTCTGCAGCCAAGTTTAGTAATAACCTTTCCTCGCTAATTTTTACAAATGGCAAAGATTTGGTCGATGTTTGGGTTAGTCTCCCAAGGATCACCCATGGGCCCTCTTCTGTTCAATATCGACCCAGCAGACATTTCCTTGGATGCCAATACTAACATACTTCAGTTACATACATCGATCATCTAAAGCTTCAATAATCAGTAAGAGGGTCCAGAATCGATTCAATCAATAAGTACCTAGTAAGGGTTCAAAATAGGAAGCGACTTTCATCCATCTGTTTATTTTATGAAAAGTATTTCATATCAAATTTAAATGATATGTTAAGAAACATATCGCTAGTTGGTTGCCAGAAAAACTCCTGTGCGGACTATGATTAATCAGAAGTATAAAAAAGTGAAGGAATGCACTATTGCAGGTCCCAGTCTCTCACATTAGTAATTAACGTTACTCGGCCGAGAAATGACGCATTAAAGTACCAGTCAAGATTTCGGATTTTCTAAACGAGTGATTTGATAAAATTTCATGGCTGTGTTTCGTACAATATTTTTTTCATAATGTGACAATTTTTTTTAATCGGTGTGAAAGAGAGAGTGCCTCCTTGTCAAACCACACATTAAGAGGTCGTCGGCGGCAGTCCGTCTCATATTCTTGCCATGGGATGACACCAGCCATGTCACAACTTAAGTAACATAGAAAGGTATACTTAATATATGTTGCCAACATTTTATTTCAAGACCCTGCCTACAAGGTCCAGAGTTCGTGAAAATTATAATTCTTCTTATACAGTTTTACCGGCTCTGATGATGTAATGTGGATAATGTATCACTCACTGGACTCAAAACTAGTCCGGTTAATGATACATTACAATACAGTTCGGAATAAAAACCTTCAAGGCCATATATCTATCAACAACTAAATGGGAAGCAATTCTACACGCTTCATGCCAGGATAAGATAGAAGATCCCGCTGTACTGTAAATTTTTCGCATAAGTCTATCCTTTTCTATCGCCTGGGGACGGGTCCGGCTCTCACCTATAGAGGGCACCACTTGCACACCTTTTCACTTATTCTTGTACTTTTTTCATCAAGAAATTCAAAATAAGATTGGATTGGGATGCAATGCGACAATCTCACACTCTAAACTTAGCGTATCGTGCGAGTTGCATATCATACTATTATCAAGTAGGTACATATTCCATCATCTGAAACACAATTTTACCCATCTGAGTTACATTTTTTAATCTGAAATCTTAAATTCACTTTTCTACCAAATTTGTATTTTCTGAATTACAAAGTTCCTAATACATATTCCCTTGAACTTTGATTTTCTGAATAACTTTAGGAGCAGACATTTCTACCAGGTTGATCTCTAACTTGAAAAAAATCAAGTAAAGTTGGCTTACCTAAATCGATGGAAGTTTTTTTCGGAAAGATCTTCGGATACGTCGATCGGTATTTTAAATTGCGCTCTTTTTGATGTACGGAAGTTTTTTACTTGAGACGGTCCCTAGGCGATAGAAAAGAGAGATAAAGCTGGATTTTTTTTACTGTCCTCGTTGTTACTGCAATAGTACAAGAAATAAAAAATATGATAATTTTTCATTTTTTTCACCTATATCATTCGAAAATAAGACGTCTACAACAGAATATGCAAAGATTGCCTAGTTTTTTCTTGTCATAAATATTAGATTCTTTTTGTACTTTGATTGAGAATAATTATAATCTGGAAAGGACTTTTTCGAACCACAACTCCGCGATATTTTTCTTTTCATATCAAATTTGATTTTAAATACATTTTATGAAATGAACAGATGGGTGGAGGCCTTGTTCTCTCGGATCTTAGACTATAGAGAGATTGTCGGATCTCTAAAGAATAAAAATCAATACATTTAAAACATAGGCAATTATGTTCTCCAAAAAACGCTGGTACAACCACCCAATCAAGAGGACAGACGCAAAATACCTGGGTGTCATCTTTGGAGGACCTACATTGGACTCATGCTGACCTACGCCGCACCAACATGGTCAACATGGCCCTCATTTACCGGAAACGCCGCCAGGCCATCGAGAATTGGGTCTCAAGTTTAATCTTGGACGCGCCATGGTTTTCGTAACAGAAAAAGATTTTTATGGCTTTTGACCTTGAATAAGTAAAAAGGCAAGCTCGCTATTGATTGGGACTTTTAAGACATTGATTTCAAAGTAATAGATAAATTCAGTTAACTCGGTTTTTATTGGCAGACACAATGCTTTTTTGGGCCTAATATACTCAACTTTCCGCGGTGAATTTCATTCGTCTAAGCACGTTACCTATGGTATTCAATTTTTATGATCATTGATCACACTGCAACGAAAATATCGCAAAATTGCATTGATCAAAATACAAACGCAGCTTGCGGTGTTTTTGTCCTCATCGTTAGAGAATCGCCAGGTTTTTCTTATGTTTCTAAAATGACGGGAACTAAAAAACTTATTGAAATGGTGAAAAATATCCCATTTCTTATGATTTATCACAAGAGGATTTCAGAACGGCAAGGGAAAAGGACAAGATGTGGAGGCAAAATGGTGTAGATGCTCCATATTAACATCATGTACCCATTTTCTTTTTTTTTTTTTTCAAAAAAGTAGCGCATTAAAAAAGTTGAAAAGAGATAATTTATAATTATAGAATTTCGCACATTACAAATACAGACCTTGCATTTCCCTGATTATTTACAGCCAGAAAAAGTATAACTTCATCATCAGATGCAGAATTCATTATAAGAGCAACTAACGCAGAACGCGTTGGTTTGGGTATAGACGCGAATTTCTCCGTCGCAGGTGAAGCAAAAATTTGTTGGCGCGACTACAAATACTTCAACATTAGGTTTGTTCTAGCATGAAATTGTTGACGGTTTGAAACCAATTTTGTGAATTCTGTACCGTTTGAAATCGTTGCTAGAACAAGGTTATTATCTCACAGTATGTCCCCGGATAGGTGTTGAGAGCGGACACATTGATCAAAAATTTAAAGATTCGACAAAAAGTTATTCTGGATAAAAATTTTTGCTTGGTGGAAAAATATTTGTCGAAAAAGAAATCTTTAAATATACAGAGAGACAAAAAACTAACAATAAGTAAGAAACTGACGAAATATTTAAAATTGTTATTTTGTGTAAGAGAAAAATAGACTTGAGGGGTACACTCTCATATTTTTGACTATATCTGTAATTCTTGATCAAAGTTCCTTATGGAGAATAGAATTTTTAAAATAAGTTAAAACTTTTCCAGACCTGCATTTTGGATTATTACATCTTACTTACTTCTCTTTTACTCCTCTCTCACACAAAATTACAATTACATTTTTGAACTAAGCAAAAACTATTGTCGTATCTTTAAATTTTTGATCCATTTTTTCTTTCTCAACACCTATCAGGGGACATACTGTTAACGTTCTTCTTCAATATACAAGAGACCACAACAGAACCAGTTTACTGTGTTATGTCGTCAGCCCACACACATGAGGCAATACATAATATCTCAATCAAGGCCTTTATATTTTTGCTTCTTGAAAGTTTCGCAATAAGAACGATATGGTAACCATGGTAATGAAAGCTCTCGTTGTCAGTGCGTTATTTTTAATGTACTCTGACATTCTATCATGCAGCTGATATACACTAATGAAGACCGTTTGGTTATTATATTATATGAAAAAGACCTCCTCTTGTCTTGTTCAAAATCAAGGGAAGTGTAGAAAAAATAACATCAAAATAAGCCGACACCACATAACAGAAGTATTATGCGGACTTTCACATCGTGCTTCAGTGTAAAAATCACACATTTTTATATTATGTATAGTTTGTTATTTGCGTAATTCAGATTGTTTTGAATTTTTTTCCAATAAGCTTTTTTAAAAACATAATATTATCATGTGTATCATCTGAATTTTTGATAATCCGAACAATTCGATACTTCCAACGGTCCTTTGCATAATTACTTCGGATTATCGAGGCTGTACTGAGTACAGTCTTATGCCCGGTTTTTTGGCATTTAACACCATCCATTCAATAGCAATCAATTTCATATTCTCAACTGATAACAGTCTGTAACAGGGGTGTATCTGCTGATGCGGCTTCTGCTACCGACATTCCGTTTTGGTTCTCGTTTGTAACTTGTGGAGCATTCCACACCGGGTGTCGCTCAAGTTAGTTACTAAGCCAAGGAGATGATGATGGTGAATATGCGCGAGGAAATGCAAGTTTTCTGCTACGTAGTGAACTGTGCAACGGTGTTATTGATGGAATGTTGGACTCTTATCAACAAAGCGGAGTCGCTATTTCAGTTATAACATGCCAGAAGAAAAGATCACTATTTCTTGTATTTGCAATTCTACTTTTCATTCTCAGGACAACGTTTTGGTTCCAGATAAGTGTATATTCTAGTTATGAATATCTCGAGCACGGTTTTCGGGTAATTTTGTTTTCTTAACGCAACTCTGCCATATAATCAAAAACTTCTCACCGGCTTTGTCAACTAGATACTTTGTTTTTAAATCAGTCCGAGTGATCATCCCCTACTTCAGTCATATGTCTCGAAACAATGTCTATTGTCTCAGCTGGAGAAACATGACTCACCCCGTGTAAGAGACATGTAGATATTGTTGGGACCAATACCTGCCCGCCAATCTCTACGGTCTCGTATTTCACAAACGGCGCAACAAAAAAAGTAAAAATTGGTATTTGGTGGTTTCAGGACATGCCTGATCCGATGGTAATATCGTCAATGTTGCCGCGTTTACATTTTTTGAGATAAAGTTAACAACTTTTTTTTAAATTCACAGCCAATTCAAATTTTATTGCAATAGATTGAGCGCCCCTCGGTTATTGAATCCTCCAAATATCTAATTTTTATTTGAAACACAGCAACTCTGCACTTTCGTTCAAAAGTTCGGAAATGGTCCCGTATTTCACAAACGGCTCGAAAAAAAAAATTAGTACTTGGTGGTTTTAGGACATGCCTGATCCGATGGTAATATCGGCAATGTTGCCACGTTTACATTTTTAGAGACCGTTCCGGGACTTTTGAAAGACACTGTATATAAAATCATCACAAGATAATAAAAAATATAAATAAATTTCATCTCATGTTATTGTTTTTTATTTGTCCCATTTCAATCAATTAATGCTTAAAAAAATATATGTTGATAAAAGCTTTTGCAAAAATATTAAGACGAACATCAAAGAAGAAGAAAATGTACATTATTCAAACAATACGTCAATCATTTTGCATGAAAACCCCAATCAAAAAAGGCTAGTACCACCTTTATGGCCTTATCAATACCACCACATCAATTCTAGCCCTCAGTTGCACCATCTTCTTCGATATCTTCTACCGCATCTGCGACCATCCACTCCAACACCCCCTCCGTTTGCAAAATTTGCTCAAGAATCTTCACCGACATCCAAATCCTCAATACCACAAGGACAAACATGAAAACATTCAACTGTCCATTTGCAAACATTGCAAACAGTTGTTTTTCCAGATCTACTTGGTGTCCATTTAGGAACCATGCACTCTAAAAAGAGTTTAAAAAGCACGTATTTGGACACTGGGGTCTGGTGCCGAGAAGGTGTAGGGTTTGTTCGGAGTATTTCTTCCATCCTGTAACAGTCAAGAGGTCAAACAGCGTTAGTTGAAGAAATCAAATGAGTATGAATGTTTTTGCTTTTCCATGACAATAACTTTTTTTTTTGTACGTCTTTTAAAATAAAAAAATGTGTTTTGACTTGTATTCTATTCAGTATCAAATTTCCTGAGATCTGTTGGGATGGATGCTGTGGACTATCACATCAGAAAAAGAAACAACATAAAACAAGGTGTCGCCGATCGGACATTACGGCTGAGATACGTCGTTGGAGTTTCATACACCGCTTGAAAATCGAAAGCCTTTTTCCAACTTGTGTCCCTCGTAAAACCTTGTCTGGGGCCTTATTCTGTATTTATTTTTTGTAGACCAAATCGGTCGGTTTGGTACACTATCGAACAGCGAAGTTGTCCAACATTCAGTTCGGTTTTCGGCGTATATAATTTCACCAATTTTGGCAAATCGCTTTAGAGATACGATTTTCAAAGAAGCCGATAGAGAGTGAACAATCTGTATATTCTATAAACTGTGCTGTATTTGTCTTGTAAATTCATGCATTGAATAAATGTGCTTGATAGAGATAGACTGGAACAGATCAATCAATTTTATAAATTGACGTTACGAAAGTTTTGCGCTTGTGTAGTTTACGAATTGATGATAATGATGGGAGTCAAATTAAAAACTCATATTTATCCAAAATATTCAAATAACGAGATGTTCTTCCTTCATACAACAACAAACACTTCCGCTCATTTTATCGATACAGATTTATTGATGAATAAATAATATGTCCGCGTCAGAACAGATAGAGTATATCACCACTAATCTATTGCTGGTTGCCCCAATAACTACTATTCTTCATTTAGCTTTTTCAAATAAAATTTCTTGTACCTATTAAATATAAAGCTTATTTATATTCGCGCGTTTAAAGCCCAATTTTTTATTTGTATCATCAACCAACTTCTATAGAAGGGTAAAGTTGAATAGCCCTTGGTTAGACTTTGCCAGCTTATATGATGGAATTTTGACTTATGTGAATTACTGTAACTTCATTGCATATTGAAATAAAAGTCGTCTTTTATTATAATAATAATTTAATAATCACTATTATTATAATTGAAGGTTAAAGCAGTTCTAGAACTATCTACACATGCGCACTTTGATATTTCCAATGGTGATACTCAAGTTCGCATTTGTAGATGGTTCTAGAACTGTTCGGAACTGCTAACTTGGAACCAAAACAAAGCTGGACTGTTAATGAAAAACTTTCATCTCTATCACTTTACGTCATACGTTCAGTTTCTTATGAGAAAAATAGGACTACGTGAATTCCGTAGTTGATATTTTTACTACGCGCGGTTTGTGTACGCTGACTCTCCGTCAAACTATAAATCCAGCTTAACTTATAACTTTTTATGGGTTTCTAAATATTATCTAGCCGACGAGTATTTATTCGACAACTATTTATCTGACAACTATTGCTAGTTCAAACTACACAATAACAAAACATTCCCGTCAATTATTCTGAACACTGGCTTAGATTATCAGTTTTATGACAGAATGACAAGAGAAACAACCCTATGCGTTTTTATTGGTCGATCTCATATCTTCCATTTTTCTCTCAAGACATCTATTCTTTAACTTATGGATCCGATAAGGTGAAAAATTACCTTGAGAAACCCAATACAATGATTTAGTCGGATCAATAGGCTTATCTTATTATAGTCATGTATATTAACTTGTTGCTTATCAGAAGCTGGGTGTTAAAAAAAGCAAGAAAGTTTCGAATATAATTATAAATATGTTTTGTTTGTCAGAGTTCTGATCGCAAGCTCGGTTTTTTTCATAGTCGAGTGAGCCTTACGGTTGGATACACAGCATGTAGCGCAAGAATAAATATCCTGTCTACACCTGATAACGATCAGCGATATTATTGAACAATTGAGCTTTTATTATAGAAAAAAAGGAGAGATAATTGAAAACGAATGACACATTTTCATTGCCACTTTCTCTACTCTTCAAGATGGAATGGTCGAAATGTATAGCCGACGTTTCGAATTTCCGCAACCATCATCAACTTTTTTTTCAAATATGGACCAAACTTTTCAATTCATTTGTACGTAACTCTCCGCTTCCTGAAAATATTGATGCATCATACTCAACTTTTTTTTATTCATTTATTTTTTTTTTTATTCTTTTCTATTTTTTTTTAAACTCTTTTCAAACGTGGAGCTTCTTCATTCAAGCTTAGAAAGTTACAAGTTATTGTTGTTACCATGACTACGATCCGCGTGGCCCGTTCTGAAAGGACCAAAAACTTTTTTTTGATAACTCCCGTTTTGACTCTGCATTATCTGAAAATTGCAAGTGTGACATATCATTGTTTTCAGAAAGCAACGAGTTAATCAAAAATAAATAAAAAAAGTTGGGGAGCAACTTTGCCCCCGTTTAACCGTCTTTGTATCTCTCATGGTTAACGAGTTACCTCGGATTTGTTACTTCCTGTAGACATAGGGAAATAGCATGATTTGTTTTTATTGCTGGATTCGAAAGTCTATGAAAAATTAGATGACATGTGTTTTCTCTTATTCTCGTTAGTCGAAAATTGATGAAGATATATCGAGAAAAGTGGTTTAGAATAAGAAGTTATGGCAAAATTGGTAATTTTGACACAAATTGGTCTATTTTTATTTTTTTGGGGATTTGGAAAAATTAAGTCTTAGTTTTGACAGAAGCGTTTTCCAGAAAATCGTAATCTATCTCAAGAATTTTTTGTCATTTATCTACACCTTACAAAAAAAAAGGTTTTTGCTTGGTCTAAAAATAACATCTGTCGAAAAAAAACTGAAAATATACAGGAAGACAAAACAATAATAAAATGTAGAAATTACTTAAAAGAAACTGTTGATATTATATATTTTTTTAAATTTTGGACGCAAAACGATAAAGAAGAAAAATAAGTGTCATACAGGACAGGTCAAGAAATACAGTTATTTTGTTTTAGAGAAAGTATCTTACGATATCAAAATCCAAAATAACATTCCTCTTGAATTTTTTTTTTATTTTGAAAATCCAATTTTCCATGAGAAACTTTGATAATTGAGATTTCCAGAGAGAGACAGAAATATACGAGTATAATTTTTTTCTCTTACACAAATTAACAATTTTGTAGTTTTTTCGCCATCACTGTATTATACTTATTTTTTTTCTTTATCTTTTTTCGTCCAGAATTAAAAAAACAACAATAGATATCAGTAGTTTATTTTAAGTAATTTTTCATATTCTTTCTCCTTGTATATTCAAAAATTTTTTAGACCAAGCAAAAACTTTTACCAGGAATGACTTTTTGTCTTTAAATTTTAGTCCATTTGTCCTTTTGTAACCCCTATCACTTATCCGGGGGCAGAATATAGGACCTGAAGCTTGAATATATTTTGAAAAAATCATATTTGAACGAAATAAGAAATTTATTGGTTGTTTGCGATTTTCGATAGTTTGTAATAAAGGAACATCGTGTAATTTTTTTCATGCTTGCTCTTCATTATGTTTGTTTGATTTACAGGGTTTTTCATTATTATCTGCCACTCCACCCCTTGCATCCGTTATTTTATGAGTGATATAAAGAAATTATACGAAAGATGTATGTTTTTGGTGAAATTTTTTGTCGTGAATAAAAATTGTCCATTTGTAAAAAATTGAGCATACTTTTTCATAGTTTTCTTGTATTCTTTTCAATACTGACTACTACAAAGCCATCGATAAACTTTACACAATTAATATTGACATGTTCGGGTTCATTCTTGTCACATACGATATTTTATAATCAAGGAACGTTTTGATTTTTGTACAAATCATTGACTCCATCGTTTACGTGAATAAGGAATAATCATAAATAAAATAAAAAATAGACGCAAAATTAATTTGCAGGTATCACTTTTCGTAAAGTGGTGTCTTATTTTTTCACTTTAGGCTTCATTATAGAAAATGGATATTCGAAGGTTTGATGTTATTTTTCAAAAAATGTCGATAAGAACGTAATCTCTTTTTTTTTAACTTGCCCATTAGGTCTGTAGGTTTATAAATTCGTGTCATAATAATAATAATTGATTTAAATTATAATAATTCGACAAAATTATTGATAATAAGATCATGACTCTCCAATATAAGGATAATATGTTGGGGCTTTTAGGATATTCTCACTAATATCATTCACCTAGATTAAATGAATACAATAACTAAAAAAAGGTAAAAAACTAGAGGAAGGAAAGTGCTATGATAGCTATGATTTCAAAAAAATGCAAGGGAAATTCGAAGAGATCTCAAAACAATCAGATGCACTGTGAAAAATCAACAAAAAAGTTTTCGAGTTCTAGACAGATGGTCAAACCAACATACCACCGGCACATTCTTCTGTACTGAAAAATACTACCCCTGGTAAACTGAATAAGGTAGATGTGTTTCAAGAACACTATTTTGAAACGCCCTAAGTAGAGTTAATCATATAAAACTTTTATCAAGTTATATTGAGGACTTTGAAATTCATTTAAGAAAATCGATTTCTAGCGGCGTCCTTCAGGGGGCCATATCTTTGTAGGGAGGGCCTTTAGGAAGAAATTATACAAACTTATTACCATGTTTTACCTGAATCCGATAGATTGCCCATATTTTTCCGGACACCCTGTATATGGGCGCTTATTTGACAATCAAGAAGGTATCACGTTAAATGAATATCACCTTACACATGGTCACATACATAATGAAAATTCTTCATCTATTCATAATATTAATGAGAAAAGTATCCCAATTTACAACAAATTTCAAGACCATAAGTAGGTTTCCGATACTTATTTACTGTCTCGAGTAATTATTATAGGTATTACGCAATACGTCACTTGTCATGAAAAAAGTTACATTAACTGGGTTGGTCGAAATTTCGTTATATCCTATATTTGGAGATAGTGGCAACCATTCAATACGAAGTAGATGTAGTTCAACACAATTTTTAATGACAAATTTATGTCCATAAAAACAGGAAACTGGTCATTCACTAGAACACGAAGAATGTATAGTACGCTGTAATATGTGGGTTATATTTTGAAACAATGTTATTTTGAAGGCTGATTCTGATTTCGTATACATATTTTAATAAATAGATCAATGAGTGGCCAATTATATATAATACTCGTGCCATTACGTAAATTTGTTATTAATGATCAATGTCGTTTATAGTTTGGAGGTGTTCTACTTTAGGTGCTACATACATTACTTAATTGATACGGGGTGTTTTAATAATGATGCGGAAAAAATCAGAATGAGTTTCCCTGCTTGGAAATGAGAAGAAAAATTTTTATAAACACGTAGGTATCTCGAAATTCTTCATGACAGAGATACAGGAATTGAGAGTGTTTTCTATGTATTTTTAAGTAATATTTGAAGTGTTCTTGTTCAGATTAGGTACTGACTTGTTAAAAATAATAATTTTTTCTAAAATTCATAAAATTTTTTGAGAGTTATAGGTCGTCATATTTATATTACTTGAAAAGAATCTAAACAACGCAACATATCTTAATCACGTAATCATTATACTTGTGAGTTTTTGTCAAATTATCACGTGATTTGGTAACGTTAAAATACCTTTCAAATGATATATCATGAGAAACTACTGCGAGATGAAGATTTTCTTGAAAAAAAAGGCGTTTATTTCGAAACCGGTACAGCTAGGTATATCGACATAATATCATTCGAAAGGGGTTTTGAATGAAATTCAAAATAATTGATAACATACAGTATGCTCCATTCGAAAAAACGCACTTCCAAGCTTTTTCATACCTAGATCATAGAAATCTTTGATTATTTACGGAATATTTCTTTACAGCCGAACAATACAGAACGTCTAACTAAATTACTCTCAATTCTTAAGCTTTCCATGAAGCCCAGTGGCGTAGTAATATAAATGAAACAAGCTAAATTTTGAGAAGAAAAAATTGATTTTTGATTTTTTTTTTTTGATAAATGATAATTTTTCGAAAAGCGGTACAAATAGGTATGGGATATTGAAGATAAAATTTTCGGAATGTTCTGTAGAACTTAAAAATACAATAATATTAACTATACATAGTGTCTTCATTAAAAGATCATAGTTGCTGCTACTTTCTTATAGAAGCGACAACGATATATCTCTGGAAGTATTATGGAGATCACTGCCATGGATGACCAATTTTTCAGAGCAATAATTCCATGACCCGTTTTTCGTAAACGTCCATCCATTTATCGTAGGACTCCCGAAACAAAGACCGAAGACCAATCTACCGCGACCAAGACTTTGAGTTTTTCCCCTCATTCATATACAGTGCGGCTCTAAAAGGCCCCCCTCCCTTTTTTTTAAATGTGTGCGACAAAAATTTTGAAACTTGGCACACTTTAATTGCTGTCAAAATACTACTTTTTGATGTTACTGACGTACTTTTAGTATTCAAAATGGCGGCTGGGCGCCATTTTGAAACATTTTTTCAAATGGAAAGGGGGGTCGTGTGATACCTCATTTTGAAGATCCTGATGAGTACTTTATAACTCCTAAATATTGAGTCGATATCTTTGAGCACTCCAAAATGGAGGTACATTCAATTACTACATTGATACATACACTTTTTGAAAAAATCGTCAAATTCAATTCAAAAGATGCTGGAAATATTCTTGAAATAAAGTTTGGGTTGGGAATAAATGACAAAAATGTCAAAAAAGCATCTTTTGAATTGAACTTGACGAATTTTTTCAAAAAGTGTATGTATCAATGTAGTAATTAAATGTACCGCCATTTTGTAGTACTTGAAGATATCGACTCAATATTATGGGGTTATGAAGTACTCATAAGGATCTTCAAAATGAGGTTTCACACGACCCCCTTTCCATTTAAAAATTTTTTTCAAAATGGCGCCCAGCCGCCATCTTGAATACTAAAAGTACGTCAGTCACATCAAAAAGTAGTATTTCGACAGCAATTGAAGTGTGCCAAGTTTAAAAATTTTTGGTGCACACATTAAAGAAAAAAAAGGGGACAGGGACCTTTTGGAGCCGCACTGTATAGTCCAAGAGCCAGTGAAATTTTTTAGTGATGATTTAGTAAATGCCTATTTTTCAAGAGAATGTTGTACGGACCCTGACAACATGTAAAAAAATCAGCATCTTTTTATCATTTAATCAATGCTGAATTTTTCACCAGCTGTTCTTTGATAGCCCACAATCATCCAGAAAAATTGGCGGATCGATTGGCCGGTTCCTTCAGGGTGGCGGATCAACCCCAACATGTCACGGACATATTAATCTTTTGATAATATGATTCAGTCAAGGCTGAATTTTTCACCAGTTGTTCTTTGGTAACCTACAATCATCCAGAAAAATTGGCGGATCGATTGGCCAGTTCCTGAAGGGTGGCGGATCACCCCCAACATGTGACGAAAACATTGAACTGTTCATAATATGATTCGGTTACAGCTGAATTTTTCACCAGTTGAAATACTAAAATACCGAATTTATTTATGCTAGTAAAATACAGGATTTTTTACAGTCGCCAAAAAAAAATATTAACAGTATGCAATAGCTAAAATAATCACAACAGGAATGTGGACGAACAATTTTCATTATATTATGTAAGAATACTTACTGATTAGCGTTTTATTTAGTCTTAGAAACCTCAATTTGATGTCGTAGTTCTTTCCAGTTGTTTTTTGGTAGCCTACAATCATCCAGAAAAATTGGCGGATTGGCCAGTTCCTACAGGGTAGCGGATCACCCCAAACATGTCGTGGGAACAATAAACTTTAAATAATATAATTCAGTAAAAGGCTGAATATTCTAGTATGTTATTGTGGCAACCATTTCAAGTGTACATGTCAATTGGCGGACAAAATAGCGGTTCTAAGTAGGCACCTGGCGGAACAACTTGATCCGCCACCCTTAAGGAACTTGCAAATCGATCCGTCAATTTTTATGGATGATTGTGGGCTACCAAAGAACAACTGGTGAAAGATTCAGCCTCATATTATGAAAAGTTTAGTGTTTCCGTAACATGTTGGGGGTGATCCTCCACCCTTAAAGAACTGGCCAATCGATCCTCAAATTTTTCTGTATGATTGTAGGTGACCAAAGAACAACTGTTAAAAAAATCAGCCTTAACTGGATCATATTATGAAATGTTTATTTGTCCCACGACATGTTGGGGTTGATCTGCCACCCTTAAGGAATTGGCGCTAATTTTTTGGATGATTGTGGGCTTCCAAAGAACAACTGGTGAAAAATTCAGCCTTGACTGGATCATATTATGAAAAGTTCAATATTTCCGTGACATGTTGGGGGTGTTCCGCCACCCTTAAGGAACTGACCAATCGATCCGCCAATATTTATGAATGATTGTAGGTTACCAAAGAACAACTGGTCAAAAATTCAGCCTTAACTGAATCATATTATGAAAAATTCAATATCTCCGTGACATGTTGGGGTTGATCCGCCACCCTTAAGGAACCGGACAATCGATCCGCCAATTTTTCAGGATGATTGTGCGCAATCAAAGGACAGCTGGTCAAAATTAAAGCCTTAACTGGATCATAAAAAAAACATCGGTCTCACGACATGTTGAGGGTGATCCGCCACCCTTAAGGAACCGGCCAATCGATCCGCCAATTTTTCTGGATGATTGTGGACTACCAAATAACACCTGGTGAAAAATGCAGTCTTAACTAAAAAATAAAAAGATGCAAATTTTTTTACATGTTGGGGGCGTTCCGCCACTCCCTTGGAACCGCGATCAGGGCAAACCCTCTCGGATGACACTCGATCAGGGTCCGTACAACACTCTCTCAAAAAATAGGCCTTAACTAAATCATCACTGAAAAATGTCACTGGCTCTCCTACTAATACTATCGGGTCTCTTACCTCCAGTTTCTGAACAACAAGATATCTATTCGATAAGTCTATTGATTTGATAAACAAACATTTTGAACGATATTATGTCACGTTGGAGAGATATTACCGATTGCAATAGTGTAAAATATCAAACAAACAGAATTTCAAATGTTTCATAGAACACAATCTAAAGTGGCATAAAAGATAATAATTGTCATTGAAAATTATAGTAGTATCCCAGTAGTATTACGAATGAAGCACTGGAGGCAGTATTATTGGCCGGAGCTAACGATTATGACATGGAATATCTCATTTTGCATAATATACTTGAACGGGAACTGTTTAGATACAAATTTTGCCGAATTTCACATTGACCGTGTACCTATTATGTTTAGTTCAGATGAGCTTAGACCGCAAATCCCAGGAGCATCAACAAATATTGCCGGCACGACTTGGCTGGTAAAAAAAAATAAAAATGTTCGTTTCTACCGTTTAGACTTATTTACAAATAAAATATTCTTGATTAACTATCATTCAAAGTTATTTTGTTGGTTCAACAAGTGCAAGGTTGTTTCAAGATGCTAAATCTGCTAAATATCATATTACAGTTGCAGTACCCGCTATGTGACTAACAAAATATATCAAAAACTCAATTTCCTTCAACATATAAGAATAAATTAAGTATAAACACTAGAACCCAAATCATTTTTCGTACTTTTGATTATCAAAAACATTCTTCTACAATCTCTATTTTTTTAGATTTATTTAGTTATCTTTGAATAATTCAAAATGGTTTATGATGCATATGGCACCCTATCATTTAATACATTTATAATAAAGTGTGCTATGAGCCCAGCAAACATGTCACGACGGCAATGTAACTTTATGGTAACGGCATTGCCTGCAATTCTCATTGGCAATGTACAGGCAGTTATCACCTGAGGAGTATCAATTTGGCACGACGGCCGTCACTCGGCCGCAGGGCATTTTGCCATGATGGATAATTGTTGGCAAATCACTAGTTCACCATCAAATCTCAGGGAGTGATAAGAAAACACTACCAATTCAGTGCATTACATTTATTGGCATATATTTCAGTTCTGATATACCCAGAAAAAATGTGACTTGGATAACAAATACTAAAACTTAATGCCATTTATTGTGTATTTCTGTTTGTGCGTCCAACTATGCGAGGCCTTCAAAGATAACGTGAAATTGTTGACTGGAAGTGGTTTTAGCAATATATATTGAGCTAATAAGCGCTTACCTATGCTTCATACCATTGTTGATATAAGTACAGTATTTTGATCAGGTATTAGAAGATCATACATCCGTTGATGCATCTATAAAAATATTTAATTATAAAACTTAAAATTCTTACCACAAATAAGTCGAACCATACCATAAAGCATGAAAGGGAAGCTTTTTATTTCGTCTTGCCTACTGTCCAGTTTGGTCACACCTTTAAATATTGATAAGTGAGCCAAGTCGTGTCTTATGAGTTCGGACATAACCCTTCTTTTGTTGCATGAATATGTAGCCTCTTGTGCTCTTTCCACAACAAGTTTTAGAACGTAATCAAATGCACGAATAACCACCTGTACTGTGAATAAATTTGTTTCAATTCAATACGTTCTTATTTTTGTTCCAACATCCACGGCACGAATAAACATGTCACTGAACTTTGAAACGAACGAATACCGAGATCTGCGTCTGCGAATTTGTCAAATGTCTAACAAAGAGTACATTTCATGGATTGAATATAACGAATCGTTTCATATTTACTCATTGATTGATAAAAAAGCTTTACATATAGATCACCGGTGAATATGTGATTGAACATTGTTGTATGCAAGGCTAATAAAAGGCATTGGCTATTGTATAAAGAAAATGTACCTTGGTTTTACAGGCATCTTGAAAATTGTACATTTGCCTTCTTATGGGTGATGTGCCAGTAACATTTTGACGAACAATGCATGTTTGCAGTTGTTAATATTTTGCAAATAGGTGTTTGCTGGGAAGTATACGTCAAGAGTTGATTCTTTGAATGATCTTGAGGACAAAAGTTTGTATTAACATGACACCCAATGCACTCAAGTCGCAGAATAATGTATGCCGGCAATTTTTCCGCGACATCATTTGCTTGGCGGGCGTATTCTTGTTCAACAAGTTGACAACCAATTCTTCACCTCAATGGACACACAACAACACGGCTTGTTCATTTGTCAGGTTGTATGGCATACCTACCCAAACATACACCTGCGCCGGACAATTTTGTGCGGTATTCAAAATAGCGCTCCAAGCTACGAAAGGTACTCTATGCGGTGACCCTATTACCGTGAATTTTGGTAAGCTGTGAATCGCGAGAAATTTGAAAAGATAATTCAAAATAAATCACTATGTGTCATTTCCAATTTATCTCCTCTTTTTCACTTTATTGTTAGTTACCTTTTGACTTCCTTGAGGCAGTGGAAAAACTGCCTAAGACTTGCGCATTAGTTACCAAAGAAGTGATGGTGCATGTGGAAACTCATATCCTTTTTTCAGTTTACGTGTCCTGACGATTTTTTTTTGATGATGAAAGAAGATGCATATCTCAAAACTTTTTACTGTGTAAGATTTGATCAAAATGGGTAGCACCATTCGAAAGAAGGGCAATCTATGTATTTTCTGGAGATTCCACTATAATCAAAGGAGAGTCTAGTTGAAAAATCTTGAGCCTGTCTAAAATGACTCATTTTCCATTTCTCAAGATTTTTACAAAATTGGGTAGTTTTTGACAAGTTCAAGATTTTCGATTGCGTTTTTGAATCGGTGATTACCACACTAATGTACAGGGTGTTTCCGTATATTTAGTCTGCAGACTAACTCGCTTATTATGCGTGAAAGATAGGGACTTTGAATACAAAGCTGGTAGGTTTTAACATGAACTGCCAGAAAAAAAAAAATTTTTGTATACCGGGTGCACGAGAAAAGTGTGACAGACACAACTTGCATTTTTTTAAATAAAACACCCTACATATTATACTATAATCAAATAGACATTATTTTTCTGTTCCCAAAAATATACAACATGTAGGCATTCCTTCCAGCCGTTTTCAAAATATTTGAGTTTGAAAGTTGGTTTTTTGGTATTGCCAAATTTAGTATCTATGACTACAATGATTGTTTGAACATTATTTATTAATTTTTATAAATATAAGGATATAAATTGATAAATGATGTTCAAACAATTATTGTAGTCATAGATACTACAATTTGGCAATACCAAAAAACCAACTTTAAAACTCAAATATTTTGAAAACGACTGGAAGAAATGCCTACATAGTGTATGTTTTTGAGATCAGAAAAATATTGTCTATTTGATTATAAAATGATATATAGGGAGTTTCATTTGAAAAAATGCAAGTTGTGTCTGCCACACTTTTCTCGTGCACCCGGTATACAAAAATTTTTTTTTTTCTGGCAGTTCATGTTAATACCTATCAACTTTGTATTTAAAGTCCCTATCCATCTTGCATAATAATAAGCGGGTTAGTCTGCAGACGAAATATACGGAAACACCCTGTACATTGTTTTTTTAATCCTGATATTTTCCATATTCTCAAAAAATGTGCAAATTGTCCACGAAATGTTTATCACAATTACTTGGACTTTGGACATTCGTGATAATAATTGTCCAAGTCTTTTGAGTGAAATTTAGAGATTGAGTATTTTGTGAACATGGGGTTGCCAAAAATTGCAAAACATCAATTTTATCTATAATAGGAGTAGACTATCTCTAATTTTAATTAGAAGAAAAATTCATCTTTCAAGAGCGTGTTGTCTTTTAGTTTTCAACTTTCGAATGATGGGAAATATTAGAACGGATAATGATGCTAGACTTTGCTTAGTCATTCCGTTGACCTTATATCAATCTACCGCATCCAATAATACATATAAAATGAAGGTATTTTCAAGGCTAACAAAGCGAATGTAACCAGAAAACAATTAATATTAATTTGTTTATTGACGACTGACATACACTACTTTGTTTCATTTTGATTGATGACAATATTTCGGTGTATAATCAAAAATAGACCTATTTGAAAAAAAAATCTTGTCTATAGTTAGTAGTCGGAAGCGTTATCTTTCCATGAAAGACAATTGACATACTATGTCATATCCATGGCTTCTTTTGAACGCTCGGTATAAGCTCAAGTAAGGAGACTTATCAAGTGTATAATATACAGGGTGCGTAACTTAATGATAGGACCTAATTCGAAAGACGCACTCCCGAACCAAATTCAAGTGGAAAAGGTCTTAAAAACTTGTCATTGTGTCTTAAGCAGTAAGTAGTCTGATTTTTGAGATACGGGGTGTTGTAGGTTAAGAAAAAAATCGGCTTCTTTATAATGAATGGAGTTGCATTCAATTTCGCTTCGAAGTGGAAGTGACAGATTTCCGCTTGGCAAACGAGAATTTCGGCAGTTCTTCATTGTAACAAGACACTAAATAAGCAGTAACTAGATGGTGATATTCATGAGTTCTAGTGTTGCCTCGAAGGACCGATTTACAAATAATATTAAAAGAATGGGGGGGGGTTTTGAAAGTCTTGATTTTCCCAAAAAAACTTCTTTTTATTGATTAAATTGAGCTACCGGTTTCGCAGCATGATACTGCATCATCAGGCTTCATAGAATTGTTATACATAAACGAGAGTTGTCAGAACATGAATGAACAGGACATACCCCAGGGTAACACATAGATGTAGCTTGACATAACATTCTAAAACTTATACAATTGACAAAAAATTCTCTTCAAAGGAACATCATCATGCTCTGTTATTTGACATCCCAAAAATGGACAGAAAACTCCATGAATTAAAAGAATGTGTGCGCTAATGACTTTTTCTGAAAATGTATTTTTTCCGGTCTGTCTTACTCAACAAAATGTTTTCTTTTGGTCATGTCAATATCTGCTCTTTTCAAGAAGATACAGATGTATAAAGAAAAAGCTGCAGTTTTTCGATATTTAATCAACAATGAATGAAAACATTCTTATAGACCTCCATGAAGTTTAGCCCTATGTCTTGAGATACTACCCTTCATTTAAGTTTTTGAAAAATACTGATGGCTTGGTCATTATACAGGAAGGAACATAAGCTTCTTTTTAACCCTTAAATTTTCAACACCCTATGGAAGAATTCACCCACGAAATTTATCTTTTCTCAACAAAATGTTTTTTTGATCGTGTCAATATCTGCTTCTTTGTAGAGAAGATACAGATCTTTAAATAAAACGCTGCAGTCTTGCGATATTTTATCAACAATGAATGAAAACATTCTTATAGACTTGCATGAACAATTACCCTAAAATTCCATATTGTCTCGATTTACCCAATGTTCCATATTAGGCAAATTGTTCACCTCAAAACCTCTTTGGTGGCGGTAGTATCACGATGTGGACTGGGGTATCACCACATGGCCGCACAGATCTTGTATCAATTGAAAATGGAAAATCGAACACATGGGATAGGTAAGCTAGGATTGCTAGGTAACTTACTAGCAAACCTTGCCCAATTTGCGAGAAGCCCTTCTTGAAAAATAGCAAATATTTCTCAACAGCCATCAAAAACATGCCATTTGCATGGCAGAAGTCATAGGGATACGAGGTGGCAATACGCACTAATAATATTGGAACAGTTGTTCATGCAAGTCTTTTAAAATGTTTTCATTCATTGTTGATAAAATATCGAAAAACTGCAGAATTTTCTTCAAACATCGATATCTTCCCTAAAAAATCAGATATTTATATTCAAAAGTACATTTTGTTGAGAAAAGAGCGCACTCCGCAACAGAATATGATGGAGCTAGATTTTGCCGCTCAATTTTTCCACAGGGTATTGAAAACTTCGCGTAAAAAAGTAGCTTCTGTTTCTCCCTGTATAATGACCAAGTCATCAGTATTTCTCCAAAAGCAAAATCTAGGGTAATATCTCGAGATCTAGGACTACACTTTGATACAAATTTCACAAAAATAAGACAACTAGTGAAAAAGTTATAAGGATATCGATTTGACTCAAATTATTTTTGTCCGTACGGAATTTATTTTCGGAGTTGTGCATTATATTAAATTGGTAGTCATTGATAAAATAACACTTACTGTGTAATAAACCATATGCTAATTCTGCCTCAATTAATAAATCATCAGAACTGTAATTTCTATTTATTCTCCTATCACAGTATACACAACGTCACCATATTATCGTATCGTGAAAAACACGAGAACTAACTAATCTGCCATATTCAGAAACGCTATTTGTTTTTAAATTTAAAAAACGATTTAAAGCTTTTCACGTTTTTTGGGCCTTTCCATAAATCATAAAAACTAGAAATTATATATGTAATTTTTTTTATGAAAAGACAGAGCTTCTCGAGTACATACTCTATGAATAATATTGACTAAAAAAAAAGAAATATATTCAGAGATATGATTTGAATAACTTATATGAGTGGCAGTGTATTAATAAGCTAAGTTTGAATGTGTCTTAATGTTGTATATTCGGTAAAAGATCTATGTTAAGTTGTTTTGATCTTAAAAATGTTAATGTAAAAATTGATGATCATCAACTGGAAATTGTACAGGAAAGCAAGTACTTAGGAATAATATTTGATTTCCACCTAGCCTTTGTACCTCATGCTGACTGTGTAATGCGTGAATTTTCACAATAAGTTCGTTAGATGGCTATAGTAGGTCAACAATTATCTGTAGCTACGAAAATCAAATTATACCATGCCATTGCCTCTCCTCCTTTGCAGTTCTGTTCATCTTTATTATTTCTGTTGCCAAGTTTAAAATAGACCAAATGCAAAAAATTCAAAACCGAGCCATGAGAATTGTACTCAAGTGTGATAGATATACTCCGATAAGACTAATGCTAGATGTTTTGGATTTGTTGAGGTTAACTAGAAAATTATCTTCAACTTATATAAATTCTTGTTCAAAATTAGGATAAAATTGGCTCCATCGTATATTTGTGAAAGGGTCAAGTACTTTGAGGATGTACATGATCATAATACGAGACACAAGAGTGATTTTATCCTGAACACCAAATATAATACTAGTCAAAGGTTAAATTCCATCTTATACAAGGGCCTTCAAGAATTCAACAATTTGCCACCAAACATAAAAGACTGTGATAACTTGAATGTATTAAAAACACTGCTCAGGGAACATGTATTGTTAACATTTCAAACTGTGGTGTTGATGTACTGTTTATATTTTTACCATTATATGTTATTTTGAACATTTTCACTTTTTACATCATACTACTTAGATTATTAAAATTTCATACATGCTCATATTATAACATTTTTATACACTTTAAATCTATAGCTGATGCTAAATAAAGATATATTATTATTATTATTTTTATTATTATTATTATTAAATCTCATGTGCCATTCTTGTGAATAGATGTCTTGGAAAACATAACCAGGAATGCGGTCACCACAGTGTTCTATCCCAGCAGGAGCAACAGGTTATTACGAAGTAGCACTTTCCAGAAAAAGAGAATTCAAGTTTTGTGAATACATTTTTTCATGTTCTTAATTTATAGTTGGTTTGTTTTTTTGTACTTTCCATATAGTTACCATGAAGCATTTGGTATCGTAAATTTTTTATTGAAGTGTTGTTTCCAACATAGAAAGAAGATACCTCTATGTCATTGTATACCTTACGTGACATGTTCCTTCACCACCTTCAATCCGGGTTTTTTTTTGGCATAAATCGCACTTGAACGCGATATAAATCGTATTTGCGTAAGGTGACAAAGTAGCCCCAGACCGGGGGTAAAATTGTCATCCTAATTTTCATTTATTTTTCGAAAAATATGTTGAAATGTGAAAATTTCAGTTGACAATTCAATTCCTAATGGCTCACTTGGTATTTTGAAATTTATTTGACGCGATTGTCTTCATAAATAAAATGAGAACAGTAGAAAAAGTCCCAAAAACATTGACGGAAAAAACAGTAGTCTGGCTTATTTCCGAGGATGGATCATTAGCGTGTGAACTGTAGTCCTCTAATGCCAACCCCCTTCTAACTTTTGGACAGTTCAATATATCAGTACTAAATTTGGACACACCATGTGTGAGGACGTTCTGCGTATTTTGACATAGTAGTGACAGCTGAAAATGTCAAAATAACAGCTGTGCGTCACTTTGAACAGAAAAATCAAATCGAGTGATATCTCACTTTGAAGTTCTTTGCATCCTTATCACACTCTGAAAGTTAGAAGTCGCTGTCACCTTCCAATTTTTCAATATAAAGGTGGTATTTTTTTCAAAATGGCACCCAATTGCAGTTCTGGCATCTTCAGATGTCACCACTGTGCTGAGAAATGCAGAACGTGCTCAAATATTGGGGAGCACATCACAAAATCGATTCTGAAATGTCCCTTTCCCAACTTTGAATTGATTAATATACCAGAATAAGATTTGGGTCCCCAGTATATGAGCACGTTCTGCATTTCTCAGTACAGTGGTGAAAGCTGAGAATGTCAGAACGGCAATAATTGGGCGCTATTAAACAAAAAGTACTGCGTTGATATTGAAAAATTATAACGTGACAGCGCCTTCAAACTTTCAGGGTGTAATAAAGATGAAAAGACCTTCGAAAATGAGTATCACTCGACACCTCTTTCCATTTGATTTATTTCTTAAAAGTGGCGCACAGCTTTTATTTTGATATTTTCAGCCGTCACTTATACATATTTCAACAAATTCAGAACGTTCTCACATATGGTGTATCCAGATTTTGTTCTAATATATTGAACGGTTGAAAAGTTAGGAGGGGGGACATCAAAGAATAATGACACTGTATGTCTGGCAAGTGAAAAAGTAAAAGGTTTTCATCAGAAAATTGTCACATATTCTACCATTCATGAAAATGTTTCATATGATGGCCTAAAATGAAATAACAATTTAATAGTGTTTTCGATTGGGAAAACAAGGGTTGCACTGGGTTTGGCCTCGGGCAAAACCAGTTTTGATGAAAATTTGCTCTAGGGCAATCCAAATCGAACATACATTTTTCATCGAGTGCTATAATATTGCACGGTAAAATTCCGATTTAATTAAAATTGGAATCATTGAACTTCTTGAAAATTTAATATTATGTTGTCTCTGCGTAGCGGCTGAAGTGACTCTGAACTAAACTAATTAGAAGTCCATTTCTCATTGCCAAATGACAAAATCTTGAGACCAATTAATAGTTTTGTATTATAGAGATCATAGATAGGTACTAGGAACAACTTTTTTGAGAAATCAGGTATAGGCACCAGATCTTAAATGAAATTAATTCAGTTTTGAGTAAGTACTCGTTTTCCATAACTCGTCAACGTCAACGCCAGTATTTTCTTTTTTCGGCACTACTAGATTCCAACAATAATAACTCTACATCGAAATCTGTTGTCCACTCACAGAATCACCTCACGCGACGTTTATATCCACCATTTTTTATGATTTTTTTCAATTTTGCTAATGCACTAAAATTGCACTATACCAGCACGAGCTCAAAGACCTCGTGCCAAAAAACCTGCACTGAGTGCAAAACTCATTGACCCGGTTCCCCAATCGAACATAAAAATCCACTCGATTTCTACCAATCGAACACAAATATTGCCCGAGTGTTGCACCAGTGCTGCCCGATTTTACCAATCGAAAACGCTATAAGATACAGTCGAGGTGGACCACCTCGAAAGTCCTGCCACACTCGCCTAATGATAATTGTGTGCGTCATTTGACCGGTTCAATCATATATGTGTTTAGTGTAACGCATGCTCTTTTAAATGAAAGCATTGATGAATCGCTTACAAAGAAGTACCTGATTACACTGTATGAAATACAGAATCATGTGCCCCAACATACAGGGTCGGGCACAACAAATTTTCCTCCCAGGGTTTTCTCAGGTGTTGAGTGATTTATTAAAATTCGCTTGGAACGTTGATGTTTTTTTGAGGGTAATTTTTTTGGTATCTGCATCCCCTACCTGTCAACGATGTCAACCCCTAAGCGGGGTTGACAGGTTCCCCATATTTTTAAATGGAAAGGGGGGTCGAGTGATACGTCATTCGATAGGTATGTTTACCAAGATTATATCCTCAGAGTTTCAAATTGCTATTATTCATTATTATCAATAATTATTATTTATCATCTTTAGCTATATTTGTGTGAAGTTTTTCGTGGCCCACCCTGTTTATCTGTACTCTCTCTTTTGTGACTGCTCCCCACCACCTTCTACTTCGTATCGGTACTTCAAAAATATTTATTGATGGAATCATACATTTCAGGTAATGAAAGTCAAAGAAAAGTTTTTACTTTATACCAGCTGATGAAGAACGTGACTATACTTATTATTGATCAAAAATAATGATCAATGCTCGAACGAATTGAAAAAAATATATTATGATTATATATAACCACGAACTTAACCACTAATAACCAGATGAAAAATATTATTATGATCAAATCAAAATTAAATGAATTTTTCCTCTTCTTCATCATAATCATTTTCACGTGTGGCTGGCAAGATATACGTGATTGTTAATGTAAGCCGAACGTGTTTTTTTCGGTGAAATAATAGTTCAATCTATCATATATCAGATTTACAGTCCTGGGAAAATAAGTGCTTTTATTTTTTTCATTTTTTCCCATTTTGAAGTTGCCGACGGACTCATTTTCCATCCTCGTAAATCAGCCAGTCTCATTTTTTTTATAATTTTATGATTGTATCAATGTATGTACTTAATTTCAAGCCTTGGGTATTTCGACACACCCTATGAAAAAACAATCAAACTAATGTTTATATTAGTACATGGAAATCGTAATAAGGTAACACCTTGCATGAAATGAGGTAGGTAGTTTTGATTTTTTGATATGTTGTATCTGATGAAGTGATAATGACAAATCCAAGTTTTTGACCGCGAAAGCCCTTGGGATCATTGCTAAATTCTTCAAAAACCGTTAAATTTTGTCACATTTTTGACATTTTCTCAATTTTGTCCAGCAAGGACTAATTTTATGGCGGAAGTCGTTATGTACAATTTTGAAGTAGACAAAATTTAAAAAAAAAACGAGATCAATCTGGTCTTCGTACATGAAATAGTTTCTAAGATACAGCAGTTTAAAGTTTTGCAACATTTCTTAAAAAAAAAAAGTGATTTTTTTAGTTTTTCTCAAAATTGATGACATAGGACATATTTAACTGTGATTGTGATCATACACAGTATTAATAAGGACTAGCTGTCCAAAGTTGATGAGGTCGGTAAGCAAATATTTAAAAAAAGGCGACAAAAAAGGTTTCTGAAATAAACTACGAATGTTGAAGAAAACTTTTTGTAATATGGAATACTTCATTGAATATATTCGGTACTTTTTATCTACGAATGTTATTTTTAATTCTTGTACTGTACTGGTCCTCTAAATCCACAGCACTTCTTTTTGGGGCAGTTTGTTTCGTTAGTATTTCTTCATCGATCGGATCAGGCAGGTCGAAATCGTAATCTGATACTGGATCATCGATGAGTGAGTGATTATCAATGTCGTCACATAGTCTCGTATGTTTTCACAGGATTGACCGCTACAGTGGCTGCAAACAACCGAGCATTCAAGTCCTGCTTTTCTACAACCGCAATTATTGTTGGTACAACCTTTTTTGCAGTTAGAGAAAATCATGTTTAGCAGGGGCTGAGGAGCTGGTGGTTTCGTCATCATTTGAGGAATGAGACCTTGTATACTTCGCATCCAGCTCCAATCGAGGCGATTCTTCAACAACAGAATTGAAAACAATATTTTAGGAAAATCAATAGTGGCAACAAGTAAAACTAAATATTTTCAAAACCCTTTGCGTTGGAGGTTGAGAAGAAAAAAAAAATACTCACGCAGAGAGTAAAATATTGATTTTCTTGAAATGTTGTTCTTAATTCTGTTGTTGGTTCCTTTTCAGATACAGAAGTGGCTGAGAAATGAGACGAATTCCCTGGATTGGGGCTGGATGCGAAGTTCACCAGTCCCCATTCCGCAACTGATAACAAAACCACCAGCTCCTCAGCCTCTACTAAACATGATTTCCCACAACTGCAAAAAAAGTCAAACCAACAATTACGGTTCTGGACTCAAACGCTCGGCTATTTGCTGCCACTGTGGCGGACAATCTTGTAAAAACATACCAGACCATCAATCACTCATCGATGATCCAGTAACATAATAAACGATTTCGACCTGCCTGATCGGATCGATGAAGAGATACTAACGAAACAAACTGCCCCAAAAAGAAGTACTGTGGATTTAGAGGACCAGCCTGGTCCATCAAAAATGTACAAAAATTAAAGAGAGCAATCGTACATAAGTATACTGAATATATTCAAGTATTCCTTACAACAAAAAAAAATCTTGAATAGTCGTAGTTTATTTTATAAACCCTTTTTCAAATATTTGCTTACTGACATCATCAACTTTGGACAACTGGTTATTATCAATGATGTATATGATCACTTTTACCGTTTAATGGGTCCTTAGTGGTAAATATTGAGAAAAACTGAAAAAAAAACTATCAAATTTATTTTTTTCAGAAATATAAAACTTCAAACTGCTGTTCTTAGAAACTATTTGATCTTCAATGAATCTATTTGATCTTCAAAGACCAAATTAATATCGTTTTTTTTAACTTTTGTTTACTTTTAAATTGTATATATGTATTGCCATAAAATTAGTCCTTGCTGGTTAAAATTGATCAAATGTCAAAAAAGTGACAACATTTAGCACTTTTCGTAAAATTTAGCAATGATCCGGAGGGCCTTCGAGGTCGAAAACTCGGATCTGGCATTATCACTTCATCAGATATAACATTGAAAAAATCAGAACTACCTTGTTTCATGCAAGGTAGAATGTACCAATTCCATGGACTATATACTATACGTCTATTAGTAAACAATAAAACCTATCAATATCAAACGTTTCGGAAGCGAATCTGCTTCCGTCGTCAGTGAAACCTAAAAAAAAAACAATTAATTCATATTCAAAAAATATAGTTTGTTTTTGTGTGATTTCGCAGTAAAATTGGCTTTTTTGGGTTTATAACAAAAAAGTGACATTTTGTGAAATACTCAAAAAAAAAACTGGTGAAAATTTATGTTGTTTTTAAGTAAATATAAAATATGTATCACTGGGAAAATGAGTGGACTTGTAATGCATTTTTACTTTTTGAATCCATCTAGTAATTTTTGCTAGGCAGGACTAATAATATAGGCGATAAAACGCAGAATTTTGCGATTTTCCACCAAGTGATTCCATAAGAACGTAGGCATAAAAAGCGGAAAAACGCTAGATTCTGCGTTTTATTGCCTAGTATATCATGGCACTAATGTAGGTATTATACCCATCTGTGGTTTTTGCGGTAAAATGATTCCATGACGACCGTTGCGGAGGTATTAGCACAGTTTTCGGAATACACAGTTGTATCCTTTGAAAATCGTGTCTGAAGCGATTTGCCGAAATTCCTAAAATTATAAACAAAAATCCGGCCGAAACCGACTCAAAACAGGTTTTACGATGGAGATAAGTTGGGAAAAAGCGATCGATTTCCAAGCGATGTACAAAACTCCAACGACGTACTATCTCAGTCGGAATTTCTGACCGGCGTTACCAGGAATGATGTTGAGACCAGAGCGAAACTGGGAATGCGGCAAGCCGAAGCCACATTTGACGACGAGTGAACCTTTTTGTCTTTAGTTTAAATTTGGTGGTATAAGCAAGGTTCATGTGACATTAGGACCACAAAATTTCTCCGAATAATACCATGGAAATAATATAAACGGACTCCTCTTGCTTTCCAATCAAAAAATTTCTTCGAATAATAACATGGACACAATATCAACAAACTTAAAAGTGTCAGTGTCAAAAGCGTAGTTTGATGCTTTATGGTTTGATGTAATTGTATTGAGATAGATGAAAATGTCAATGGATCACTCCCTCGCCACTACGCAGCTCAGTTCTTTCAACCATCCTCTGGCTCTGGAATAATAGCTCTTATTATTGACTCGTGGTATATACCATGGAATGGGGGGTAGAGTGATTCGTCATTTGATAGGTATTTTTTATCAAGATCAAGTATATTCCCAAAGGTTCAAGTTGCTACTATTCATTCATATTTCTTATCATTTTTCAATATTTATTATTTTTTTGTGGATATGTTACAGTAAATGTTAGAAATTCAGTAAAAGCTAGCTTTTACTAGTTGATGCTAGCAATTACTTGATCCGTTAGAAAATGTTAAATTTTGAAAAATATTGTACACTTTTACTAGTGAATGTTGGAGAAACTTTATCAAATCAACTTTTACTGAAAGCAGTTGGGAAAAGTACTTTTTACAACTTATTTCCGTCATTTAACTAACCCAAGGTGCACGGGGCACTAAATGATGTCGCTCATGCGACATCAAAATTTTTGCCAAACTCAAACTAACCCAAACTGACCCAGACTAACCCCTACTGAGAATACTTATGTATTTTCTATAATACGGTGTCTGAACAATGTTCACATTGTACACCTGCGATTCATAACTCTCGGATTTTTCCAAGCGTTTGATCTGTCGGTGAATTCCAACTCGGACCAAAAAGGATATTTATAATTACGTCCAGTGTCTTCGATAATAATTTTCAGTATAGCAGCTTTCACTAGAATAGTTACGTGAATGCTAACAATTACTAGTAAAAGTATGATGAAGTCGATCGAATTCAACTTTCACTAGCTAAATGTTTCCAAATCAGGAAAAGCTCACTTTTCCTAGTAACAGTTAGCTTTTACTGATTACCGGGTTCTACTGTGACAGATACATATGATCCCTGCTTAGAGGTTGGGTAGGGGGTAAAAATACGACAAAAATGTGTCCCTCAAAAAACAAAAACCGATGTGTTCGAGTGATCTTTACCTCACAGAAAACCTGGGTGAGAAGTTTTTCGTGCCCCACCCTGTATATAAAAATATACAACAGTGACCGTCTAAAATGAGGAACAAAATAGATTCATTTTAAATTCAGGTCATGACCCTGAATTTATTTGAAAAACGCTCGGAAATGTTGGTTTTTGTTTTTTGAGGGACGCATTTTTGTCGTATTTTTCGTATAGATTCATTTTCAATTCAGTGTTTTGATATTTTGGAAAACGCTCGGACTTGGCGGTTTTTATTTGTGGATGCGTTTGTCAATGAAAAATTCAAAAATAAATTAATGAAGAAGAAGATAGTCCTTCTTTATTTTAAATCGAAACATGTATTTTTTTAATCTTTTTGAATTCTGCGGAAAATTGTGTGTATATTTGATGCAACCTCATACCCATACCTGAACTGTCCAATCATCAAGAATAGATATATTTACATGTGGTTTGAGTATTTTTGAAGCTAGTTTCTTCCGGATCAAGCAGCATGGAATGGATCCCGTAGAAACTAAGAATCATGATATACGGGGTGAAAATTAGATTACAGCCCTTTTATCACATTTGAATAGGAATGTTGAAACTAGAACCTGTTTCTTTGTTACTTTTGATAAAAATGGCTAGCACCAATCTCATAATAATTGAACAAAGGATAGTGTCGCTATGAAATTTTAAACGGTAAAATTTTGAAAAAATCATAAAATGGGCCATTTTTGTCATGTTTCATAGCTACACGCTACACTATCTTTGTTTAAAAATTGTTCTCAGAAGCTACACAGAAAAAAGTTTTATCCCTGCAATCTTTCTGATTGCAGGGCCCTACACAACTTTTTTTTTTCTAAATCGCCAGTTCCGGTAAACTGGATAACACAATGCACCAATACTTCTTTGCAAACTGACGCAGTATCAAAGTTTTGAAAATTCTAGTTGCCTTATCGTTAAGAAAAAGTGTTCATTGTAATTTCTCTTTCAAGGTCTCCACCTCTGCAAAAACCGTTGAAATTCGTCAATCCATCGCAAAGCTATAGCGTAATAGGCAGCTACGTGATTCTGTTTTTTCAAAACCCTGAATTCAAAATGAATTTGTTCCATATTTTAGCCAGTCACTGTATTAGAAGTGTAGGCTGGGAAGTCTTTCACATGACATCATATCAAATTATTGTTAGTTTTGATAAAGTAGTTATCGCTCACCGCCGGCAACGGCAATAGTGGCACATCTGAAAAAAAATCGAAAAATCTGAAAAAGCGTACAAACAAGTCAAAATTTGATACTCTTTCATCCGCCAATACTGGCATAAAATTGGTTCAAATAGTTTCCTAGAGATGGCACATGTGTCACTTCGGAGTATCAAGTGATCTTTCACCTGAATTCCATCTACACTGACACAACTTCAGTGTATCGTTCGTTATGTCTGTGCATTAGCCTCACATCTGAGAAAAAAAAACGGTATATTTCGCCATTAATGAAACATTTTGGAAACAAAAATGGATTCGAATACATGGTATTCGAATACACGTTTTGAAATACATTCGAATACCGAGTATTTGTATTCATGTATTCATGAAAAATGAATATTTTCCAGAATACTCATTAAATTCACTAAATTGAAAATGAATGAAAAATATACTTCTCTCAGGTAGAAATCGCTCAACGACGTCAATTTTTGACTTTTGGGGGACACATTCTTGTTGTATTTCCAGCTCCTACTTTTAACCCGTGAGCGGAGATCACTGGTACCCTCAAAAAATCAATGGAATATTAAAAAATTATAAATCAATAATAATAAGAAAATAATAATAAATAGTCGCAACTTGAGACTTTGGGAATATAATCTTAATAAAAATTCCTGTAAAGGACGTATCATTCGACCACCCTTTCCATTTGAAATTCTGGGGGTGGCTATCACCTCCGCTTAGGGTGAAAATTCGGAATATGTCTTCCACAAAAAACAGAAATATACGTGTCCAAGCTATTTTTGATCAATCACCCAACAACTGAGAAAACCTGGATGGAAAGTTTTTCGACTTTTTCGTGTCCCACCATGTAGATAGATCGCTTTATTAAAAACAAAATTTGTATTGCATACACAGAGGAAGAAAATTTAAAAAACAAGATAAATAAAGAGGAAATATACACTGGCATTTACCAGATGAAGAGATATGTAACAAGAATCAAAGGTCCACTTAGTAATTAGTAAAGCCCATTTTTCTTTCAATACGATCAACTCCTGGAATAGTTCGTCATTCAGCTGCTGTCGCAGGACTTGGGAATTGGAGATGCCCGATCACTGTTTGAAGAACTGTGAAGCCTAGCTATCAAACTATCAACACTGACTTGGGATATTCGAATATTGCACTACCAATACCAATATTCATTTTATTTTATTTTTGAATCCAAGTATTCAGCTACTTAAATTTTGAATACAAGTATTCATTTATTCAAATTTTGAATACCAATATTCAATATTCTATTCAGGTATTTAAATACTCAAGTAGTATTGAATACAGAATAAATAATCTTGGTCAAAAAAGTAGTTGTATGAATACGAATACCCAACTTTGAAAACCTATTCGAATAGTATTCGAATACCGCAAAAAGTAGCTTGAATAGGATTCAGAATACCGTGTATTCGAATACTACCCAACTCTGACTGTGGACTTTGTGTTTTTGAATAATCACGTGGAATGTGCCACGGGCTTTCATATAGAAATAGCTAACTACTTGGTTTCACTATCCATTAATCAAGCGCAAAAAATACAGACAAGTATATTAATGATATGCAAGTGACTATACAACAAAATAGTCATAAAATAATAAAGTTCAGTGTTCTTAAAAATCGACAAATTTCAATTTTGAGTTGTGCCACTAGTGTCGCCGGTAAGCGTGTCTTTTTTGGCTTTAATCCGTTTCAGCAATAGTGACACATCTTTCAAATATCTCTTTTCATGAAAACATGAAAATAATCTAACATTAACTATTCATTAAGCACATGAAGATATACCAATAATAACATGGATTCATCAAATAGGTCTCAAGCACACTGCAATGAAAAAGTTAAAATGGATGAAATTTTGAATCCCCTTTTCTCCATAATGTCCTATTTTGAGATATGTATTGAATGCGAAAAGCTACTAACTGTACCAGTGTGTGTACCACGACATCAAACACAATAATTCCTAGTGATATTTCATCATTTTTTCCCAACCAACATGAATTGAATTTGTTTCGAGCAAAAAGCGTCAAAATTGCATTTTTTTCGGTTTTTTGCTTATACAGTGTATTCAGAATAAAATGATGTATGTACAGGGTGTCCATTCACTGATGGATGGACCCCCCATCAACTTTTTAATCTCATGATTCATTCTCTACACCGGCTGATCATGTCAACATCACTTCAACCTGGAGAACTTCTTCAAAATCTTTTAATCTGGAAAAAATACTTCAAATGAAAGTTTAATGTTTCAAAATGAATTTTGTGAAAACAAGGTTTTTACGTATACAGGGTGTTTCAGAACTTCTGGGCGTGGTCCAACTTTCTTATTTCAAATCACAACCCTACTTTTTTTCTAAGGTTTCGAAATAATACCATACCTAGAATTTAAAACATGCTGGAAAAAATAGCAAATTTCTGACGTCAATATCTTTTAATTGGTTGAATTTGGTTATAGGGTATGCTTTATGAAAAATGTTTAGAATTTTCCGGAGAATGCAAAAATCAAACAAAAAAATAGGGTTGTTTTTGGAAATGAGAAAGTTGGACCACGTCAAAAAATTCTGAAGCACCCTGTATATGTAAAACCCTTGTTTTCACAAAATTCATTTCGAATCATCAAACTTTCATTTGAAACATTCTTTTTCCAAACCTCCAATTAAAAAGTTAATGGGGGGTCCATTTATCTGTGAACACCCTGTACACATGGCCCTATATGGAGATATTGGAAACGGTGAATGATACGACGTCGCTAAAATGAAAGAGGACTAGCTTATTTGTATGCTCAAAAATATTTTACCTTTGTTTTATTTTGAATCAATACCGTAATGTATACAGGGTGAAAAAGAACATTTTTAAAAAAACCACAATATTTTGCTTATTATAAAAGCCAACACTTTGAAATTTTCTGGATAGAGGTGAAAGGATACGACGATTCTTGAAATGGCGTCAAAAAAATTGTAAGCCCACTATGTTGCGTTCGAAGTCAAGTCTGTTTTTCATATGAAAGCCATATTTTTATAAATCATTTTTAATACAGATTTTGAAAATGAACAGATTCAATATGGCTCCCATTCGAAAAACAAAAGTTGTGCTCGGTCAGACGCAAAATAGTAGGCCTACGATTTTAAGAATCGTCGAATCCTCTTACCCATATCCTGAAATTTTGAAAATGTTAGCTTTTAAAATGAGCAAATTATTGTGGTTATTCAAAAAAGGATATTTCCTTTTTTCATTTACGGTATCGATTAAAAATGAAACGACGGTAGAATATTTTTGAGCATACAAGTACGAAACTTTTTTTCCATTCAAGCGATGTCGTATCTTACCGTTTCCAATATCTCCGTGTACATCATTTTATTCTGTACACACTGTATTATCTAGAACCAAAACTAATGATCTGATCAAAAAAAGTGACAATTCGAAACTTGCAGAAAATGAAAAAAACGAAGGTAGTAGTTAGCTGACTCTAAAGGTCGTGTTATTTCATGTGGACTGTATATAGTGAAATCTGCCTTCTTTGAATACAAAATTGAGTTTATGAGAGGAGAAAAATTTGATCAGTCGAGAAAATTCGAAACATGAACATGAAATTTTGAAAAATCTGCGTTGTTTCTAACTATTATTGGCTTGTACTCACAATAGAGCAAATATGGGTGATGTCGGTCGAAAAAATTTTCCTACAATAATTATTGTCACTTGAATTTTTTTTTCCCCTTCTTCTCGAAAATTTCTGGATTCACAGCGTTATTGTGATCATGATTTTTGAAAAAGATTTAGAAACTAGAAGTAATTTTTTGCAAAATGTCATTTTGATTTTGGTCTAAAAATCATAAGAACTATTTAAAAAAGGCGACTGAACAAGCGTTAACGGCTTAGAGTCTGAAACATGCATTCACCTACAATTAATCAATAATTCCGGTAATTTGCTGGCCGTGCTTGCCTATTGTGAGTGCACACTGATAGATTTTTACGAAAGATCTTTTAGCTTTTGCAGATTCCGCTTGATGCTCATTTTCCTGTTTTTTTTTTTATTTTCTACAAGTATCCTGTTGACACTTTCTTGATTTGAGGAGTGACGACTTACTTTATCTCAGAAACTTATAGTCGTTGGAGTTTGGAAAAAAAAACTTGCTTATAGAATCTTAACTGATGAGGGAGTTGAGATTCTATAAGTCAGTCTTTTTGCAAACTTCTACCACTATGATGAGTTCATGAGATAAAGTACCCCTAATGCATCACCCGGTACATTGCAGATAAGTTTTCGTTTCTTAAAGCTTTGCAATTAAAGATATGATAAGAAGTTAAGTCCTTTTTCAATCATGTATCATTACAATCTTTGTTTCATTTGCAGACAATAACAAAATGATGATCTTACCATTGACTTTATCAATCATCTGTTCACAAGTGGTTTTTGTACACTGCAGTCCTCAGTCATACAATCAGCAATTGTTTCTGCGAAGAATTGATCCTTCTTTGGGTAATTCTGTATACGGAAGATCTTTTGACAATCATTTATACAGAAATCCAAATCGAAGAGAGTTCAACCAAAGGCAAGTATTTTATTCATTCAACGTATTCATGAATAACTAGTGCTTGGTAGTTGTATCATACAGATAACACTATCTACCTCAAATAATGAGCCCAAAAAAAGAAATTGAAAACGCTCGAATCCGTCATATTTTGTCTTGTAGGAAAATATTTTGCGTCTATTTTTAACCTTGCAACTCCACCCTCTGAGCGGAAAATGTCAAAAGAAATGGTTAGGTCGAGTGAGACCTTGCTCTAAAGGCTTTCCGACCCTGACTACAACTGCCAAGTTTTAAACATCTGCTGTCATGTCTGTTGATAGGGCAGCTTGTCAAGTTGTTTTTTTTTATTTGTTCTTTGAACTAAGGGTAGGAAGGTGAAGGACAAAATACACTCAAGAAATGAAACCAGATGTCCTCATCATAGCAGGCTCCTCCAAACAACTTGCACTACAAATCATCAACAAATATTGTTGTATGTACAACCTCATGGCATCAAAGATGCATTCAAGGAGATCAAAAGGGGACGATGAGCTGAACGTCGATATCTTGGCAGGGTTGCCTGAGGTCGTGGGATTTTTTTCCATTCTGCTTGAAGGCTGATTTTGTGAATCCACTGTTGAAAGGAAACCACATCAAGAAGCCCTCAAACTTTGGACCCATCTGCAGTCTCTCGACATTGTCCGGGGTTATGGAAAATGTGGTAGTTGAGCGTATCTGGAATTATTTCATACGCTTCTGCCTTTTGACGCTATCCCAAGGAGTCAGACTGGCACATCAACATGTGATCAACATGATACGGTTACTTGAACAAAAGAGAGGCAGTATTCGTAATCTTCTGCGGGCCGCAGTTGTCCAAACAGCAAATGGCAGATCGAAGTCAAGTGGTGTAGTATCAGACTGATACTGTTCTTGAGTTATTTGAACGATCTACTGTCCATTGCAATGTCTGGAAAGATCACAATTAGTTTGATGCAAACAAGTGAACATTGAAAGTTAAAAAAAACATGCACTATACGCTTTAAATTTATATCGCCAGTCGTATCCCATGGCGGCTTGGCACTCAACCACCCGAATAAGTAGTGCATATCCTTAGGGCTTATATCTGACGAAGATTCGGAATTTGAGGAGCTATCTAACCACTCAATAGTGGTCGTCGTCGTGCTTCACTATCGGAACAGGTCTGGCGCAGGGCTGGGGTTTAGCAAGAACAGTCCACACTTCTTTATTTTGATCCCACCTGAGATATGTCATCACATTTGTCCTAAGTCTTCTGAATTTAATAGTCATCACGCAAAAAAGAGCTTCTAGATTTCTACTTGACTTTCCATAGAAAGAATTTTATAGGTGTTCAAAAACAAAGATACAATCCGGCACTGCGGTCACTTCAGGATAACTCGTCGAGCTGAAGACTTGACCTCACCCTTTCCAGCTGGAGAATACACCAAACTCTCTTTTGTGTACGAGAAAAGGAAAATCTTCTCTCATCTTGCAGAAAAGCTGAAGACCACTGAAGACTAAGACATCCCTGAGAGTCTTCAAGAGTTCAATGAAGAGACTGTTCATCATATCGATTGTTTTGCGTGAGTTTGGAGATTTTCTGTCCCTCATCATATTCCTTACGGTTAAAGAAGCTAACATTTGCGGTTAGTTTAACAATTCACTCAAAAAGGACAAGCTGTCATTTAAACATGAATGACAGAAGCTGGCTCCAAACTCGGCAGATTTATTCAAGGTCGAAGGCCCTTTAAAATGAGGTATCACAGGAAGGAGTGTCGTGGGGTTGAATCTCACCACCGCTCAGCGGGTGAAGTTGTGAATTGTTAAGTAGGCTCAAAATGTTTTCTCCACAAGACAAAAATCGACCGGACCAAATTTACAATTTTTTTTCTTGAGGTTCGTTATTTGAGGTGAATACTTCAAGCTGGAAAAGTATTTTTCGAAAAGATACATATTATCATTTTCACGAATGTCCGACTATATTTTCACCTAGTCATCATTTCAGGAATGTGATACTTGGATCGAATCAGTTTGATCAAGGTTTTCAACAAATTTCTCAGCAACCTTCACAAGATCCACAAAATCAAGGATGTGGCCAGCCCCCAGCTTTTTGCCAAAAGTCAAGATACCAATCATATGACGGTTCTTGTAACAATCTGAGGAATCCCGGTCAGGGTATACCCCAGACCAGGTATAACAGGTTATTGCCTGCTAAGTATGGCGATGGTATGTTTCAAATCACACTTTTTTATATCCAATCATTAAAACGAGAATTTCTTTGGAGTTCGTATCCTCTAACAGTAGATTTTATTAATATTATTGTATGGATCCAGGTATAAGTACACCTACAGCAGCTTTGAGTGGAAATCCTCTCCCAAGTGCAAGATTGGTATCTGTCTCTATTTATCCCGACATTCCTGTTGAGGATCCAATCTTCACACTTAGTGCTATGCAATATGGTCAAATCATCACACATGATATGAGTATGATAGTTGGCAGTACACAGACTCGTATGTTATATCTTTCGATGACATGCATGATCGGATATGCATTTTTTTCATTTATCCAGAGCCTCATTCAACCCGCTGCTGTTCTCCTGACGGCCAACTTCTGGAACTGGCCAATAGTCCTGAGCATTGCTACCCAATCACAGTTCCAGTTGATGATCCCGCATACGCTCAGCAAAATATTAGATGTATGAATTTTGTAAGAACAATCACTGATAGAGACAGAAGATGTGTGAGTGGCAATACACCTGCGGAGCAAGTAAGGAATGTTTTAATAGAAATGTTTAACTTATAAGAATAAGACTATGCTATTTTTAATTCACTTCAATGGAATTGAATGAAATATTTTTTCAGCTCACGGCTGTGAATCACTATTTGGATCTTTCCATTGTTTATGGTAATAGCGATCAAGTCAATCAGCAAGTCAGATCTTTTCAAGGAGGAAAATTGAGAACTGAGCAGAGAAATGGGCAAGAGTGGTTGCCACGCAATCAGAATGTATCCGCAGCATGTTCGGTACAGACTGCAAATGAACCTTGTTACATGGCAGGTGAAGCTATTTCTATGTATATTTGCTTGAAATTCGAAAATCTACTTCATTAGGTTATAGGTTTACGAAAATATTTTCCAAGAGATTGATCTTATGCTCAAGCATCAACTGATACTTTTCATCAGAAATTGCTTATCAGTCCAGTCAATGTTATTTTTATCACAACTCGGCGATATCAGTATCAACTTCATTAAAAAGGGATGTCGAACAGAAATATTTTTGCGATACTTTGATTCACGAGAGTAACACTTTTCTTATGCCAATCATATAAAATAAGCAAGCATGATGACCATTTGATTAAAAGATAAGGATATTATTTATAATGTTTTATGATTGACACCAATAGTATAACATTTATTCTTCTCCTTCGCAGCTGATTCAAGAGCAAATCAGAATCCGCAACTCACTGTTCTGCAAACTCTTCTCTTGAGAGAGCATAACAGACTCGCAGACGCACTTGGCCAGCTTAATCCTCATTGGGATGATGAGACTATTTTTCAGGAAGCTAGAAAGATCAATATAGCTCAACATCAATACATAAGTTATTATGAATGGTTACCTATCTTCATTGGATTAGACAATGCTTTGAAAAATAGGATCATACATAAAACGAATACTTGGGTGAACGATTATGATCTCAATGTTAACCCAACGGTTTTGAACGAACATTCGACAGCTGCGTTTCGATTTTTCCATTCATTAATCGCTGGCCAGCTAGAGTATGTACATAAATATTATGTCGATTTTATACAAATATCTAATGATTTCCTTACAGTTTAGTAAGTGAAGAAAGAAATAGCTATGGAAACATTAGACTCAGCGATTGGTTCAATCGACCAGCTATTCTGGAACAAGGTAATTCATTTGACGAACTCACTAGAGGTATGGCCACACAACCAGAATTTGCATCAGACGCCTTCCATTCAAGAGAGGTTTGTTCACGCCTTACACATTTGATCAACTTATTACGATTTCACCATACTAGATCACACTGAATTGGTTAAGAGAACCCGGACAACAGACTGGGCAAGATTTGAAAGCCATTTGTATTCAAAGAAATAGAGATCATGGTTTAGCGTCTTACAATGATTACAGACACTTCTGCGGTCTACCGAGAGCATCAACTTTCTCTGAGTTTTCTGATGTGATTTCTAGAAATGTAAGTGTATATTGATTGTGAAAGCCTTATCTACTCCAGTATTATTTTTAGAATGTTGAGAGGTTGGCCTCATTATACGAGCATCCCGATGATGTAGATCTCACCGTTGGAGGTTCATTGGAAGCTCTCGTTCCAGGAACTTTAGCCGGACCTACGTTTTTGTGCATTTTGACTGAACAGTTCTATAGAACAAGAGTGGGTGACAGATTTTGGTTCGAGAACGCTGGAGAACAAGGGTTCACCTTGCCACAGCTTAACGAAATCAGGAAGACATCGATTGCTAGAATTATGTGCGATAATAGTTTGAATGTCAAAGCAATGCAGCCTAGGGCATTTGAGAGAATCTCCAGCTCGTGAGTATATTATTTATTGTTTAGTCAGAATCGAATCATCATTGTTATTCTTTCCATTTTAGGAATGTCGTGGTTTCATGCGAGGGTTTGCCTCAAGTGGATCTTACTATGTGGAAAGACTTGAGAACGACGGAATACCAGTTATCTAGCTCATATGGACTGCCTGAACACTTTGTTAAAAAATAAAAACTGCATGTTGCAGTTAGTCCAAGTAGAAACAGGAAATCATTGATAGGTCTGATGATGTACGTTCTATCAGCGAACTGAATTTAATGAAAATATGATCTGATGGAATCAGAGTCGATCAAAACATTCACTTCCGTCTTCAAGTACATCCAAAATCAAGTCTATCAGAGCCAAAAAAGATCTGATTATTTCTTCAGAAGTGACATATTATCATCTTTTCTTGAAGCATTTGTTACAGGTCTTTATTATTTATACTATAAGTATATTATTATTATATGCCACTAGTATTGAATATAGTGTATATAAATTGTTGGATCAGACTTCTTATTTAATATAATACAAAGTGGGGGTTAGCTGAGTACACGTAGTATATCCAAAGTAGGGAGAAGTCAATGATGTACTAATCGTGTATTAGTTATTTATTTAGTTTAAATACACGATCATTGACTTCTTCCTACTCTCTTATTTATTTAATAGATAAATATTTCCAAAAACAACCTTTTTTCACTCCAGTGACTGATGCCAATCACGTATCACATCGAATTTTGTTGTGTGTATATCGTGCATATTTCAAGAATTTCAACCCAAGAAACATTTTTAGTTTTATCAATGCCTACAGGAGGTTGTTACGGCCTATTTCATAAAACCTCCTTGAAGCCAATCAGTTATAAAGATATCATTAAAACAACGATGCAACCTCCTTACAACCCTGAGGGCCCACTCCTAAGAAGGCTGTTACGGCTTATTTTAAAGCTTGTTATAAAACCTTAGTGCAACATTTAAGTAAACGATAAAGCACTCATAAAACCTTACCGGTTTAAAACTAGTTGACTAGTCTAACAACCCTTTGGCCGTAACACTGACTTCTTCAAAGACATTGAAAAAACACTTTTTGCTAATTCGCTATGTCATAGAACCAGTTTTTCTTGTACTTGAGGTTGTTAGGAGTTATTTGTTTTATGCGAGCTCTATCGTATTTTGACACTCATTATGAGATCTCCGCTTAGAAATTGATGAAAATGGACAAGCAGGTATTCATATCATCATTTGAACATCTCAATCTCAAAATGATCGACTGTTCTTTGTCACCTTAGTACTCAAATTTGTCATTTCCACACAGATAGCAGGCATGATAGTATAACAAACAAGATATGCTCACGGGCAGGTTTCGCTGAAGTCATTGGGTGTCCGAACCTCAAAATTCATAGGTAACCCAGGTAACTCGGTTACCATGATACTAAAGCAAATATGATAAACTTTCGCACATCCCCCCAAGAAGTCATCTCGTGACTTACCTCGAACCTATACAGTATCAATAGTTGCTTTTTATTTGCTTACTCGTCAGTAAACTTTTAAATCTGATCCAAAAACCATCAAATAAAACGGAATTTGTTATTCTGTCATTGGTTTGGGATCATGTCACTGCCATCATTTTTAGCCAAAAAAGAGTTTTTTTCTTGAAAATTTTGGATTAAGGGAAAATATTTTATATTTTTGAGTGGTTTGAGGGCTAGGCTATTGCTAAATTCACGCCTAATATCAGTCAAATCAACTCCCACCTTTTACTTCTGACCAGTTCACTTATGTGATCAGAATTTGCGGGTGGTACAAGGCCCGGTTTCTCAAGGATGGTTTAACGTTGAACTCGGCTCAGGTACATTGGACTGTGCATCTTTGAATCCAGTTCAACGTTGAACTGAGTTTGAACCACAATTAATAAACCGGCCCAAAATGTAAAATTTTAGTGATCTGGGTCAAATTGACCTGATTTAAGATTCAAATAAAAAGCAGCTGATGTCACGCGGGGACGTCATGCGTGATCCAGTTCTAATTTTGACCAGCAAATGGTAACTAGGTAACGTTATTTATGTTTTAAATCCAACCTCACTCTTGGCTCGTGGTGACGACATGTGTGGTTTGGTTCTGGAGCCAGATTCCGTGTACTGTGGAATATCATAGCGACACGTTGCGCTCTGTGTAGAATGATGGAAAAGTGACGTGTTGCTAGAATTCCACAGGTACACGGAATTCGGCTCCTGACTTTGTCCAGCAATTGATCATGATGAGGACGTTCCATGTTTTGGTCCAAACATAAGGCCCAGATTTTAACAAACTGGTCTTCCTGTATGGCCGAATATCTTCTTAACTGGCCTCTTGATTTCACATTGTGAGTTTTCAAGGTTACTGCTGGAACAATACTGACATTGCCAGGCAGTAGCTCCGTTATGCGCCCAAGTTTCCATGTAAGTGTTGGCATGTTAACTTCTTTGACCAGGACAAGTGTGCCAATATGCAGTTGTTTCTGGTTGGTATAATTCCATTTTGCACATTGCTGTAGCTGGCTCACGTATTCTCTACTCTCCCTTGTCCAGAAATGTTGGAGTAACTGCTGGCGTCTTTGGAAAAAAGATAGTGGTCAAAAGATGCTGCGTGGGACTCCTTTATAGTATTAAAAGCTCGTTTACGTCTTTATCAATTTAATTTCGTATGAAATTGATACAACTTTGAAAGGAACAAATCGATTCTTACGTATCATTGATCAATGTCCCAGAAAAACCAGCAACATCTCCAGGTAGCTTATTCGCTGCGTTCAGTATCATTGTGCTTCAGCTGGATTCATAACCTGTCCCCAATTAAGTTATTTGCCCAAAGAAAACAGCTTTGGAAATATCTGAGGTTTTAATTATTCAAGTACTGTTTACAACAAGGTTCAAAATAGAATTGTGTTGGATTGATCTTGCATCCTAATTTATCAATCCACACCGAATGCGTTCGGCTGACATCAGACTTAGGGTTCAAGGCGGGTGGGTCGATAGTCAACGCTTGAAAACACCCGTCAAGTTCAGGCTGGTTACGTAACTCCACCCCCTCTTAGAACAGAGCGTAGGGCAGCGGCTGCTGGCTTTGGTACTATGAACAGGCGGTGAAGTCACTCACGATCGATGACTAAAAACGACAGCAAGATAAGGATCAGAAGACCACAGACTGTCTGCACGGTCCAGGTTGCTACTTCAGGCAAGGTAATCTTTCGAAGAGCTTCTAGATGAGTCTCTACAGGTATGCGGATTTCTTCCAAGTCAACCTGGAATGATGGTGGTAGCTCTGGCAGCGCGGATTGTGGAAGCTGGTAGGGCAGCGGATCCATACTGCAGTTGCGATTAACAATGTACATGTTACATCTCTGCGAAGTGGGACACTCAAGGGTCGCGGGGTCCCTATTTGTGATGGCAACGAAGTTCTGCGTAACCTTGTAGTCCATTTGATGTATCAATTTGACATGGAGACAGCTGTTGAGCGAAACTGCAATTGCTTGGTCTAGGATAAGTGCAAATATATTTTTCTCCTTGTGCAAAATGCACTTATCATACCAGACTTTATTAGAATAAAATTCAGTAGGATTAATTAACATCGTATTATCCGCTCTTGGAATTGCAAAGATCTGATAAAGTGATTGGACCTGTGTGAATCAAGTCGCAATTAATTTTAACTGTAAATGATGTGAGTCGGTCGTTGATGTTATTAGCGACATGAATGAATTTATCTTGGGATATGATAATATTTTTCTAATTGGCCTCAACGTCAGCGAATTGACTTTTAATTATTTCTAGATCATCATTATCTGGGTTACCGGTGATAAATTTGACAACTGAGCCTAGACCGTTAACTAATCCTCGTTTACGTCTGTTTTTTTGACGTCGAGTCAACATTGCATATTATTGATTTTTCACTTCGTTGAGGTGTTGAGTAAGGTTTTTCATAGGGAGTCCGTCTATTATTTATTATTTCTTGAAAGGGTTGCAGATCAATTGCGATGATATATCTATGATGATGAGAGATTTCTCTTTGCGTTCCAATTTCTTCTGAGTGATACCCGTTATGATCGTCTGTTAAACATTGTACCCTTTGCGAATGAGCAGGACTGGTAAGGGCACGCAACCTGTAACAAGGACGTTATTTAGTTTTTCTTAAACTTTCAAGTTACTCAATGTTTATTTTGAATGGTTTTTGACATAAATCTTTAGCTTGGACGGTATTTCCGATCTGTTGATTGATAATAATAGGTTTATTCAGTGATAATTTGTTATACTTTGCTTTGAATAAGGAATACCTATTCACGAGCATTCTCTTGTATTTCAGGGGTAGTGTCTTGTCTGTTTTTATTTGTTTTGTCCAGATTAGTGATCATTCGAGACGAAGTGTTTTTATATACATGATCAAGGAAGGCTTGCATTTCCATTTCACTTTGTTGTTCGTAGTGGTTATATACAGGAAGATCTTCATCAATTGCAGGTGTTGTAGCGCAAGGACCGTATAATATATGAAAAGGGGTGTGACCAGTAGAAGTACGTATACTTTGATTATATATGGTCACAGCTGTGATAACAAGATTGTATTTAGTTTCTTTTGGTGTTATTTGTCTAAGTACTTTTAACTTTTCAGTAAGTGTGGAATGAAAACGCTTTATAGGAGAGTTAGAGCTAGTGTTTCCTATAGCTAAAGTAGTAGTATAGCTAGCGGGTTCCTGGGCCCTTTCAAGGCCACAATAAAAATAGCATCGACGGCAACCTGTCAGTATTCTGGCGCACTCACCAAAACTTTTGGAGACGTTGGCTTTTGAATAGCTTGACCTTTGGATGATCATGTGGTTCTTTGTGCTGATTTAAGTAATACAGTGGATGGACTTTGCCTAGCCTGAGCCTTTTTTGTACAAGGTCCATTTTCATCAACTAGAAATATGCGAGAATATTTTGTTTCAAGTTATATATCACTTTATGCAATAATTAATCTGCTGACATCCACTTACATTGTAGTTGATCGATTGCTCAACACGAGTAATCAATTATTCATTTGAGCAGAATATCGGAAAAAGAAAGTAATATTTTTTTTCTTTTGGCATTACTTTAGTCTCCTGTAATATAATTATAGTGAAGCACATTTTTTTCTAGTCATTCTACTGAGAGCAATCAAACGATGATGATGTTTAAACAAAAAACTTTTCTCGTAATAGTACTACTCCTGTTGTCAAGTCAAGTATTGCTTTTGACTGAAGCAACGACACTTAAGAAAAGCACAATCAACTATCAATTTCAATATGGATATTTGAGTGAAACTCAAGATGGATCCATGCTAATAGATCCTTCTGAGGCGTTAGCAACTTTTCAAAAGCGTTACGGATTAGAAGTAGATGGTCAAGAAAATAATGAAACATTGAAATTGATGTGTACACCAACATGTGGTTTTTCAGATTACTCAAATTTTTATAAAATTAGACAAGGTTGGAAAAAATCCGAATTAACTTGGTACTATGGACATATACCTTCTCTAAATGTACTGCCAGTTATAGAAAAAGCATTGAGTGTTAGGGAAGCAGTAGCAAATTTAACATCCACAAAGAGAATTAAAAATCCAGATGTGATCATTTCTTTTTTGAAATTAAATCACTCAAATCATAAACGATGTATGAAAGGAGAATGTCTATTTAGTTTTGATGGTGTAGGAACTGTATTAGGTCATGCTTATTTTCCCGAAACCAATAATAATAATTGCTGTCGAGAACTTCATTTGGATTCAGATGAAAATTGGTATTATTGGACAGGTTTTGGGTTTGGAACATTCGTCTTTTGATGCATCGATTAGGGCTCCTTTTCATAGCAAGTCAATACATTTCAGTCAGGATGATATTGATGCAGTACAAAATCTTTATGGCGTGAAACCCGACAAAAAAATAACAACAACAACAACAACAACAACAACAACAATAACAACAAAAGAACCTGAAGTAGCCATGATATATGATAGTATTAATATTTGTAACATTGATCCCAAAGAACTTCTATTCTTGATACAAGGGAGGACCAAAAATACGTATATTATTCATAAAAATAGAATTTGGATCCTGAATTTGCATACAAAAAAGTTTACCACCGCAAAAGGTTGTTTTCTCGATTCTTTCCTTTGCTCTCTATCACCGTTTGAAAAAATCTCAGCTATCTATCAGAGACCTTTGGGGGAGATAGTGATAATTTTCAAGGATAAACTATTCATGATTGAAGATACAAACTGCAGACTTACTAGAAGAGAAAATATTACTAGGCGATCTGGTAGAAGGGTAACTGGAGCTGTCAATACATATTCTGGAAGAACCTCTCATTTCTTTAATGAAGATTATCATGTAGAAATTGATGAATGTTATTTTGGTACATTAGGTGCAAGAGAATATGGTTTCACCTCAGTTACGTTCAATTGTATTCCATCAGCATTTGATTCGGTTTTTTGATACATTAACGGAATGTTGTATTTCTTTCAAGATAATCACTACTTTGAATATAATGGATTCACAGACTCCTTACAGGAATCTGGAAAAATAAATTTGGAAAAATTTGGTATGGGTTGCCCCAATTTATCTTTGTATGAACAACTTAGTCAGTTATTAAAACAAATTCTACGTGAAGTATAAAAAATAGCTGTTTCATAAAATTTGTTGTATAGTGATTGATTTGTACTTGAGAATAAAATGCAAAATTTGTATAATAAATAAAAATCTATTTTAAAGTTTTATATTATTTTTGTACTTGATGTGAAAGCAAATTTTGTTTAATAAATATTTATCTACTTACCTTATGTTTTATTGCCTACTAATACTACTATCCTCTGAGGTCTCCTTCATTCAACGTCATTCAAAAGATCTTCATATGAAACAAATTCTTTATTCATTTGATATATTTTTTCTTAATCAATTATATAAAATTGAGCATAACCTAAGTTCTCGGTGGAATTGATTCATTACACATGAATGAATTCAAACTATATAATGAATCTAGTGGGTTATAGATTTTTCACAAAAACAAAATATATGTTTACAAGTTGGACAGCTTACTGAACCGATATTACCACCATTTCTCTTAACAGGTTTATAGGAGTTCTGAAATGACAAAATAAATATTTAAAATTAAATATCATAACCCCATGGAAGAGTTTAAATAAATATATAGTTTACTGAACGATTATCATCGAATGGTGATAAAGCCAGTTTATTTTGTTTGATAGTGAAAACTTGATGATTAATTGATTTAAATAAATTTTTTGAGCATGTTAATTGTTTTTTATTGAATAAACATTGATAGTAATCATCAAAAGTAATTGATTTCATTCATGAATATTTAATACCTTTTGCTTTTTTTGTTGTTGATAATGAAAAATGCTTTTCTTGTGGAACATTGAAAGTTTACATTTTTGCCTTCAGCCCAATGAATTCGGTGATAATTTTACCATTGTTCTCATCTTTCATCAAATCTTTTTTTTTATTTTTCAAAGGAATCTCATAGATATTGTCTGGAGGATAGTCTGAAGTATCAAAGTGATCAATATTATCCCTTATATGTGAATATATATCAACATCAAAAAAATGATACACAAGTGAATCGGTATCTGTATATAATAATTTTGCATTTGTACCAAAATTTGATTTGATGTGATTATAATCAAAATCATATAGAAATGTTTTTGATATGTCTTGAATAGAAAAGCCAGAATAAATGGGTTTATTCAAGTTCACTTTGTATTTTGACATTTTAATTAAAATGATATCTTTATCTAAAATCGTTGAACTATGAAAACAAGTTTGGAAATATAGAAATCTGCACCATATCTTCATATCTACCTGACCATTTGGTTACTAATTTTATATCTCTGTATTTTCGGACATTTTCAATTGTTTTTCCAAAATTAGCATCATTTAATAATTTGTATAAATCAAAATCAATACTACTCTCTTGTCTAAGCCGAGTATTCAAATCAATATAACTTTTGAAATAAGTTGATTGATGAAATTTTGATAATCTATATATTTTCCCTATTTTGAGTCCTAGTTGTAGATCCTGTTTTAAATTTATGTGATGAATAACATATCTACCTTTATTGTAAAGAGTGGTGAGAAGTTTAGGTGTTTTTGAATTTGTAACCGGTGGAATAGAATGTGTTGGACATAATGGTAGGTCTTTGTGTAATTCAAACAGTTCTATAGGATTGTCATCTGGAATTCTGGTTATATCAATATTTTTCTGAAAAAATCCTTAACCCATTGAAAATTTGACTGCGGCAATGATAAACTCATTGCACTTCCATAGAGGTTATTATTATCCAAATACATTAGCTATGAAATTGGTTCATTGCTATTGGATTGGTCACCCATATATTTATTATTTGCTTTGCTATATCGGTTTGAACACTGTGAAATACCACCCCGAATAATGCATCAAAAGCTGAGCCAGGTGCCGAGACATAATGCAGAGAGTCCAATTTATAAGTGGATAAACATTTTGATCTGAAAGCTTCAAAAATATTAGAGAGTAAAAGAATGTCTGTTTTTAAATTTAATTCCAAACATTCTTGGAAGTTTTTTCTTTTCGAATACTTCCAAATATCACAAGCGTGATTATAGTTTTCTTCCGAAACATTCTCATTATTTAATGAGTTGTAAAAGCATTCTTTTGCAGGCAAACAATTGTCACTCAATTTTTCCAAGTTGTTCACATAATCATAAGGAAAAATTCCTTTACATGTTACCGTTTTGAATTGATCAAAATGTTTGTGATAATACTTTCTGGTTATTTTTCTATCATCATCATTTTAATATTCAGATAATTTTTCAATACTTGATTGCATAAATCTGAATAAATCGAAAAATTGATACCATATTTTGAAGTTTTGTATGAATTTGGTAATGGATACATACTTTTCTTTATTTAATGGAATGAAAGATATCTTACCCTATATTTTGGTACTAAGAGTTTTTAGCAGGAAATGATTATCGTAGCCAGATAAATTATGAAATACGATGGGAATGTGGACATGGAATTTTTTCTTCATTTTTAAAGTTTTTGAATTGTAAAGTATCGTTTTCATTTGTTCGTAAACAAACTTTTTTTTGTTAATTTCTATACAATCTATTATATGTTTTGATAAATTCTCTTTACTTTTAAATTTACTGAAACAGCGATAACATGACCAGGTCTTAGTTTTGGTATTCCCTATTTGATTATTAATCAAACAAGATAATTTTTTAATAAAAGCAAAATGGAAAATCTGTTTTATTTCAAGATTACTATCATAATCTTCATCATCAATACCGCTACTATCAGTATAATAATTATAACAGGAATAGTTAACAAATGATTTTATTTGTTTTTAAAGTGTTTTCTTTGCTTAACAGTACAGGATAAATTTCCTTTTTCTCAATACCATGAACAATAATTTCAAAGTTATGAATTTTTTCTAATTTTGAAGTATATTTTAATCGTATTGGAAAATTGATTCCATCATATTTTAAATCAACCTCGTCAAAATGCGGACATGATGATGTTTTGCTGGAATTTCTATGTGATGCTTCTGGATATGAAGCAGAAACTTTTGACCAAAGAAAACAATATTTATCATGATTTCTAATATTTATAACTGCTTTTTTGTTGATTATAAATTTTGCTGAATCTACAAGAGTTGATGATGCATAACTGATGGGGTTATAATGATTATTATGTATTTTGAGATTATTAATTTGATATGTATATCCACTATCACGTTCATGAAATACCTCTAATTTTGATAAAATTTTATTTCGAATATTTATTTCATAGCATTTTTGTAAATTTGTGGTGTGGTCAATAACAGTATTTGCTGGTAAAAAGGTCTTGATATCAGTTTCAACATTTTGTGATTTTATGAAATTTGCAGAAAAAATTGCATTAACTTTTGATAAAGAATTTTTCAATTCTTCTTTGATTATCGAAAAAAACAATTTGCTTCTTTTAAAAATATTTTAGGATCAATTATACTGAAATTGATGATAATACCAGTTTCAAGCCTACCATTGAAACATGATTTCACATCTTGCCAAATCAAGCAATCTTTCAACAGTTTACATTTTTTAGCTTTTTTCAAATTACCCAAATAGTATTGTAACAGTGCTAAACCTGCTTCGACACGTGAATTTTTTTCTACACAGGACGCTCTATTTCTAATTGCTTTATTCAAAACTAATATCATTTTTTTCAACATATATATCCAATCTTCCATTTCTTCTAATGTTTTAACAATCCTACAACCCTTTTAAAATTTTTCCAAAACATTTTCTAGCATACAATCAAGCGATAGATTGGATGACATATTTGATAATCAATAATTTTATAGTACTCACAGATACAGAATATTTTTTTGTTTGAGAAGTTGCCAACTGTTTCACTTTTGGTACATCCCCATGAGCAGTAACAACATTTAGATTGCTGAACGGATCCCACTTCCCAAAAGTGGTATGAGCATTTGTTTTCTTTGCCTCACTTGTAGCGCCTCATTTGAAACTGGCAACTGCACACTTTCAGTCAAATTTCTTTTTATCTAAAAGAATAATATTATGATGTATACCTTTACGTGATTGGTTTTGGGGTCTGAAGCTTACGTTTCTCATTAGCTTCGGAGGAGGAAGAGGATGAGGAACAAACATTCAGATCTTGATTCTACAAAAATATTTTTTGGATAAAACAAAACATAAAACAAAAAAAAATCTTCACTCACGTTCATATCAATCAGGCAAAATCAAAATTTCCACTTTCGTTTGACGTATTATCAAACGGAATGATCAGTCCATAATTATACCTCTCTTTATATATGTGAATGTGGAAAAAAAATCAAATAATTGAGTTGCATGTTTGATAATTACATACGTACCAATCCACGGAATGCAGCAAATCAACTTTGATCCCATAGTAATTCAAATACAAAATCGAGCAGTCACATTAAAACGCTTGGCGGCGCTGATATAGTGTCGAAAACAGGTGTTTTTAGTCTTATAACATCCATTTATCAATATTTCAGAGTTTTTTTTTTTTAATAGACTTTTATCAATATTTACACAATTACAATTTTTTTAATTTTTTTTTTTTTGGAACCCCGGATTAGTCTTATTCCACCTCATTCGTAAGTTTAAACGTCGATACTTTCCATTATTGATTAAAAACTTAGCGTCCTTTGTAGATTAATAAAAAGTGGTGGTTATTGGGAATGAGGACAGTTGAAATGAGAATCACTTATTCGAAAATTATTCTCGACGTTTCGGCCTATAATCAGGCCTTTTTCAAGGGCTGAAACAAATGAATACAGGTGTGTAAGATAATAATGTAGTTATACAAAAACTCTGCGATTCAACTGCAAAATATGACTTTTAATGCCAATTCATACATTGACAATGACAACAGGTGAAACTACTGGTGATTCAAGAACATCAAAAACGTAGTAATAATCATCAAAACAGTGTTGTCTCTCTTCTCTCCAGCCTGTCTGACCACGTACTCTTACATTCGGCTATCCTGACTCACACTCTGTCCTCTGGATCACCTCTGTCGGTATCTGAAATAATAATAAAAACTTGATCAAACCTTTTTATTTTGGGCCTTTGCCCATGAGTTCCTTTTGAACTCATCGGTTGGACCTTTTGTCCTGAGCCTTTTTTTTTTTTTTTGGGACCTTTTGTCCTGAGCCTTTTGCTCATGAGCTCTTTTTGAACTCACCGATGGGACCTTTTGTCCTGAGCCTTTTGCTCATGAGTTCCTTTTGAACTCACCAATGGGACATGGGACCTTTTGTCCTGAGCCTTTTGCTCATGACTTCCTTTTGAACTCACCAATGGGACCTTTTGTCCTGTTGCTCAATGCTCCAATCAAATCCGTACAATAATAATGTACAAAATCAAATGCATATTCTTATACGAATAAATTGGAGAACTGAGTGGCTGAGCCATGGATTTATTTTGGAATAACTTACCCTTTAGAGTTATCCATGGTTTCAATGTATCCACTGCCATCACTGTTTGGTATCGTTTCATACCTTCTCTCACATCTTCGACCTCATACCGGTCATTGTACAAAACACGAGTGACCCTAAAGGGTCCTTTAAACTTCGAGAGCAACTTTCTGCTACTACCAGTAGCAGGATTATTCGTTTTAAGAACCATTACAATTTCATCAATTTCATATTTTTTTGCTTTAGCACGAGCTCGGTCAAATCGCTCCTTCTGGACACGCTGATCATCATCAATTTTACGTTTAACTTTTGCACGAATTTCTGCCAAATCTAATTGTTCCAATTGCCCTTCTACCGCACTCAAAAGTTGTGCTTCTGCTATATTGCGCCCCTTGAATCCTGCAAGAACTTCTAAAGGGCTCATGCCTGTTGTCTTATTCTCAGTACAGTAGAGGATACTTTGTATTTTTTTTACAAAAGTATCCCATTTATCTTCTCCTCTTCCAGCAGAAGTTGTGGCTAAGACATTAAGTATTGTTCGATTCACACGTTCGCATTGTCCATTTGACCTTGGCGTAGCTACCGCATTCATTATATGTTTGATCCCAAAAGCTTGGCAGAACATACTAAACTTTTGTGCTGTAAACGCACTTTTCCTGTCTGTTATTAATCTGTTTGGTGCTCCAAACAAGTACATAATTTCTTTAAAAGCTTCAATAACATTTTTTGTCTTGGTATCCTTAACAGGTTCAATGATCACAAATTTACTAAATCCATCCACAATTACGAGTAAATATTTATTTCCTTTTTTACTAGTTTCAAAAGGTCCAATATGGTCAGCATGTAAAGTATGAAATGGGGTGGGAACTTTTTCCACAGGGTACAATTGACCTTTCTTTCGACCTGAGGGATGTTTGTAGTAGCTACACTGCAAACATGCTTTGACATATTTCTTTACGAAGTCCCTCATTCGTGCAAACCAGTAATTTTCTGAAATCCTTTTCAGGGTTTTCTCTAAACCAAAGTGACCGGATTCATCATGACATAGACGACATATTTGCCAGCGGCATCCTTTTGGAACTAACCATCTGATTCTACCATCATCCAGTTTTTTGTAGATCTTACCATCTTTAAGGACAAAACTATCAAAGTACTGTTTATTGTCACGATTTCTCACTTGCGTCTCTATTATAGATTTGATCAACCTTATGTTTTCATCTTGTGACTGAACCGCTTCTATCCAATCGCCTTCTGTCAAATCAATTGCACAGATTATTTCGATATTATGTAGTCGACTCAGTGCATCTACATGACCCATCCGATTTCCAGCGCGATATTCTATTTGAAAATTGTAATCTTGAATCTGTAACCACCATCGTCCGATTCTCGGTAACAAATCCTTTTTGACCATGGTTGTTCGTAATGCGTTACAGTCTGTTACAACTTTAAATGTTATACCAACCAAATAGACTCGAAAGTATTGAAGTGATAACACCACTGCAAGGGTTTCCAATTCGTACGAGTGGTACATCCTCTGTTGTGGACTAGTCTGTTTGCTGTAATAGCCAATCACTCTTTTCACACCATTTTTGAATTGCATCAAAATTCCCCCGACTCCTAAGAAGCTAGCATCTGTGTGTAATTCCGTTAATAAATCTGGATCAAATATAGCCAATATAGGTTTTGTCACCAGAACGTTCTTGACTTGGGCCACAGCAAGATTCTGTTCATAAGTCCGATTCCAAAGGGTCTCTTTTCTCAACAGTCTAGTCAAGGGCTCCACGACGTTAGCATAGTTACGAATAAACTTTCGAAAGTAGTCAGCCAATCCTAAGAATCGTCGAACTTGTTTGACATCAGTTGGATTCGCCATGTTCAATACTGCTTCCACTTTCTTGGTGCCTGGTCGTACACCTTCGAACGATATTTCTCTTTCTAAATAGTCAATTTTTGTTTGGAAGAAGTAACATTTAGTCAATTTCAAAGTAAGACCACTCGCACTAAATTTCTCTAGAACCATCTGTAGTCGCTTCATACCTTCTTCAATTGTAGGCGAAGGAATTATTACGTCGTCAATATGAGGAAACGCAATCGTGTTTTTTAATTCTCCTAACACATTATTTATGAGTCGCTGGAACACTGCTGGAGCGTTACATAAACCAAATGGCATCCTTAAAAACTCAAAGTGCCCATCAGGAGTAACGATTCCAGTTTTACTAATGGAATCTTCAGCCATAGGAACCTGATGATACCCGGAGGCCAAATCCAACCCCGTGAAATATCTATTGTTTCCCAAGCGATCAATTTGATCTTCTATCAACGGCAATGGGTATCGATCCTTCGTTGTTATTGCATTTAATTTGCGAAAATCCACGCACATTCTGTAATCATTGGTCTTCTTTTTGACAAGTAAAACCGGACTTGCGTATGGAGATGATGAAGGGCGAATTATATTATTTTCTAATAATTCATCAATCATTGTTTGAAGAACTTGTTTTTCTCCATAAGCCAGTCGATAAGGATGATATGTAATAGGTACATCCACTATTAAATTGATCTGCATCTTTGCCATATTTGTTTTTCCTATTTCCTCTAATGAGAAAGCAATGCATTTCCGGTAACGATTCAATAATTGAAACAATTTGCTTTTTGACTTCTCCGGTATATTACCACAATTAATAACATCTATACCCAATTCTTTCGACTGTTCAAATTCAATCATATGCACGGACTGTGGTATTTCATTCGGTAATAAAATTTAGTGTGTCTCTGATTTTGCTTATTCCAACATGATTTTGTCCTAGAAAATCGAATCCAATAATAGTATCATAATTCATCAATTCATCATCAAGAACGATCGCCTTTAATGCCGCTGAAACTCCGTCGATAGTAATCTTGACGTTGACAAAAACGTTGCTGTTAACAGTGTTACCCATTAAACATTTTAAAAGTTTCGGTAATCCTTTTTCCGTGCGCAATTTGAGGTTCTGTACAACGCTGCTCTTCAGAAGTGTGCAAGTGCTTCCCGTATCAATGAGACTATTAATTTCACTCCCATTCATATGCGTAAACAATTTATTTATACCTAATACGTGCGCGATCTCATTCACCATTCCAGAATAGCTATTATTCTTCGCTTTATCCTTACATTCAGCTTGAAAGTGACCTGTTCTACCACAATGATTACATTGAATCTTTGGCTTTCGGCAGTCTATAGCTTTATGGTTGCCGCTACAATTGAAACAATTAATTTTTTTTTTCTGCTGAGAATCGCCCTGATTGAATTTTCTGTATCGAGAACTTCCAACGCCGCTATTCATCGTCTGATTCGTATACTCGTGACGCCCGTTTGATGGATTTGCATGTTTGAAAATTCCAAAAGACGTCGATTGACAAACATGTTTTTTATTATTGATATCGACATGGCCAAGATAATTCGCCAATTCGCCCACGGATTGTATATTGGCCGCCCTAGCCGTTTGACAAATAATCTCATCGTTAATCCCTTCTATTACACTGTCAATCAAATCAGTTTCAGATATTTCCATACGTAATTGATTTAATCTTGACACTTTTTCATAACAATAGTCCGCCAGATTTTGAACAAACGATGGCCTATACGTAGCCGCCTTAACAAGCAATTTTCCAAAACGCGTTTGCGATGGAAAATTTATAGGTAATTGCTCTTTAAAGTCTTTCCACGTCATACATAATGTTTTTAATGAATCATACCATTTTCGCGCGTTTCCGCGTAAGCGATTTGTAACCAACTTTACTACAATTATATCGTCCCATCCATGAAAATCTCTCAATTCGTCAACTTTCCGCACCCATTCGACAGCGTCAAATGTACTCACCCCAGGTTCGAATATCGGTATTAGCGTCTCAATCACATTCATATTAATCGGGAAGGCAGTCTTAAAAGGTACACTTACCTTTTTTTCTAGTCTTTTTACCTGCTTGCGTAACCGATGAATCTGACTTTTTCGTTGACGTTTTTGTCCTCTCTTCATTTTTCTTGAGTCACTTCTTCTATCGGGCGAACTGCTCACATCTTCAATGGATGATGTCGACGGAGAACGATTTCGTGAAGGCTTTCCTGGCGGTGTACTCATTATGTTTTTTTTTTACAGTTATTATTCACAGCCGCGACAGTAGAGGACACGTTAATCTATCCCACTTCTGAATTTGTAAGATAATAATGTAGTTATACAAAAACTCTGCGATTCAACTGCAAAATATGACTTTTGATGCCAATTCATACATTGACAATGACAACAGGTAAAACTACTGGTGACTATTCAAGAACATCAAAAACGTAGTAATAATCATCAAAACAGTGTTGTCTCTCTTCTCTACAGCCTGTCTGACCACGTACTCTTACAGGTGTTATTCTTTCCTAATTATACAGTTGGTAAAAACTTACTCAATTTCAGTAAGTGACGGTACATCAAAAAAGTAACATAGCATTACGGACACTAACACTGATTATACATAATTTAGGATGAAACCTGTAAAACAGACTATAAAAGCCGACAACGAAAAACGAAAATCACACATGGAGTTCAAATTAGTCATTAAAACGATAATAATTATAATCAATAAAATTATTATCATAACGTCATAACATGTCAAATTGTCAACGTCAACGGTCAAGCAAAAGATATCGAAAGCTGCGTTCCACAATGTCAAGATTTACATATATAAACAACAACTATCGACCGTTTGTGGGTTTGAACTTATTCAACACGCCCTTATAAATACCGCTGAGTCCCGCGATATCGGTCCTCAAGTTAACCGTATCACCCGTCAGTTCAATCCAAATCATTTCACTGACTGCTCTTTTTGAATAATTAGTTTCATTATCTAGAATTGTCACTACTGAAAAGTCAAAGTTATGACTCTTCATAAGTGATGATTTGCTAGAGCCGTTCTACGGACTTCGTGACATTCTTCGAGAGGCAATTCGTTTTATGTTGTTTCAACTGCTTTTCTAAATTCTCTTTCGTCAACATATGACATATTACAATCTAAACAGGGAATCTTATAAACTACATTATTTTTATTCAATGTTGGCAAAGTATCTTTAGTATTAGAGAAAGGTCTACCCACAGTTTTAACATTATAGAAAACAAATTGACTGTGTATATCATCAACCATGTTACTCACTTTGTACGACAAGCCGGGAATAGAAGGCATCCGGAAAAACCTGCAATAATCATTATTAGCAAGCGCATCATTCAATGGTCTCGCGTGCATTTGACTGAGAACCTTATTCATAAAATATTTTGGGTAATTATTGGTTGTGAGTTTATCAAAAATGCGCTTACGGTTTGCTGAATGGAAACAAGGACTGCTGAGACTCTGTGATCGGTGAATAAGAACCTTGATGCTAGCTAACTTATGGCTTGTTGGATAATTGGAATTAAAATTCAAAATCCTACCTGAACAAGATGGTTTTTGGTACCAGTTGGTGAGTAGATATCCTGATGGGACTCTAGTCACCATAACATCAAGAAATGGTAACCTACCATCCAGTTCCATTTCTGCAGTGAAATTCAATCTCTGATGGTATGAGTTAAAAACATCAAGAACCGTTTCTAGAGTATCGACATGAATAGCAAGACAAGTGTCGTCCACGTATAACCCCAAAAATAATATTTTAAATGGAAGTTGTTTGATACAAGAATCGATTAGACCGTTCATGACAAGACTGGCTGAAGTTGGACTGAGTGGATTATCCATGGGAGTACCATCAATTTGCTTGTAATAAACATTGTCAAACCTGAAGTAGCTGTTCTCAAAGTTAAACAATATGAGATCAATAATCACGTTGCGTGGCATTTCAGTAAAAGGCTCGATATATCTCCAGTATTTGTTGACAATGTTCACAACTAATGCCTTTGGGATGTTAGTAAACAACAATACCACATCCAAAGACACCATGATGTAAGCCTGTGGCAGTTGCACATTAGACAATGAATCTACAAAATGGTACGAGTTTTTGATAGCATACTTGAATGTAGTCGTGAAAGAACACAGAACATCATGTAGAAACTTGGCAATTTTATAAGTGGGTGCATCCACACAGCTGACGACCGGTCTCATTGCTAGGTTTTCCTTGTGAGTTTTTGAAAGGCCGTGAAGTCTGGGAGGATTGGAATTATACCTCTTTAAAGCCTTTGCCGTATTGTCCGTTATGTAGTTATTTCGTCTCAGATCTTTTATCAACTTGTTGCTCTTGGTCTTAATGATGTTTGTAGGGTCTTTATCAATAATTATGGAAAACGTTCCATTATCATCCAATAGCGACATCATTCCTTCTACAGTGAGGACGTAAATAGTCCCCCCCCTCTAACTTTTGAACGCATTAATATTTTTGGCTCAAATTTGGAAGTGTGTTTCAGGGTAGGCTTTACTAAGTTTTGACCTCCAAAAAAAATTTTCATCTGTCAAACTGACAGCTGGGCACCATTTTGTAACAAAAAATTAAATGGAAAAGGGGGTCATGTGATACTTTATTTGAAAGGTCCTTCCATTCTCTTTTCACCCCCAAAGTTTGAAGTCCTTATTATTTTTCATAAGGAATTAATAATTAAATAATTTTGCATGATTTCGTTCTTAATATTATCTTTAGTATTAGGTTTTTTTGAAATTTTTTATTAAATACTGTTGTAGAAACAATCACTTATGTTATAGGTTAGTTTTTTCATTGTTAATAAAGTTCTTTTAAGAATTAGAGATAGTATTTTGACCCAAATAATTTATTTTCGATATGGCGCCATTTCCTTAAGAAAAATGCTAAGGACTTCAAACTTTGAGGGTAAAAAGAGAATGGAAGGACCTTTCAAATAAGGTTTCACATGACCCCCTTTTCCATTTGATAATTTGTTTCAAAATGGTGCCCAGCTGTCAGTTTGACAGTTGAATTTTTTTTTAGTAAAGCCTACCCTGAACAACACCTCCAAATTTGAGCCAAAAATATTAATGCGTTCAAAAGTTAGAGAGGAGGGGGACTATTTACAACCTCACTGTATGTATTCCACTTTATCCATGATGATCGTAACATTTTCCTTGTCCGATCTTAACACAACGATATCTTCATGTTCTTTTGAAAATCGTTTTGTTATTTTGAAGTTCTTTAGCGTTGGACTAGGTTTATTGCGATAGTCTGGACAGTTGCAAAAATGCATGATGATGTTAGTGCAGTCCAATCTCAGTACATCTTTAGTCTGGTCATCCATAGTCTGTTTTACCGGTTTCATCCTAAATTATGTATAATCAGTGTTAGTGTCCGTAATGCTATGTAACTTTTTTGATGTACCGTGACTTACTGAAATTAAGTAAGTTTTTACCAACTGTATAATTAGGAAAGAATAACACCTGTATTCATTTGTTTCAGCCCTTGAAAAAGGCCTGAATTATAGGCCGAAACGTCGGGAATAATTTTCGAATTAGTGATTTTCATTTCAACTGTCCTCATTCCCAATAACCACCACTTTTTATTCTTCCCATTATTTTTCAAAATATTGTAGAGTTCAAAGCAAAAAACGCATGAAAAACATTTTTTTCCAATATGTATTAGCAAAACGCATTTGGTCCAGGACTTTTCAGTCTTTTTATAAAAACCTAAGGTACTTTTGATTTGAATAAGACTATTTTCCATGTCCATGCATGTATACAGGGCTTTTCACTTCAAACTCCGCACGTCAATATCTCGGAAACGAATAGGAATATTTGATTTCTGTAAAAAGTAGTCAATGTATGGGGTTGAGTGGTTATTTTTCACAGTTAAAAAAATTCGACGCCTACCAAGAGTAAAGCGTCGCGACGCATCGAAAATATTAATTGATTGCAGGGACTTTGAAATTACGCGCATGCAAAAGTACGAGTTATTTATAAACTTTTTTGTTATTCAGTCGAACTTATTTATTCTACTCAGTTTTGAGATATACAGTGTGTCCAAGATAAGGATGTCTATCATGAGGATCTTGAAAACCGTGAGAGATACAAGGTCGGTTAAATGGAGGCAAAGTTGCGTATTTTGATGCTTAACAAAATGCCGTTTCAAAAGACAAGAAATTCCGAATAAGTCCAAAATTATCCGAAAAAAACCGAAATTTTTCAAAAATCCAGGACCGTATTTAAAAAAACAAAGATGATGGCTGCTCATAGACGAAACGTCGGTTCTTCAATTCAATAACGGTATCTTGTGAAGGGCAAAAAGTGGCTATGAAGAAGTTCCATTCATTTCAAAATATCTCTTCAAATGTGGTCAGAAAAAAATGAAAACTATTTTGAAAAATTTAGGTTTTTTTGGAATAATCTCGGACTTAGTCGGAATTTCTTGGCTTTTGAGACGGCATTTTGTTAAGCATCAAAATACGCAACTTTGCCTTAATTTAACCGACCTTGTATCTCTCACGGTTTTCAAGATCCCCATGATAGACATCCTTATCTTGGACTCACTGTATATCTCAAAACTGAGTAGAATAAATGAGGTCGACTGAATAATAAAAAAGTTTATAAATAACTCGTTTTTTTGCATGCGCGTAATTTCAAAGTCCCTGCAATCAATCAATATTTTCGATGCGTCGCGACGCTTTACTCTTGGTAGGCGTCGAATTTTTTCAACTGTGAAAAATAACTACCCGACCCCATACATTGACTACTTTTTACAGAAATCAAATATTCCTATTCGTTTCCGAGATATTGACGTGCGGAGTATTAAGTGAAAAGCCCTATATGCTTCGATTCTACACACACTTTTTGCTAAACTACTTACTTTGTTTTTAGTCCACAAGGGTTTTTGGCCTTTCTTGTGATTTCAGTTTTGGGTGACATGATGCGTTTTGATTAGTCACTCCTCAATTGTCATACATTGTAGTATGTATGACAATTGTATTCAAATAGTTGATGTCATATAATTATGGATCAAGTGCATGGAATTTTTCGTATAAATTGAATCATAGTTTCAGTTTGAGTTTATTACTACTCATCAGTTGTAATAACATCTACAACTAAAATGGCAAATACTCCATGTACGTTGATTGTCATGACGCAAGATAAAATGAATTGTTCACCAAAAATGGTTTTAGTAATAGCAAAACAAATATTCAGATAAGTCTTTTTCTCTTTCTTTTTTTATTTTTTTTATTTTTTCATCAGATATGGTGTGAAGGATATTGTTTTGAAAGGAGATAGGATCATAATCCAGCTGAACTACTCGCCAAAGGAGACGACTTTGTGTAAAAAAATTCAGAATTAACCAATCAAATACGTGAGGACCAAAATTGACTATGATAATGACTTAAGGTTGTTTGAGAAGGCAGAGAAAAAATACAAATCTAACTTTGAAGATGACGTGGCAACTACTTCAGGAGTAGTTGTCGTTGGCGATGTCGACAAAGTTAATATTGGGCTGGCCGATGATAATGCTACATCAGGTCCAGATCCTGCCCCTTCCGGAATATCCTCATCATCAAAGAAAACAACGTCATCAGCAAAACCAAAAGAGCAATACCAATTTGAAAGCCAGGATGTCTTGATATTGCACAACCAAGATTTTGATAATTTTATAAATGATGATGATGATGAAATAAAGAAATGATATAAAATTCAAAATTTTATTTTTTTTAATCGAACATTTTATAGGTCACATGAAAAAAAAAAATTGAATCTATTTTAAATTATTTTTATCTATCCAACTATTGTGTTTATTATCAAAACCTAAACATTTCACAAATAATTGATTTCCTTTACGTTTTAACACTTTTTCAACTAAATAAACATTGGGATATTCAACTTTCTGTAAGTGAAGTTCATAGAATCCTCCTTCAATAATCTTATTATATTCATCCTTAGGCAAATAGGTTACAGGATTTCTATAGTGTACCTTTCTTATAGTGAAAATTTCAGTGGACCAATTTGGTTGGTATTTTTTATCAAATACACCTCGTAGTTTAGAAATTCTCACGTGATCACCGACATTGAATTTTGGTTTTTAAGTTATTTTTATTCTACTATACACTGTGTCAATAGTTTTTCATGTTTTTTTGAAATTTCTGATGGTTTAAAACCGATAGTTCTAGGTTTCTTCCCTGGTTTCTTGTTAATTCGAAATGTTAGAAACTCTTCAAGTAAATTCACTCATTTATAGGACCCTTGAAAACTAAAATGTTTTCACATCATTCTCTTGAGTGTCCTTTCAAACGTCCAACTATCGAAGATTTTTTCTCACTATAAACCACAAAGTAAATAATGTTATATTTTTTAATTAGGTTTTGCACTTCTTTCCCAATAAATCCACAACCAGAATCGGTGCAAAGATGATCAGGTTTTTGAATCTTGAATACATTTTCGAGAGCTGTAGCAACATCGTAGGATGTTTTTGTTTTTAATGGATAGGCCCAGGCATATTAAGAAAAACAATTTACTACTACTAAAATAGATTTAAATCCATCATTTTCCTTTGAATATTCTTTCATGTCAACGAAATCTTCTTGCATCAAATCATACGATGATTTTATAACCACCTTTCTACGTTTAAAATTTATTCTTGCTTGTTTATGTAGTTCTTCAACAATTTGTTGCTTAGCATTGATAATAAGTTTGGACATTATTTATTCTATTCTATAATATCAGCTTCTTTCAATTCCTCAATAATTGAATTGATTTTGTTGGTAATACCTGCAATTGTTGAGGCAACAAACAACTCTAAACGTTCTAATGAGCTCAGGGTCATTTCAATGAATATAGTCAATTGGATAATTTGTCACTGTCATTAGCATGCCGTCTCCTACTTTTGATTCATCATCCACATCATCTTTGACATTTTCTTGTGTGTTATCAAAAATTGATTCATTCAACATTATTGGTTCAACAAGTTTTTTTAATTTATAATTTTTACTCGTGATTAAATTAAAATTTGGGTTGCAATTTTTCCGTATTACATTCGATTTGTGTAAAATTTGGACATAATTCTGAGAATCCCGTTTGGTATATACGGACGGTAAGTTTTGATTGAAAAGCAAACCATAAAGTCCTTCAGTACCCTTATATTTTCTACCGGCTACTATTATATCAGGTCCATCAAAATCGATTCTTTTGCTTCCGAAATAAAATTCTTCAATCAGTTTATTAAATTCAACACGTAATTTCCCATCTAAATTTTCACTGTTTGGGTCTTCGATGAAACTTTTTACATATTTTAAGGGTAAAGAGTGATACTGTTCTTCATAGTCCTTCAAAGATTTTTCTTGTATGGTTTTATTTAATTTATATTCATATTCTTTTTGCTTTTGTATATCTTCTTGTTGTAAATCCTCATATACACATTCCATTATTTGTTTTCTTAGATCGATCGGTTTTGTGTTCGTTGAAAATTTCAACTTTCCTTTCAAACGTGGTGCTAAGAGGGCTAAATTAACATTTAGCTTTTTTTGGAGTATCTATAAATTCATCATCATAAGGGGTAGATGTTGTTATTGGAATCGGTTCAGATAAGACTGATAGATTATCATATCCAACATTGTTTCCATCAGAAAGATAATCATCATTATCATCATTATCATCGTTGGAATATTCATGTTTAGGATCAGCAAGACTTTGTCCAGGTAGAAAAATCTTTTTTTTTCTTTCACGGTTCTCTCCTTCCAATTGATCTTCAATATTATGTAAATGTTTTTTCGGTTGAAACAAGTTTTCATGTTCCACTTGACCATGATTAAGCTCTTTTTTTTTTGTTTAATATCTTTTCTCTTAGAAATAATTTTTTTTTAAGAGTCAAATTATTGATCTGTGAATGTTTTTTTTTCTTTCTCCGACATTCTTAATGAACAATTTTTAATACAATAACTACATCATAATTAATTATCTATATATATATGTTACGGCTAAAGCCCGTTATTGGATAAATCTAGTATTGACCGGATACTTCGCGTTTTATCCAAATCTGCTTGATAAAGCGCGAATAACTGAATGACTTCGGAAATTATCCGGGAAGTTCTAGTTTTAGCCAGGAAGCAATGGCTAAATCACAAAAAGAAAAAGAACTCATTCCACAATAAGTAAAGTATTCTGTAATATTCTCGAAATAACTTATAGCCCTAACCCAAACTAACTCAAATTGCGAGTACCAGATGCGGACTATTTCATATTTCTGGTTTTATCCAAGAGAGGTTGGATAATTCTAGTATGAACCGGTTAATGCCCAAAAAGCAACGTGCTTTCTTTGAATAACTGGCTTTATCCACTCTTTATGGATAATTTTAACATTATCCGGATAATTCGCGAATCACCCAATATTTGGGCTTTAGCCGTGACATATGATGTAACAGAGCGGGGGGTAGTCTTGACTGACTAGTTAAACATCGAGCTTATAGTCTTGGGGATGCAGTCAAAATTGGCCTTAGGTTTAGGTAAAAAAACAAAACCCTTTTTTGTTTGTCGAGCTTTTGGAAATGTTTATTTCCTTCATCAGGACATCTATGAAATAAGGTTCATGTAACAGAAACCGTAAAATACAATTTTATAAATAATCTACTCACCAAGACGAGTTTATAACAAAAGATAGCATCTTATGAAGAACATACTCTCTTCTAATTGAATTACAACAAATTTATCTACATCTTATCACTGTCGTGAAAGTGAGCTTGATGATGGTTAAAATACGAGAATTCACATGCATCGGTTCATAGTTGTGCTTCTAAAAAACCTCACAAAAACCCTTTCACTGTTTAACAATGCTGGAAATAATATGTTAGAAAGAGACAAAGACACTTCTGTGACAAGTTTGCCTATTGGATGTACACTGCTCACCGCTGTTCGAACAAAATATACACGGCTCTAATTACTATAAAAGTTAAAAACAAATCATTACGTTTAAATATAACATGTTACTGCCTGGTTTGAGGTTGTTTATTATCATTATACAGTTGGATGATGTGACTATAAATTGAGCTCAAGCTCTGAGTGTCACTTTTTTGGTTCATGGAGCTTTTACATGTGATTATGTGAACCATTTCCATGAAAAGTCTTTTGTTGTAGGCGCTGACTTTGTCTAACACAATCGTACTGTCCCAGTCCACACTGTGATGAGTCTGGTTGGTGTGGATACTAGGAGCCATAGATAAAAAATATATATACGGGAACTAAGAGCACAAGAGTCTTTTTTGGTACGGCAGTTATGAGAGGTTAGTCGGCCTTTCAGACTTCTTGATGTTTGGCCTATGTACTACGTATTGTTGAAGAAAATAAAATGCTGTGTTAATTTTTTTCAGCTTCAATTACATCATGATTTTGAACTATTAAACTTATTTTTTGTTTTCCAATTTTCTTCATATTTTTTGTTTGTTAACTGAATTGTGAATAAAAAACCTATTGATACTTGAATAGTTGACGGTTCTGGCAGGGTATTAATACAAACTTCATAATTGTTTGACGAATGAATTACAAATTACTTATAGATAAAAGGTGATTTATTTATACATAGGTTTAGTTGATATTCATCCTTTGAAAGAAGAACTAGACAAATATGATATATTATTTAAATCATGGAGATGTTAGAGAGGGCACGGGTTTTTCAAATTCTGTTATTAACAAACTACCCAGTCCACAGAACCTCGTCAAAATGACGTCATAATCTGGTGACTTCTGGTCGATAGACGTCATCCTACCAAAAACTGACGACATTTTCACGTGATTTTACTGACACATTATTGACGTCATTTTAATCTCGTCATATTGCCGACCATTTCTGGTGATGTTTATTTTTTGATTTTTATTGCAATATTTCACGTAAACACAACTCATATGCATATGTCATTTTCCCATGTGTTGAAAAACTGATCATAATCCTGACTCCATATATGTATTTTGAAATCCGCGCTCTTTCATCCAATGTTTGTTGAATTTCTATTGGCTGGTTGCCACACCCATGTGCCTGCGCAGTTCAAACACCGGAAAAAACAAATGTGATCAGATCGGCCATTTTGTCGAGTGTTTCCCAATGTTTTCGGCAAAGGAGACGCTATATCGTCTCAATAAATGTGTTATGTGTTTTTCTTGTGTGTTTTTCAAAGTTTTCATTTTGAATTTGGCGTGGGTAAGTACCTAGAGTAATTTTGGTTATGATTGCGGCGAGTTATTGTTGAAAATGTTAAGATGAAAGGCTTTTTTTGTTGGTGTTTTCTAAGTTGGTCTGGATGGCGTGCAATTAGACTTGCCACTCTTGCCAGATGGATTAATTACATTGTTTTTCAAAATGGGAGAAAGGCAACATCTACGTTTAGATAAAAATAGGGAATTAGTTAAGTTTACCTATTTCATTCGAAACTCATTCTCTGAATGTGCATCGATTTTGGTCCGGCGCAACGGTCAGATGATAAGTTGTTTGCTATTTTCATAACAAATCTCTCTTTAGTCTCTTTTGGTCTATTTTTTTAGTGTAAAGTATTTCATGAATCAGTGCGAAATTTTGGAATGCCCGGATATTTTTGTCTAAAGCGAAAGATATTTTTGTTGTGATTTGTGATTCCAAAAATAACATATTGAGTATTTTTATAAAGTTGATGTTTAGTTGAGCTATTTTTGTATATCTACCTTCCTACCCACCTACCTAAACCTACGTTAGAAAAGCTTGGATTGCTTGGAAAAGGGTTGATTTTAAATATACTAGACTTGACATAAAAAAGGGAGCACTCAATTATCTTACATAAGATTCAATGTAAACATGCTCTGATACAAAGTTTAGTATTAATTATCTCCCTTGAAAAAGAAGATATCATGTCAACTTAAAAATCAAAAGTGCACATGATCATGTCAACATCAAATCAAATCAAATCAAATCATGCTGTATTGTGCCAGATATACAATGTATCGATCACAAAGCTATAAAGTTTTAACTAACGCCAATCAATGAAATAAGATAAAATATAATGAAAAACATATGACACCGAAACACCGAATCAAGGATCGTTGGTACAAACATTAACAAGAACAGTGTAAAATTACTTAAAACAATATCACACAGGTATTCATCCAGATCGTAGTATGCTTTGGTTTTAAGGAAGCAGCCAACTTTATGCCGGAAAGTTTCAAAGCTTTCAATGGCTCTGAAAGCCATTGGAAGATGGTTGAAGATCTTAAGACCCTGGTAGATCACCGAATTCCTCGCCAAGCTGCTCCTTGGGATCGGTAGGTGGAAGGTATCGCAGCTTCTAGTACAGTATTGACTGGTTTCAGGTTTGCACTTTATGCAGACAGTCTCCAGAATAAAGAGACAAGTGAGAGTCAGGATACCATTTTGTTGAAAAATAGGACGGCATGATCCTCTAGGTCCTTTGTGGAATATATATCTCACTGCTCTTTTCTGAATGCTGAATACGGACTTGAACAGTCCTTAGCTGCAACTACCCCAATATACCGTACTATAGCGAAGATGACTCTCAACCAAAGCGTAGTAGACTTTTCTGGCACACGACACACCCAGCTCTCTAGCAACCACTCTGACTGAAAAACATCCTCTGGCAAGTTTACCGTTCAGTTCCAGAACATGCTCATCAAACTTGAGCCCTCGGTCAGTTCAACTCCTTCATAATCTTAAAAAATTGAAATGTTCTGAATGAATCAAACTACAATAATTTGGCATGAAAAAATTGAATACTCTATTTTTATACTCCACAGAATGTTTCAAAGTTCCAGGGCATTTCACCCAATTCATATCGAATTCATCAGTTTTGTTCCAAAATTTTGAAACATTCTGTGGAGTATAAAAATAAAAAATTAAATTTTTCCATGCTAAATTATTGTAGCTTGATTAATTCTGAACATTTCAATCTTCGAGTTTTTTCAAGGAAGATATTTATGAAACTTTGAATCAGAGCATATCCACATTGAATCTTATGGAAGACAATAATTGATTGATCTCCTTTTTATGTCACGTGGTAGGATATTGCGTCATATCACCAGTTTGGGATCTGGTTATCACTTAATTTATTGTACTTTTTATGATTTTATATTGACTAACGTTACATACATCCGTCATACCATCACAGGTGATAACAAAAGAAGGATCACGTTCTCAAACATCACCTTTGAAGGTTTTCTTATGAATAAACTCAGATGTTTAAAGAAGCTTAAATCAATAGTTATGGATGAGATAAATTAGCATTTTTGGTTACTGGTACGGTACAGATCAGATCTTCTTTGTGTTACTCAAAGTGAAGTTCAACAGGGACTAGACCGGCAGTCTCGCAGGCAGTAATTTTAAACAATGTTTAAACTTAACGTTTATGGCATGTTCATCATTATTATATTTCAAGTATTTAAGTTGTTCGAATACACAATCTCGAACTTGAAATCTCGTCTGTTACTGAGAGTCTTGGTTTGATAGCAATACCTCTAGCTTCTACATGCATGCATCAGAATCTATCATTGTGTTTGATCAAATTCAATATATTTTGTTTAATATATGAGCATATTTGGTCAATCAAATGGATGGTTTTAATTGAAGGTGGAGTTTTGGCCGACCCAAATTCAAGACGAGAAATTCACGTTATTTGAATTATTTTTTTACACATTGTTATGTTATTACAATGTGGGTATTTGCGAAAGTGGAGTTCTGGTGAGCAAAAATACTATAGGCTTTCTTTTAACGAGCTGGAGGTCCATATATGGTTTTTATCATGGTTTTTTTATAACATGTTGATTGAAATAACATAATTATGCCTTTCTTTGTTTGATATCGTCACTATACAATGCCGACATACAACTTTGTATCCAAAAATCACTATTTTTATATGTGTCCTAGTGTTGCTCTGAGGCGACAAAATGGTCCAAGCCGACCCGCCATCTAAATGACGTGGATATCTTGTCACAAATGACGTGAATTTCTCGTCACAAATGACGTGAACTTCCTGTCATAAAGTCGGGTCGACTTGTCATTAAAATGACGTGAATTTCTTGTCAGATAAATTACGTCATCGGTCTGTGACATTAGAAGGTCATTTTCACGTCATATTGTCGTGATATAGTCACGTCACATCTGGAGAAAAGTCACCAGATCATGATGTCATTTGGACGAGGTTCTGCGGACTGGGTACCCTTCGAGCTTCATTTACCTGGTTATAACTTTTGTGGACCCGGAACCGAACTGCATAAACGTTTACAACGCGGTGATGTCAAGTGATGTGGGTATAAATCCTATGGATGAAGCTTGCAAAGAACATGATATTTCATATGCAGAACAAAAAAAAATTGTCAGATCGTCATCAGGCTGATAAAATATTATTGAAAAATGCATCAAGTCGACTCAATTTGTCGTCAAATGCCTCTTGGAAAAAAAAAACTCGCCGCTGTGAGTATTTCTGCAGCAATGCAAACCAAACTCAAACAAGGTATGGGTAATGGAGAATATAAGACAAAATAAACTTAAAGTCGAGTTTGAACACGATTTTTATGAAGAACAACAACAACAACAATTGCGCAGAGCTAATAAACGTAAATTGGATAAATTCTCTTCATCTTTTCCTTCTGATATCGATAGTAACGAAGAACAAGAGAAAAAGAGAAAAATTACATCCGACGAAATTCAACAAAAAAGAAAATTTAATGACAATGAAAATTTTGAAAATAATTATGAAATTGTAAAAAAACATAAACGCCTTGAACATCATATATAAATTCAATGATATTAAGTTCTAGTTTAGTTTTCATAAATCCTTTATACAGAACAGTTAAAAAAAAAAAGGAAAAGAAGAAAGCAAATGAAATCCAGAAGAAATAAAAAACGGTCAAATAATAGTAAAACACAAATTAAGAGAAGAAGAAAAACTACAGCATTTCGATCGCTTAAAAAAAAAATCAAAATGATATTTCTGATAAAACCAATTAGTTTTGATGGTGCTTTAAGAATCGCTGTCAAAGCAGCTGAAAATAATAAACATAAAATAAAAATTTCACGAATAATACAAATCACAAAAACTGGAGGTATTTTGCCTCTGATACCAATATTTGCTGGACTCAGTGCATTAGGTGCTTTGAGCAGCAGGTATTGCAAAGGCAAAGTTAATGATGCACGAGCTGCCGAAAACCAATTGAAAGAAAATCAACGACACAATAAGACACTAAAAGCCATAGCATCAGGAAAAGGACTCTGGTTGAAGCAACGTCGAACTGGTTTCGGACCCATTCTAGATCCTTAATTAACAAAAAAAAATAGTTTCATTACCTAACCATGCTTTGTCTAATGTTGAGAATAATGGATTTGCTAAACAATTGAGAATACCTCATTTCAGGGGTGTTTTTATGAAAGATCGCTTACCAAAAAAAATTAGAACTTTTGAAAGTGGAGTTATTAATCTAGACAACAATTCTGGTCCTGGAACACATTAGACTGCATATAAAAAGTTAGGGCAACACATCCACTATTTTGATAGCTTTGGAAATTCAACACCACCTTTAGAATGTCAACAATATTTTAATTCTAATGGGGAATGTATTATATTTTATAATCACACTCAATATCAATCGTATGATTCATACAACTGTGGTCATTTATGTTTACAATTTTTAATTAACCTCATGTATTAATTGAATATGATACTATGATTTATAACATTTGTTTCAATGATTGTTAAACCTTATCCAAGGATAATGTCTTTTACATGCACCTTATCAGGGAGAGAACCAGTATTGTCAACAAGAATCTATCCTCCTCTTTTACTCAATGAAAATGAGGAATACGCCTTAGGATTGATAAACTTTGAAAGCTATAATTCATTTCCAAATGTTGATGAAAGTAATAATATATTTCATCATGGTAATGATAAGCAAATCAAATTATCTGAAGGATCGAATGAAATTGAGGATATAGGACATTACTATAATCATTTACGAAGCAACTTTCTAGAACAACAACGACAAAAAAATTAGTACAAAGAAGAATAAAAAAGATGATCCAAACTTAAAATCTGAAAATCTTACAAAAAAACCAAGCACAGGCAAAAAAAACAAGCATAGAAAATAATGCAGAAGATAAAGAAGATGAAGAAGGATCAGAAGAAGTTAACGTAGAAGAAGAACCTTTTCTAAAGTTATATGCAAACAATAATACACTTCAATGTGAAATTAAAGCTTATCTTTGTATACATTTTTCTAAATCAAATCCAATTGGTTCTATACCAGGATTTGGTATAGTGAAACTTGATGAAAACAAAACACATATCTAAAAAAAGCCCGTAGATATTTTCAAAGCAAATAGCATATGTGTTGAATGTGATTTAGTAACAGATTCTTATAACAATGGACGAGTAGTTCATATAATTCACATGTTCTATACTACAACTCCACCTGGTGGTAAAATAGTAGAAAACCCTTTGAATGTGATTTACTCACCTATAAGCATGCGCTATATTGATGAAATAATATTTAAACTAACAGATCAAGATGGAAATTTAGTTAATTTCAGTAAAGAAGTGAAAACGATACGTTTACACTTGAAAAAATATAAAACATGGTTTTATTATATAATCATAACTCTTTTACTTCACCCCTGAAAATGAAAATGTGTGTAAAACAAATCATTGACAAGAATTCTGTAAGTTCCAATCGAAAATTGAAACGAGTAACATTGAAAAATAAAAAAATCCTCACAAAGTTGGGGTTTAAATTGAAAAAAAAAAAATAAATAGGGGAGAAATTGAGAAAGTCTCTTGAACAACATCAAATTTTATTGCACCACCAAATTACGCAACATTTTTTTTTCAATCATATGTAAATGTACATGTATACGATGTAACGATGAAATTAGAATTCCAATACAAACACAGAATTTGTACAGATTACCCAGTCAGTTTTTTATACATTGAGGGTAGACTGACTTACAGCGACAATACGTCTGATAAAAATGTTCATATCATAAACGATGGAATACTTCTTCTGTTTGATGAAATCCGGTTCGAATAGGGCTTCGCAAGACCAAGACCAAGACCAAGACTGGCCAGTCTTGGTCTTGGTCTCGAAAAATAAATGTGGTCTTGGTCTTGGTCTTGGTCTCGATATCTCAAGACCAAGACAAGACTCGCTAAGTCTAACATATTCTTCAATAGATGTTTTTCATAAAACGTCAATCAATGGATGTCTCTTTAAAATCGTAGTTCTGATCCGAAGAAAAAAATAAATTCATATATAGTTTGGCCTAATAGGCAATAAAATATGCAAACAATTGTCAATGAAAAAAAACGTTTTAAAAATGCGAAAGGAATACAATCTTGTCACAAAAAGAGACAAGTACTTTTTCCTATTATTTATTATTACCTGGGATGGCGGTACGATTTTAACAAGCTGCACGAAATAGCAGATTGTCTCTTTTCATTCAACTTTATAGCATGTGACATCAAAAATATACGTCTTTTGCATTGTGAATGGTTTGCATATTTTATTGCCTATTGGGCCAAATTATACGGAATCTACTTTTCTACTTACATTCTCAATCATAAGAACTTATCTAGGCACCCATGCCAAACAAAGGTTTCCGAAAAGCGTCACATAGCTCATTTTGCATTTCATTCGCCTATTCACAACAAATAGATTTGGATTAGTTTGTGTGAAATGCGAGGTTTGTGTAACTGGCAACGCTGCCTTGTCTTCTGATAAACCGAGTCTAGCACGGTTTGTCAATACACCTCGATAATCCAAACTAATTATTGCAAAGTACCGTTCGGAGTATCGATTTGTTCGGATTATCGGCTTAATTTTTTGAACAAAACAACTTTTCAAAACAATCCAAATGACGCAAAAAACAAAATAAAGTGACGACAAAAAAAAACATAATATAAAAAACACTTGCGTATTTAGAGAAAAAAATGTGTCTTTTTTTGTTTTATGTTTCTGCTACTTCACCCTCTTTCTTTTTCAATTCCTTGAGGAGAATGCCGTTTCAAACTTATGACAAAATATTTTATCTGTTTCTCACCAAAAATATATTCACCTTTTGAGACTCTATACTCCCTAGACTCAAGAATACGGTAGCAGGTGATCGGATCATCGGGATTTGTTCGGATTATGACTTTGATCCGAGCTGTTTGGATTAGTGAATGTTCGGATTAGCGCATGTTTGAATTATGGAGGTTGTACTCTATACAGAATAGCTATACAGGGTGTCCCAACGATAGAGTAAAGTAGGTTTTATCATAAAGGATATTAAAAATATCAATATCAATATGCGTCACAGGTTAGGGGCGTAAATAGCGCACATTCTAAAAATATTTGGAAACATACAGGGTGCGTCACAAAAGTATGGCACGAAAAAGTATGATTTTTTTAAATGGAACCCCCTGTATATTAATCGATATTTCAATTCTTTTTTCAATTTGAAACAAAAATTGTGATACAACTTATGTTCCTAAATTCAACCGTTATCGAGATATCGCGTTTTAAAAATGGCATTTTTGCAACTTTGACATGTTATAAAACTCAAACTATTCAAGTTAGAGGAAAATGGTTTGCACTTTTCTCTCTTAACTTTTCAAGAGCTCTTCTGTCATTTGGATAGAAGGTAACGTCAACTGTCAACTTTTTTCGGCACATTTTGACATTTTTTCACAATAATGGATTTAGTCTCCTTAAATAGCTCTTGAAAAGTTAAGATAGGAATGTGCAATCCATTTTTTTCCAACGTGAATAGTTTGAGTTTAATAGCATGTCAAAGTTGCAAGAAATGCAATTTTTAAAACGCGATATCTCGATAACGGTTGAATTTAGGAACATTGGTTGTATCACAATTTTTGTTCCAAATTGAAGAAAGAATTGAAATATCAATTAATATACAGGGGGTTTCATTTAAAAAAATCATACTTTTTCGTGCCATACTTTTGTGACGCACCCTGTATGTTTCCAAATATTTTCAGAATGTGCGCTATTCACACTCCTGACCTGTGACGCATATTGATATTGATATTTTTGATATCCTATATGATAAAACCTACTTTACTCTATCGTTGGGACACCCTGTACAATCATTCCTCTTGAAAATGTTCTTTATAGGAATGTAGGTACATTACTTGATGGTCTGAGCATTTTGTTACATTTATTTATAACTTGTTACAGAGTTCAATACATTTGTTTGAACATTTTAATTGTTTGATCAGATGGATTATTATGATCATTTTTTTGTGTTCTAAAAAATACACATTCAGGTGGAAAATTTGTCAAGCTTCTAATCTTTCACGGAATCTACTGAAAAAATGCGATCAAATTTAAGGATATTCGTTTCAGCGATCTGGTAGCATGCACTAGACCTACTACTGAGAATTGGAAAATTTCAAAAATATATTTTTTTAGAATTGATTTACATAAAAGACTAAAGAAAGTAGATACAGACATTTGCAGATTCTAATAAGTATTGTGTAGATTTTTGTTTTTATGACCAAGACCAAGACGAGATTCTCGAGGTAGAGTCTTGGTCTTGGTCTCGGTCTTGTCACCAAGACCGAGACAAGACCAAGACAAGTCTGTGTGGTGGCGAAGCCCTAGATTCGAATTAGGTGGTGTAATAATCGACCAAGTTAGAAACCCCGGAATCACAGCTACTATGAAAAAGATTCTATCGTATACTCCCATGCATCGTTACCTTTTCAAAATGCAGGATGTGATGTGAATGATTCAAAATCAACAGCTTCGTTATGGGGGAAGATGGGGATATCAGTGTTTGTATAAGATTAGGTATGATAATGGGATTTGCAGAAGATTTCAATAAAACTATAATGAATGTACATCAAGAACTAGTATTGATAAGAAGTAATTCGGATGCAAATAGTTTTATACAAGATTAAGATGAAAAAGAAATATATCATGTAACACACAACAAAGTGCTATGGAAAATGCCACATGTGACAGTCAATGAAATCAAAACTTAAAACTGCTTCGCCTATTCGAAAGTAACAGAAATTTAATGATACCATTTAGAAGTTGGGAACTACATGAATGTCCACAGCTAACAACAACTAAAAACTATACATGGGCTGTGAAAACTTCAAATCAATTAGAAAAACCACGCTTTATAATTGTGGGTTTTCAAACTGATTTAAAAAATAAAGTAGATAAAGAAAGTAATATGAGTAGATTTCATAATTGTAGTTTGACGAATCTCAAAGTTCATTCAAATTCTGATGTATTTCCTTATGATAATCTAAATTTAGATTTTTATAACAACAAGTACTCCCTAGCTTATGATATGTTTGCGCAGTTTCAGAAGGATTATTATTATAAAAATAATTCACATCCTTTAGTTAGTCCAAGTGTTTTCAAAACTCACATTCCATTGATAGTAGTTTGCTGTTCACGACAAGGTGAAGATGTATTGAACGTTGACATTCGCATAGATTTTGAATTTGAAAAACAAATACCGGACAAGACTGTAGCTTATTGTTTAATACTATATGATCGTTAAATTAAGTACAATCCACTAACGAATGCAGTGAAAATAAGTGTATATCCTAGATGTTCAAGGTTTTCAATATAAAAAAAATTGATTTCATTTGTGAAGAAATCACTATTATAAACATCCAAAGTGGAAAAGCAATTCACCGAATAATTAAACCACCCGTGCCAATAGAATTGATGGATAAATCAGCCATAAAACACTTTCAATGGACCACTAATGATGTGCACGGACTAACCTGAGTCAATTCTTGTGCTCGTGAAAAAAATTTACCCATAGAAAATATTGCTTCATTTATAAAAAACATTGTTCAAAATGATTTAGTTTTTGTGAAAGGCTTATTGAAGAAAAGGTGGCTATGTGATATAATTCCACATAAAATTATTGATTTACATGAAATAAGTTGTAAAAATTCAGATAATTTAAAACTAGAAATCAATAGAAACAAAAATTTTTATCATTGTAAAAATGATGTATATAATAATTTAAATTGTTCAAGAGAAAATGTATTTCTATCAAGAATATGGTATTTGAATTAAACTTAGATAGATAGTGTGAATAATGTATATTTATCTTAATAAAAAGTTACAACACATTTTTTTTATTTTTTTATCATAAACTAAAACATCGTCATTTGGGTTGCAAAAACCCGTCCAATTTTTAAAAGTTGTCAAAAACATTATTTATACTTAAAAAGACTCAAAGCTTTATACAATTCATGACAACTGCGGTATTTTGTTAACAGATCAACATCACATACTTTATCAACTTCTGCAGTGGTTTTCTTACAACCAACACAATGAAAATGGCCATACTCATGAAAATGTGTGAAATACACTTTCGTAGAATGAAGAAGTTGAAAAGTTACTGGAACATTACTTTCAACATCAGTCCAAAAACAAGAATAACATAGTATAAAGTTTTTTAAATCAGAAGAGCGAACAATAAAATAGAACACATTACAGCTATTAAGGATAAGGATTCGGATGATAATTATTGGAATTATTTCTTTATTTTTTTCCGATATGCCGCTTGAATGAATAATTGATTACTCATGTTGAACAATTGAAAAATCGATAAACTACAATGTAAGTGGATGTCAGCGATTAATTATTGCATGACGTGATATAAAACTTGAAACAAAATATTCTCGCATATTTCTAGTTGATGAAAATGAACCTTGTACAAAAAAGGCTCAGGCCATGCTCAAGCTAGGCAAAGTCCATCTACTGTATCACTTTAATTAGCACAAAGAACCACATGATGCTTCAAAGGTCAAGGTATTCAAAAGCCAACGCCACCAAAAGTTTTGGTGAATGCGCCAGAATACTGACAGGTTACCGTCGATGCGATTTTTATTGTGGCCTTGAAAGGGCCCAGGAACCCGCTAGTCATACTACTTATAGTGTGGTGTTCTATTCCATGCAATTTTAAGTATTCTTGAAACATGACTGATACAGAGGCCGGCTCATTGTCTGTGACAATTCTTTTTGGAAAGCCATGATGAGAAAAGAAGTGTCTCATTTTAGTTAGAATGGAAGGTGTGAATTTATCAGGGATATGGAATACTTGGGTATATTCACTTAAAATATTTCTTTTTACGAAATATATATGAATTGTCTCCCAAGGATTTGTAGGGAGTAATGGGGGACTTCTTTCATACTTCGCTTTTCGAGAAATATCACATTTATTCATCAAAATAGTGATTTTGTCGTTCAAGTTGGGGAAATATACTATTGATTTTAAATGAGAGTTTGTTTCAGTAAAACCGTTGTGGTTTTTATCATGATATGATTTGATCGTACTCTGTTGTTCGTTTTCGTCAATTATGTCGGCTAGTTTACTTTGTGTCAACCGTATATTATCAAATTGTGTAAAATTTTGTTGCAGTACCCCCTCCACCAGCGGTCTAAGTTCGGAATTGTGAAGATAGTCCGTAGGTTGTAGTACCGGCTTTTGGCAGTATATATAATTGAAATTTGATGCTTGAAAATATTAATTGATTTTTCTGAAGTAGGAAGGCCACAGGAGATGTTTCCCCTTTTGTGAATGTACTGTATTGTCCTCGTCAGTAGGGCGTTGGTCGGGAAGAGTGCTGTCAATTGCCATAGGAGCTAACGAATCGGTTTCGTCTTTGTCATGTAAGTTAATTTCAACGCGGGAAAGGGCATCAGTCACTCTATTGACTATGCTCCTTTCAATGCTCAGTGTCATACTCGTATTCGTCCAATTTTAATTTCCATCTTATCAGTCGTGAATTGAGAGTTTTCAGTTTGCTCAACCAAACTAGCGGATTATGGTCCGTTTGTATTAAAAAACGTCTGCCATAGTGATAGGGTCTAAAATGCTTTGTGGCTTCGACTATGGATAGAAGCTCTCGTTCTAAAGTTGAATAATTTTTTTCGGTGCAGTTCAGAGTTCTGGAGTAAAAAGCGATAGAGTGTCCTTCCTGTGATAAGATAAGATAAGATAAGATAAGATATTTATTCATAATAATACACAATGTGCTTTTACAAGTCATAAAATAGATAAAAATAGAATCAAATACTAAGATTTGTTAAGTAGGTAAATACAATCCACAATAATAGATACTACAAAACATCAAATGTCTTTCGACGTAAAATAACAGTAAGTGAGCTAAAACCACAGGCAGATACAATAATATTGAAAAGCAAAACAATAACAGTCACATCACTATCACATTAGTATTATTGTACTGGTGAAGACACTTCACAACCGGTCAAAATTGAAGTTGAGGTATTCATCAGTTGAGTAAAACGAGTGCCTTATAAGAAAAACCTTCAATGTTTTGATGAAATTTCGTTCCTCAAGGATTCTAATCCTCTCGGGCAACTTATTGAAAAACTTTATCCCGTAATAATCACTGCCCCTTCTAGATCTGTTTAGCCTATGAAAAGTTAACACCAAGTCATTAGCGTTACGGGTGATACCACTTCTCTCACTATGTCTAGCAAACTGTGAAATATTCCTTTTAATATAAATTAAACAACTTAGGATATATAAGCAAGGAAAAGTGAGTAAATTAAGCTCCACAAAAGCAGTGCCTACAGCAGTCACGAAAACGCATGCCAGCAATAACCCGTATGCATCGGCGCTGCAGTTTGAAAATGTCAGCAGCTCTTGGAGAGTGCCCCCAATTAAGTATAGCATAAGAAATATTAGAGCCAAAGTATCCATGATATGCCATGAGAAGGGTCTTCCTAGAGACCACTCTAGTTAAATTTCTAATCAAGAATGTTATGCTGGACAGCCTACTAGACAATTGGGAAACATGTTCAGCCCATGTTAATCCAGGATCCAACCAGACTCCCAGGAATTTTACTGCTCTCTCAGTGAGCAATACAGGGTTGGATGTCCTCAGAGAGAAATTCAGTTTTTGGGTTTTGGCATCATTAAGGCTGAGTTTATTCGCCAAAAACCAGGATTTGATTTGTTCTCCTTTATCTAGCACTACTTGGTGGATAGGCTCAGAAGGGTGATAGTGCTCTAAATAGGTGGTATCATCAGCAAATAATATCAGGTTAGTATTTTCAGCAAAGTTTGGCAAATCGTTGACATACACCAGGAATAAAAGGGGGCCAAGGATGGAACCCTGGGGCACTCCATGGCGAATAATCTGCCTGTCTGATAGGTAATTCTTGAACTGAACATACTGATAACGATCCTGCAAATACGATTTGATAAGATTAATACTTTTAGGATGAAAATTGTAGTAGGCTAGCTTATTCAGTAGAATATCAAAAGAAACACAGTCGTTTCTTTTGATAGAACAGAGCCAAGAGCAATATCAGAAGCGTCTGTGGTCACCGCAATTTTTTATTAAAGTTTTGCAATGTTGAAAAGCCTTAACATAAAGAGGATCGTTTGAGTTTATTTTTTCGCCTTTTCGAGTACATTTGTTTATATGAGGTCTGTTTTGGTTCCAAGTTATTTCAGTTCGGAACTGCATGAATTTCGAACCAAAACAAAGCTATGATAAACTATGTGAGCAAAATTTGGAATAAATCGTCTATAGTACCCTATTAGACCTAGAAATGACTACATTTCTTTTACGTTAGTGGGTATAGGATAATTTGGATTGCATCTATTTTCTTCGGATTTGGGGAGATTCCTTGAAGAGTGTCCTAAAAATTCGACTTTTTTAGAAAGAATTTCGCTTTTTAATGGTTGGATTTTGAGATTGACTTTCGAGATATCTTCAAATAATAGATTGATGTCGTTGATATAATGCTGTAAACTTTTTAAAAAAATTATAAAATCGTCAAGATATACAAAACAGCGTTTATTTATATGTTGGTTCAACACTTCATTCTAGACTTGTTGAAAACTACTAGGGGCGTTTTTTCAAGCCAAAGGGTAGTCTCGTGTATTCAAAATGTCCTTGTGACGTGGTAAAAGCCGTTTTTTCGATTGATCGTTCATCCATTAGAATTTGATGGTATCCCTGGGATAAATCAAGGCACGTGAAACATTGAGATTTCCCTAAATTGTCTAGAATCTCGTCAATACGCGGTAAATTGAATTTATCTTCTATGGTTTGGTCGTTCAACTTGGAGTAATCAATTACCATTCTCATCTTTCTCCTTTTCCCTGAGGCATCAGGTTCTTTGTCTACTATCCAAGCGGGACTCGAATAGGGAGAAATGGATGAGCGTATTATTTTTGCGTCTAAAAGGTCATTTACCTGCCTTGCTATACCTTGTTGAATACTTTGAGGATAATGTCCTTATTTTGTATACACAGGTGTTTCTGTTGTGGAGCGTATGAAATGTTTGGTATGTGTAGCAGATAAGGGTGTATCAGGCGTAAGAAACAACTGGCAGTATTTCTGACATAATGCTTGGATGACCTTTTTTTCATCATTGTTCAATTGTTCAAGACGTAGGAGACAAGTATTCAATGGAACTTTAGATGAAGTAGAAGAATCAATTATTTGATAATCGTTTAAATTATGAACCTGTATAGGGTGGTCGAATGTAAAAGTGTCGGGTAAATCAGACCAATAAATAGTTCCATTTTGTACTTTATGTATAGATGGGGGGATATTCAGTTCAGCTAATTTAGGCACGACAGCATATCAGGTTATTTGGTTGACAGGTATCAAGTGTTTTTTTGTATTCTGAAGGCTAAACGGCAGTGTTTTACCCAAAAGATTAATTTCTTGCTGTTCATGATTTAGACTTGCACCAAAATTCTTTAGATCACGGGATCCTAAAATAACATCATACTTGTCATGCCACTTGAGAATGCGAATATTTATTGAAGTACGAATGCCCATTTCGGAAAAAATGGGAAAAACTGATATTTTAATAGTTCGTGTCGGTTGTAAAAATAGTCTTGACTGTAAAGATATCATGGAATTCACAAGTGTCAGAAAAACGATATGATATTTAGGGATTCATAATTGAATCTGAAGCGCCTGTATCCACTGAAATTTTCAAATTAAGTTCAGGTGAGAATAATATGTGGAAGAGATATTTGCTAATTATTATCTAATTCAATTACGGGACATTGATGTTGAGGCCAAGACCCTGAAAATCTCCATTTTCATGGTCATCGATTTCATTCATGACGTTTGCGAGATCGTGATCGTAAGCATTGTTATTGAAAACATGCGATTCATCAAAAATTTCTTGTTGTTGAGAACCAATTCCGGACATGAAGCTATTTTCAATCTCGTTATTTGAGTCAATAAAATTTGGCTCAGTGTCAGTAGAATAGGAAGTAGAACTATGTGGTTCAATCCTATACAAATTTTGACGATTCGACGAAGTTCCGGCCGACATTGGTTCCCAGAATTAATTTTTTTTTATTTGTTGAATTATTTGAGGATTAAATTTGGAGGCACTATTTTGGTTATTTGAGTTTGGGCAATAACGATAATTAGGGTAAAGAAATCTAGGTTGAGAATTCATGTGATTCCTGAAACTAGACGGTCCAGCTTGGGGAATATTTTGCCTAGGGAACGATCTAACAAAATATGTCACCAAAGGCCTAACTGCGGTATTTGATCGGCTTTGAAGGGCACGATATCTCATTATAATATTATTATATTTTTCACAGTGATCTATGCACCCGTGTGATGCAGCAGAATCTGGTATGTGAAGATGGGTTTGTTGCATCAGTTCATTTGGGTTCGTATTGACACGTGAGAGCACTACCAGTAATACGTTCTAGTTCATGCAAGTTTAGCAAATATAATTGTGTATTAGAACACATAGCAGATGTTTGGTTTGAAAATAATTGGACTACTTCATCAACCCCTAGGATAAATGTTGAGAGAGTATCAGGTTGTTGAGGGTCGAAGGAGGGAATAGTTTGAACAAAGGAGTCCAATTCTTCATTTGTAATGGTAGGCGTGGCTGGGGTGGTCATGTCTTCTGAGTGTGAAAAATCAATAGGCTGTACCAAATTAACGTTAGTTAAACTAGAGGGTAATTCAGATTTTACCAGAGTAGATTCAATTCTTTCAGATGTAGAATTTGAAGAGTGAATTCTATTTTCGCTATCGTTGAGAGAAACCAGGAGAGATGGATTAAGGTCAATGAGTGATATGGCGTTAACTTATTCCTCTATGGGATCTGAAATAAAATCGATTTAGAATGAGACTTGATAAAATTGGCGGAATAAACGAAAATTTTTAAAATAATCACAATCCGATTTTACAATTTCAAAAGCAGATACTTACACCATCAGTACTCTAACTATGCTGTTCGCAGCGCCAATCAAGTTATTTGCCTCAATAAAACAGCTCTGGAAATATCTGAGGTTTTAATTATTCAAGTACTGTTCACAACAAGGTTGGAAATAGATTTGTGTTGAATTGATCTTGCATCCTAATTTATCGATTCACGCCGACTGCGTTCGGCTGACATCAGACTCAGGGTTCAAGGCGGGTGGATCGGCAGCCAACGGTTGGAAACACACGTCAAGTTCAGGATGGTAACGTAACTCAACCGCCTTGAAACACCTCTGTTTCAACATCTTGAAACGAAGGTTATCTTCCTTGACGAGGTTCAAAGTACCTTCTACAGGTTCACCTTGATTTTGCCTCCATTTTCTTTGCTGTTGCATTTCCGATACCTACATACTTCTTGAACCATCTTGACCCGAGGTTTTGTCGCATCTGTTCTATAAGCTGATGACTTGTTAATCTGCCAGCAGGTATATGAGTGATATTTGGTTCGGGTGTAGAGTGAATTGTTCGTCCGAGTGAAAGATGAGCAGGACTTTAAGGTTCTGAATCATCAGGATCATTAGTAAGAGGAGAAATGGGACGGGAGTTGAGTACCTCCTCAATAAACGTGAAAACTGTATACCATTTCCTTGAAAGTGACCAACAACTTGCTTCAAATGATATCTACAGGACTTGACGCCTGCTTCCCAAAGAACACCGAGTGTGAGGGGTTAACTGGTAACTGGTATGAATCGCCAATCAATACCTTCAATAATGCATTATCCATTATCTGAGTAAATACGCGCAGGCTTCCCACGTCTATTCATGAAATTCTTTAAAGCGAGGAGAAGAGTGTCAGCTGATAAGTCCAAGACGAGCTCCAGATGCACCGCCTTCACTGAGAAGCAAACGAACAATGCTAGATAGCTTTTAATAGTCCTGGCTCCTTGACCCTTTCGATCCTTGATCAAGAAGGGTCCCGCGTAATCGACCCCGCATGTTTGAAATGGAAAACCCGGTTCCAATCGCTTCTGCGGAAGAATACCCATAACTGATAAAATAATCTGAAAGAAGTTGTACACTATCGAACAGTGAATTTAGCCAAATTTCTGCCACCCACTGGCCATAGAGATTCTCTAATATCACTGAGCAAGGACTGTGAGCCAGCATGTAACATTTTCAATTGTTCAAATTTGAAAATCAGTTTATATAAATGATGTTTTGCCGATATAATAACAGGATGCTTCTTGTTCACATGAAAGTCTGTGTTTTTTAAACGGCCTCCGACTCTCAATAATCCGCAATCAACTATGAATGGGTTAAGACTAAATAGCGCACTTTCAGGACCAATCGGTTCAGTAAGCAAATCAATTTTCTCCGCATAACATTCAAGTTGAGATTGTTTCAACAGAACCATGAAAGCATCGTTGATTTCAGTTAACGTAAGAGAACCTGAACGTCTAGAATCGGTATTTTTACAGTTGTGAAGAAGTCTTAAGACGTACGCCGCACAACGTTTCAACCGATTAAATGGAGAAAATCTAGTGAACTTTATGAAAGTGAGATGATTATTTATCTGTAGGGTTTTCGCTTTCAATTCAGGCAAGTTTTCCACGACATATTTTGATACTGGCCATTCATTTTCGGATCTACTTAACCACTCTGGGCTATCTCACCAGACAATACTGTATTTTAGACAATTGGGGGACATGCCACGTGTTAAAATGTCCGATGGGTTCTCTTTAGTCGAAATATGCCGCCATTGGTATGAATTTGTCATTTCTTGGATTTCACAGATACGATTGGCCACAAAAATTTCTGAGGAACTTGGATTCATTTTGAGCCAACCGAGGACAATCGTAGAATCTGTCCAACAAATTACCCTATTGATAAGCAGAGACTGTTTGACCTTTCTTGCTAATCTTACAGATAAGACAACTCCACATAATTCAAGTCGCGGAATAGTTATGACCTTTAACGGAGCGACCTTAGTTTTGGAGGACATTTGGTGCACATGTATCTTACCACTGGCATCCATGAAACGCATATAGATACAACAACCATACGCAGAGGCGCTCGCATCTGATAGACAGTGCATCTCTATGAATTTGGGGTCATCACATACGGAATGACGCGGAATCTTTATATTATTTATTTCATGGATTTCATTTTTAAACTTCATCCGAACAGTGTGAATAGTCATGGGACACGACTTATCCCAAGATAACTTCTCCAGCTACAGCTTTTGTAAAAGAACTTTGATGGACTCAGAAGACCCAGAGGATCAAAAACCTGACTAATGCATGAAAGTATAGTTCACTTCGTTACCCTACCATCCGTCGGATCAACATTAATATTATACGTGATAATATCTTCACAATTTGCCCAAGCTAATCCCAACGTTTTTGTAGTTTGTTCACAGTTCTACGATATCACTTTTCTCAATGTCGTCAGATGTTATATTCTGGACAATTTTGTTGCAATTTGGATGCCATTTTCGCAATTTAAATCCCCCCGAACTAAGAAGGTTTGAAAGATTTGAGCTTAGGAAACTTCATCAATAGAAGATCCTCCAAAAAGAACGTCGTCAACGTAGAAATTATTAAGTATGACATTGGATACATCTGGGTACAAATTTTGACAATCTAAACCCAACTGAAATAAACTTCGGCTAGCCAAAAACGCAGCACTGCTTGTTCCGTAAGTGACTGTTTGGAGTTCGTAAGTTTCGAGTGGTTCGGAAGGTTCTTCTCGCCAAAGTATACTCTGGAAAGCACATTGTTCAGATTTGATGAGAGCCTGGCGATATATTTTTTCTGTTTCAGCCGTTACCACGAAAGAAAGTATCCTGAATCGAAGTAGAATAGAAATAAGGTCATTTTGTATTGTAGGTCCAATCGTTTGTATTCTATTCAGTGGAATACCGGTAGTAGTGAGAGCACTACAATCAAAAACGACTTGTAGCCGTAATGTCATACTTGACTCTTTGACCACACGATGATGTGGCATGTAATAGTTTTTACTTGATATCGTCATCCACTCAAGATTTCTATTGAAATGACGATGAAGGCTGTTATTTTCTAATTTTCCCAAAGGAGTCGAGACAATCCAGCCAACCACTGTTTTCTACAGAACGGGAAGATTAGCTCCTAGTTTTATTTGGCCGACTGAAATCAGCTTCCAGAAAATATTAGCGTCTATTATTATATCAATTGGACCTGGTCTATCGAAGGAAGCGTCTGCTAGCGTTACACTTGTCGGAATTTTCAAAGCTTCTCGTTCGACGGGATAGTTTGGAAAAATACCGGATATATTTTCGATTATCAAACAGGGTAGAATTTTCTGGAAAGCACTATGAAACGATTCAAAGTTTATATCGCATTCATGTTTTATTCTAGAAAATCCGTTATCAATCCAGAAACTTGCATGGAAATATCTTCAGTGGGGAGTTTCAGACGATGGCACAGCTCTGATGTGATGAAACTAGACTATGATGCGGAGTCCTATAGAATTCAGTGTTATCGCATTGGAATTTTCGCCTCCATTTCTAGAATTGGAAACGATATTCGTATTGCTAGCATTTGATTCTGAAATGATATGTACGAGGGTGTTGTGGCGCCGTTACATTTCCTACTATTTGAAAATCTGCATTTCTGAATATCATGACCTGATCACGAGCAGTTTAGATGATGTTTCAAACTTTCTATTCGCTTCCTTTTTTCCTCAACCGGGAGACTGAGAAATTCGCTACAGTTTCAAATGAAATGTGTATTTCGTTTACACAATGAACGAAATGGGTGTGTGATTGCCTGACGATCGAAATTTCACGCATCATCCTTCCGTGTATTATCAGACGCTAGAAAAGTTCTCGCTTGATTGTTTTCGCGTGGAGTTCTGTTATACTGTCCCTAAAACACAAAACTTATCAAAGTTGTATTTTTTTAAATGGAATACCTTGTATATTATTTCGATCAAAATTAAGGTAAGTTTGATTGAGGTTTAATACACCTGAACCTTATGGTTTTTGAAATATCTTCAATTTTGCGAAAATGTAGTATTCATTTCAATGCTTAATCTCGTTAATTTCTCAGCTGTTGTTTTCCTTTTTTTAACCAAATCAATAATCAAGTAGTCTACCAATTGATCAAGTTCGAAGTCACACTCATGAAACTTTTAATAACTTATACAGGGTGTCTAAAAATTATGGTTAAATAATCAATATCTTTAAACGGTAATAGCGTGTTTAATTTAAATGGAATACCCTGTATTTTATGTCAACAACAGATGTAGAATTTAATTATCTGTCAATTATTATAATACGTTCCTATAGCTAACTTCTCACGTTTTCAAGTAAAGCGAAGAAAAAGAAAAAACAGTAGGTTTCTCATTAACACCAATAGATGGGGATGCCGTCTCCTCGTTGGGAACATTATTTCACCTATGGTATTTTGACAACTTCTATTAATATTTCCTTAAAGTTGTCAGTTATTGATTAATATTTTCAATTACCAATCGATATTTTGCGCAATTTGGTTTTGCCTTATATGGGGATTTTCGATTACGGAGGTGATCACCGCAAATTGAGTATCTTCATTTCCAGTCACAGGTTTCCTTTTGATAGGTTTTTCGTACTTCCAGTTTCTCTAAATTGTGTTAACAGTCTCTCAAATACTGCCTTATTTGGACGGTTTCTGTTTGGAAATCTTTCAGAGTAAACTTGATGCTAAGAGGTAGTTTTGATGGCATTTTCCCAGTTTAAAAATCAAGTCGATCCGTTCTTCTTTTGGATTAATTAGCATTTTTTCTACAAAGATCACAAGCTATTGCTAGCACTAATAGAACGATTAGTAATTGAAAATATTGATCAATAACTGACAACTTTAAGGAAATAATAATAGAAGTTGTCAAAATACCATAGGTGAAATAATGTTCCTAACGAGGGTTTGGAGATGGCATCTCCATCTATTGGTGTTAATGAAAAACCTATTTTTTTTCTTTTCCTTCGCTTTACTTGAAAACATGAGAAGTTAGCTATAGGAACGTATAATAATAATTGATAGATAATTAAATTCTACATCTGTTGTTGACATAAAATACAGGGTATCCCATTTGAATTAAACACGCGATTACCGTTTAAAGATATTGATTATTTAACCATAATTTTTAGACACCCTGTATAAGTTATCAAAAGTTTTATAAGTGTGACATCAAACTTGATCAATTGGTAGACTTGATTATTAATTTGGTTAAAAAAAGAAAACAACAGCTGAGAAATTAAGCATTAAAATGAATACTACATTTTCGCAAAATTGAAGATATTTCAAAAACCATAAGGTTTAGGTGTATTAAACCTCAATCAAACTTACCTAAATTTTGATCATGCAAACCAAAAATGAAATAATATACAAGGTATTTCATTTAAAAAAATACAACTTTGATACGTATCCTGTTTTAGGGGCACCCTGTATCACATGAAAATATTTTAAAAATGTAGCCCTAAAGGGTCCCTATCCATTCAGAAAAAAAAAATTCATTGAAATCAGATACTTCACCCATGATGTTTCGTGTCGAATAACGTGAATAACCCTGTATAACTAATGTGTCCCACGACTCAGTGGGTTGTTTGAGCTGTTTCAAAGCTTTCAAGTGTTTTGACAAAGTGCCAATAATATTACGCAATGATCTCGACGACTGCTTAGAGAGAATCTCTGTATTGAAAATTGCTTTAACGCGATTTTGTACCAGAAGTCGATTGTTGTTGAATCTGTTGCATGAAACATCCCAAGCAATGGGATAATTTTCCGCAAAGAACTCTAAAGAAGCTATCACATCGGCCGCGATGTTCAATAGCGAAGTTTTCAAATAGTGGTACCGTTGAATATCATTCAGATCACTATTTTTGTTAATCAACAACTCAAACGTTTTTCGAAACTCAAGCCAACTCTCGTAGTCACCACGGAACTTCGGAACTACAATGGGTGGAAGTTTGGCGCTTTTCTGATGAAACTCTCTACTAACGTCATTATTCAAATTAGAAGTAATGTTCTCTTTGTTATGTTTCACCGAGATATTCTGCGCTTTAGCGGATGTCGAATGGAACGTATTACAGAACCAGTAGTTGCGTTCAGAAAACTCCTCCTCCAATTCGGCCTCATCGACAACATTTTCCAATGCTACTTGATTAACGTCAAAGTCATCAATTAAATTTCGGAATTGTGAAAAACGGGTCTGTAATTGACAATAATCCTCATCGATAATGACTTCGGGATTTGTATCCAACTTGAGCTTGAATTCTAGTCATTTTCGATTTGATTGAACCTCTTTTTCGCTTAAGCGACTCTATTTCATCGCAAGACATCGTGAAAAGTAAAATAGTGACGATTTACCCCTCAAAATATTCGTCAATGTATTATCAGCGCATAGATACTACTGAGTAGTACCGTATCGTATAAACTGGAAATAGACGCTTTAAGATTCACCCATATACACGCATTTGAGACTGTAGAGAGAAAATAGGAAATGTAGAAAATAGGACTTACTCGTCTTGACTAAATCTACACCCGGAATTTCACTCTGCAACTCCAATAGGTGGTTTTTCATCCGGCTCGAAGGACCAATGTTGCCGGGGACTCCTTTTTAGAATAAAAAGCTCGTTTACGTGCTTATAAATTTTGATTTCGTATGAAATTATTTCAACTTTCAAAGGCACAAATCGATTCTGCCGTATCATTTATCAATGTCACAAAAACCAGCAACTTTTTGGTGGATTCACAACACTACTCAAGTCGAAGGTTTTTCAGATATCGTGGTGGTTGAGTTTGATGTCTTTGGACGAGGCCATCTTGTATAATTGAGCGTTGAACCTACTTACAGGTAAGTCGTTTAACCTATAATTAAACTTCGATGGCCCCGTCCAAAGACATTACTTGTAGATGTTTAGAGTATTCTTTGATTTGGGGAGAGTTTTTCATTTTCCTGGAGTAAAAATAAAACTGGACAGTTTGGTACAATTTTCTATTTTCCATTTTGATGGCTTTCATAAGGCTTTATGAACAAAAATGCCCGCATAATAGTTTTAATAGTAATTAATAGTAATATGTTCCTAGCATAATGATAGTTTTGCATTTAATTCAGGGCGTGTTCGAGGCGAACGCTATCGCGCTATATAACGCAAATGTTAATTTCGCTGTTCGGAAAGGGTCTATAGCGTTGGCGCTATAGAGCTCCGTAAACAGCGTCCTGTAGCGTATTGTTAATTGACACATGTCGGTTGATAGAGGCAATGTTTTGAATGTGGAGATAGTTACTCAAAATTCTTAATACCTTAGTACAAGTACCTACTTCAACCAATCCAAACAAATACTTCAATGATTTTCTTCCGTCTCCGGATTAAATAACTGTATAGCAAAGTAAACAATCATTTTTTACCCACTCCACAAAACTTGACCAATTCGAAATAAACGCACATATCACGAAGCACTTGTTAAGTCTTGATCCACAAAACACAAGCAATTAAAAATTTTTTAAACATAAACAAACTGTTCACGGAGCACTTGTTGCACGAAATAGTGCTGACGCTATCTGCTGCTTCACCCCGGTGAAAATAGCATTTCATAGCGTGAGTGATGACGTAGTCTGCAGTAACAATGACGTCACTGATGCGCTATATGGTGCTATAGAATTGCTCCGTGAACAGCCTCTAGCACCAAATAGCGTTAATAGCGTGCTCCACGAACACAGCCTCAATGTCTACTGTAATGATTATTATCTAGATATAATGACGGAAATTTTATAGGTCAGTTTTATTTTTTGGGTTTATCAAACATGTTGCAAACGTGGTAGTGTCGGAGTTGACTTGTCTGTTGTGAAAAGTGTTGAATGTGTTTGACCTCTCTTTACAGCCTGCGGTTCGTTTTATGATCTCCATTGTCAACCCTTGCCTAGACGCGGCTGATGTAGAGGCATGTGCTGTGAGTCTTGAATACATATCCGTATTCACGCCCCCTAGCTCCAGATCCCCTTTGATCCACCTTCATAATGTTTGTGCTGACGCTGGGTGATGCGGTTGTTATCGATAAGGAATCGCAGTAATTTCTTGGTGGATTTGAGTAATTAATTGTAGTATAACAACCCCGGGTCACCAAAATCTGTAGTATAGCAACCCCGGGCCGTTCAACAAAGTTGAATGAGGTAAGTTTGATCAAAAAAAGAGACACCTACGTTGTGATTCGCATAAAGCTACTTACCTCGAATGCGCCCGACAGAACAATAATTTGGAAAGTTTGAGTTAGAAGGTGAGACTATTAAATTGAACACACATTTGTAAGAAACCCTACTTTATTGAAAACATGGTGAAAAAGTGCCGTACTCAGCCTGGAATTCATGCGGGGAAAGAGCACGGCAGAGAAACCCACAATCTCAATTCCAGAAACCGGACCATGCTGTACAACTGTTTTGTATTTTTAATGCAATCAATAAAATACTCGTTTTCCGTATCGAAACTTGAAGTTCCACGCTCAAGCAAATATACATGGGGTCAAAAACAGGGAATACTGAGGTCCCATACGGGAGGCTACTCAGGTAAATTGAGTCAATATCTCTAGATTGTTTGTTGAGTATACTGAGGTCCCATACGGGAGGCTTCTCAGTTGTAGTTAGTAAATTGAATCAATAGTTCTTGATCGTGGCTAGATGGTTTGTTGTTTCACTAGAATATTCACTCGTCAGGGTGGTAAAATGTTAATCAGTTGAGTCTAGAGCCTATACATGAGGTCCCATAATACGGGAGGCTCAACTCTAGTCAATGATTTCAGTCAATATAAAGCAAGCATAAAACACCAATAATTGTAGTACCAGAATCTCAGTACGGAAAGAGAGCAATTTCTTTTTCTTGATTTTAATTCAAATCAAAGAAGTTCACAGCATAAAACAGTTTGATTAAATACAGTAAATACAATTACAGAACAATAAATCAAAAACATCAGCACAAATTGGTCAATGAACATTTTTATAAATTTTACCTTACTGATCTGCAAATATCTGATTTATCACTACAATTCACAATTCTTTTCCTTCAATCAATCGAAAATTTCCAATTCTCTTACTGTTATCTCTCGTTACCTAGCAACCATCCATTATCCCTTCTTTTCTCCAGTCACTATTCTACTTTCACGAAATTACGGAACTCTTCTAATGTCACAAAAAATCAATGTCATAATAAGTGGAATGATCCGTTATTTTATACAAGTATTATGGGACATACAGAAACAAAATTAACATGAATCAAAAATTATATTTTGAATAGGTGGTTCTCCTCATAATGTAATATTCTAGTAAGGAAGCTACGCACAAATTTGGCTTGTCAGTAAAATAAGGCAAGGTTATTTTTGACTGGCATTTTTCCCGACGGGGTGTTTTTATGAAATTTGTTATTATTATGTCTATTCTGTCTTCAAAATTCTTTGACATTACTCCGTTTCATTTTTGTAGATTTTCAGATTTCATTGTAATGTAACGGGGGAAAACTGTCTTCATTCGAAAAACTGCCTTCATGAATCTTTTCACTAACGCGTCGTCTGTGACTTGTAATATCGTATCTATGGCGAATCGGTGCTGATCAATTGTGTTATAATTTCCACCCTTTTCTGTTTCGATGTTGAGAAAGCCGATGATCTTGTTTGTGTCTGCTATAAATACATCTATTCCTTTACAGTAACACCACCATTTTTATGACTAGAATCATACTGTTTTATAGTATTTTCGGATAGGGATGAAATTAGTACATCAATATTCCGGGACGCCTTCTTGTTGGTATGATGCTCGCATAAGATTGCGGCACCCAGGGTTAGTCTCCTCCATAGTTTGTTAGGCTCCCTGTGAGGGGGTAAGAGTAAGTGTTTTCTCGATTGAAAAATCAATTTTTTCATTGTTCTGAGTTGTGACGCTCCTCGAGATTTTCCGGTTTTGATTTACGATGGGGATGAGGAAAATCGTGGGTCTTGATCAAAACTCGGGCGCCACCCTCTGTATTTCACGTGGTAGAGGACCAAGTGCCTATCGGGTAGCTTTAATACAGTGAAGAAAGTCCAGGCGTTCGTTATTTCCAAAATTCCACAAATTCCGCTCTGAAATGGACAACTGAACTTCTGAACAAAAACACGGCGTAAATGAAATAAAGCAGTCAGTCTATTGGTCTTAAAAACAATAATTTTGACTGGTTTCCAACCAGTCGATAAAATAAAAAAAACTTAACAAAAGGCTGGTTTTCCATTCAGCAAAATAAACAAAAATAATCCAGAAATAATAGTAGAAGAATAAATTAGTCAAATTTCTCCCGGTGAAGATTCAAAAATCGCTGCTAAATAAAATGCAGTTCTACAGTCCTGGAATATCGAAAAATGAGAATGTAGAGGAAACGGCGTGTGAACGAAGTTTTATCTAAGCGACGGGTTTTTTACTGCGAATTCTTGAACAGAAGTACAGCGGTTAAAAGAGTTAGATTTTTCCGACGACGTGGATAAGAATGTATCGAGAAAACTGACGCGATCGTGTTATCTGCACGAGAGAAAACGGGTTAGAGGCGTAGTAGTTTAACGAAAAATTCGTTCAGAATCGGCTGTCTGATTTTCGGCGTCGAACGATCCATAATCAAGCTGAACGCCAACACAAGCTCACCGAAAAGTTCCAGATATCAGATTAACCTTGAATTTCGTTTCTATAAAAAACTGTGAAGATATTTGTCTGGCTCCAGCCCTGACTCCATCGGTCAATCAACACGAAGGAAACCAGATCTGTCTTCTGGAAACTCAGCAGCTCTTGAAGACTCGAAATAAATCATATTTTCTCACCCTCTTACTTACTTACCTACTACGCCGCACTGGCTTGAGAGAATTTCAGGAAAATGACATAATAATCGAAACAGGAAAAAGATTGAAAGTTAGATAAAAAAAAAACGGGTTTGTGAAATAGATCGCGTACAGGAACGGGAGGTCGACTGCTGTGTACTGACGTCCGCGACCAAGTGCTCTCGATGCTTGATGCTTCCAGTACTGCTTCTGCTATGTATGTGATTGATATTTGAAATAATTGATAGAGCTTTTGATGCTTTTGATATAATGACTTTCTATTTTCTGACTGACTTAAAATGTTACAGGTTAAAGGTAATCCTAATTATCATAAAGTATGATACGAAATATGATATGAAATAAATAACAATTCTCCGCCACAAATTTGAGTACACAGGAAACAAATAATTATAAATTTAAACGTTGAACCGGTTTTCTGACTCTTCTGGATCGGCGAAGCACTGGTTCTGACTCCACGCTTGACTCTAACATAGAAGAACATGAGGAATCAGGAGTTGGACTGACAAAACATCGTTCAGGTTCAGAAACTGGTATCATATTTAAAGATGATGGTTCCGATCAGGAAACTAGAGGTTGTGTTTCCGAGTTGGATTCTGATCGATTCAAATCAGTATCGTTCACTGGTGTCTCAGTTGATTGTTTTCCTCCCAACTGATTGATTCTCCGCGGTTCTGGACATAACTGTACATCATCAGCAAATGTGACCTTTCTTGGGGATAGTTTGCTATCACTTCTTTGCGGAGTTGTCAATATACTGGTGGATGAGGTAGGTGAGATAGGTGTCTTTTCAACATTACAAGGTCTAATCTGACTAAAATGTCGTTTTATAGTATATCCACCATCCAATTCTACTAAGAAGTGAATTCTTCCAAGGCGTTTGAGCACTGTTCCAAATTTCCATAAAATAGAATTCTGGTAGTTTCTGGAAATGATTCTTGTTCCAACTGGGTAAGACTTATGAAATTCAGGTTGTCTAGTCATATTTCTGGTATCTGGTATGGTTTTAATTATGTTCAATTTTGTTCGTAGGATTCTTCCAAAAAGAATTCAGCAGGAGTTTTCCCGCAACTCAATGGTGTAATCCCATATCTCAATAAAAATGTGTGCAATTTCTCATGAAGAGATCCAGGTTCGTTGGCCATGCACTTCAGCTTATCTTTCATGATTTGACAATATCGTTCGGCTTGACCATTTGTTGCTGGATGACCTGGAGCAATGAATTTTTGTTGAATACCTTTTCTTTGACAAAATTGACTAAATTCCATAGACTTGAATATTGAAGCATTGCCAATGACAAGTATCTCTGGTAGGCCATGTCGACTGAATATTTCTCGAAGATGATGAATTGATCCAATGTTGGATGGTGCATTCCTGGACATCATAATCTCTGGAAATTTTGATTTGGAATCAACAAATATGAAAAAATAATGATTCATAGAAGGTCCGGCATAGTCGATATGAACACGTTGCCAATTTCTTGTAGGTTTTTCCCAAAAATAAATTGGTGCTTTGGTAGGATTTTTCTTGATACTGCAACATGGAATACAACTTTTCACCCAAGTTTCGATATCTCTATCGATTCCTTTCCAATAACAGTAATTTCTAGCTGAGCTTTTCATTTTTACGATACCAATGTGTGTGCTGTGGAGTTCTTGAAGCATAATGAATTGTAGTGTTCTCGGAATTATGACTCTTCGGCCTCTGAAAATGATTCCGTCTTGAATTGATAACTCTGGATCCCGGATTCGGCCAGATAGAAGGTCTTCTTTGAGTTTGAATAATTCTGGATCTTGTATAGTTTCTTTGGCAATTGTTTTTGAATCTAAACATTCATTTGAAATGTTTGCCAAAACATCCAGATTTTGCACAAACTCATCATCAACAATATTATCTTGACTGTTGGGTAATTTGATTGGTTTTCTGGAAAAAATAATCTACATTTGAAAGATATTGCCAATTGCAATACCGCATGCGTTGCGGTAATAGCTCGGCGTTATCTTATTACGCCAGGTGTTTGAGCTGTCAGACAGAATGTCAAATGTTCCATAGAACATACAAAATAATCAATGCTTTTGTTCAACACCAAACAGCGGTCAAGCGGAAAATGATGTGCGCTTTTTGCACTGCTAGATTTGTGTTGAACTCATATACAGCTGCTGAGCTACTTGACGTCATCCGCTGACTATGACGCAGTTGAGAGACAAGACGAAATCTTGCAATTTTGATATTAAGGAGGAGTACAATTATATTTGGAATTTGTTTGATTCTGAACCAGATCTCTACATGGCGTTTTTATCCCAACTACAAGACGCAGCGAATATCATCGACCTGGATTTTTTAGAAGTATCAAACGCGGTTAGTGAAGAGATTGATATAAATTTATTAAGTACGGGTACTAATACTAATTTTAAGAGTTTTTTTGAAAAAATATCGGAATTCAGTGATGAAGAGTTTGAGAACAACTTTAGAATGCAGAGATCCACAATGGAGGTGAGTGCAATATGATGCTTGATTTGAATGTCCCACGCACTAGACTTCCTGAAACTTATTCAGGTCTAACGGTAGTTTATTGAATGTTTGAGTTGAAATCAATGTGTCTGAAGCTAATTTGAATAATTCAATTCAATTTTAGAAGCTAATCGAACACTTGAAGGAAACAATTCTGAATGCAAAATCTAATCTATGAAGATACCTTTGGAAAAGAAGTTTCATATTACAGTATGGACACTGGGGAATAAGGATTCATACAGAGAAATCGGCAATCTTTTTGGGGTGGAGAAATCTACCGTTTCTCAAGTATTCCACGAGATGTGTGAACTATTGACCAACTGTAGGTTTGACTTTATTAAATGGCCCACACCAGCCGAACAGGACAAAATAAAACACAATTTGTTTTTTGATCACGGCTTTCCATCCTGGCCATACGGGTAGAGCACATGATGCCAGGGTTTTCAGGGAAAGCCAAATTAGCGAGGAGCTAATAAGTTTAATACGTCAAGAGGATCATATATTAGGTGACTCGGCATAAACTCTTTTCACCCGAGTTTTAACTCCTTACCGAGATAACGGCCATTTGACTCAGGCTTAATCGAATTATAACAAAACACATGCTGGTGCCCGAGCGTACATAGAACGGTGCTTTGGGAGACTGAAAGGAAAATTTAGACGACTCAAATATTTGGAGTTACACAAAATGGAAAATGTATCAAATATAATAGTCGCAGCCTGTGTGTTGCACAATTTTATTTTAATACAACAACTTATTGTGAACAATAATTTTCTTGAGGTTGATATGGATAATAATATGTTAATCAATTTGCAAAATGTAAATGGGACTGGGAAACGTGATGTTATAGCTGATTTTTTGAATCTCCAATGAATAATAATTGTATCAAATAATAGAAGTTCATGGAAGAAGTATATGGGAACAATAGAACTGTAGTTTGATATTTTGATGTCTTGTATTTTTCTCGATAGGTATATTATTGTTGAATCATTCAGGATTGAATTGAAAAATAGAGATTTGATTTAATGATTTGTGCTAGATGTATATTAATATATTTGACTTTGCAACGTACCAATTAATCGCTTTGCTATAAAATCTTGCGTAGGAAACCAAAATCAATAATTATCCCATATCATTATGGTAGCTAACAATATAGATTTATTTGTGACAACAGCCTTGAAGTTTTTATATCATAAGATTCATGAGAATACATATACATTTCAATCTTATTGACTAATACCTTATTATTGAACATATGTTATTGAACTAGCAAAACAAAAAATGTCAGTCTCTAACAAAACATAATTCTATTGCATGGATGCAGGCATTGATTAATGACACTTGGTTTCATTGATTCAATGGATGTAGGACGTCCATACATAAACAGGGTCGTGCGCCAAGGTAAATGGCCTATTAGAATATCTTGGAAAATGAAGTGATTGAAATGGTGAAAATTTTTATGGTGAGATTTTCAATGATGCTCTTTTCAAATACTAGCGACGTTGCGCGACTTCCGGTTATACCGGAAGAAGGCGTCAACTAGCTGGTTTCAATTGAAACATCCTATACCGGGTGTCCGGGAAAATGTTGGAGATCTCTTGGATTCAGAGAGAACATTGAAAAATAAGATGACAAGTTCACGTAAACTTTTTTCCTAGAGGCCCTCTCTACGGAGATACGTGCCCCGAAAGGAGGTCTATAGTAGATTGGAATAACATAATTTCTGTGAAAAAGTCGGGGAGCCCTTATCATACCTACGAAATCTTGATATCGTGATAGTGTTAAATACAGATAATACAGATACTGGTGACAGTGGAAACTCAGTATTTGCGATTGATGAAGAATGATCTGGGAACCGAAGGAAGCAGTAGAGGGGGAGGAGAACAGTGTTGGATCTACGGCGGAGGGGGGGGGGGGTACAGTACAATAAAAACATTTAAACAAATTGATGAATTGAGAAGGTGACAGTGCGATGAAATATGCTCGGATCAGCTATGGAATTATCTGTTCAGCTGAAAATAGTGTCTGCACTCTGAAATAATGCCATGAATAATTTTTCCCAAGCATAAGAACGTTGCTCAACATATTTATTGTTTCACCTGTAACAACCGTCACTGCGGAAAGGAGTTTTTTGGTTTTGAGAAGGATAGAAACATATCTTCAGAGTACAAAGGGTGAGAAAAAGTTGAATGGATTCACCTGCGGTTCTACCCACCCCAGAGCAGGGTACATACACAAAAAACAAATTTATATTATGTTTATTTCTTTGAGACGAAAAACAGAACAGCCATAATGGAAACAAAATCATCCAAAACACTATCAATGCTAAAGAAACTCGATTCATTCATTTTTGGTTGCCGAAAGTAGAAGGTTCAAAAATGTATCGCCTGCGGCGCATTCTAAAGCATCTCGCATGATATAACCCCCCCCCAACATTTTGCTCCAGAACCGCCGTTGAATGATTTAGCACTCGCTATATATTAGTTTTATATTCTCTGCACCAAGTGCATAGACTGATTTTTTGGACCCCAAAAACAAACAACAGGATTGTTTGTTTTTGGTAGCATGTTTTTGAGTTTTTTCCAAAAAATCAAATGTAATGGTATATTTATTTTAATATATTTTAAAAGGGGATACATTTTTCTATAAAAAAAGACAAAAAAGTTAATGTTTTTTTTTCTTTTTTTTTCCAATTTTTTTTTTTTGATTATTTTTAATAGTATCCCCTTTTAAAATATATAAAAAAAAATTTACCATTACATTTGATTTTTTTGGAAAAAACTCAAAAACATGCTACCATTTCAGTTAACGCCATCTAGCGGCGACGGCGAAGGTCAAAAATTCAAAACCAAAAAAGTTTTTTGAAGTGCAGATCATGCTCTTTCATATGAGACCAAGATCGCGTCAATCGGTTGGGTTGTTTCAAAGTCATGAGCATTCTTGAAGAAAATTTCTCAATGAATCTATAACGATACTCATTCATATTTGTTTCTATTTAAAAATCACGAAAAAACAGCAATTTTGTATTTTGGTAGCACCGTTACGCCATCTTGTGGTTATCTTGGGGACTTCTGATATATTTTCAGCATTTTCTCTATTCCATATTACCAAGTAATTTTTTTCCGCAAGTCTCTCGGATGCCTAGTTTCTGAGATCTAGCACCTTGCCATTCTTAAATAGACACCCCACAAAGTCTAATCTTACCCTTAGTTTTGGGTACAATTACTAATGGAGTTCCCCATTCTGAGTGATCCATCTTCTTGATAATGCCTTCTTGCTCCAGAGAATACAATTCTCGATCTACTTCATCTGTAAGTGCGTATGGAATTCTTCTAGGCTTCAGAAAGATAGGTTTGCTATTGGGTTTCAGGAGTAACGAACATTGAAATTCTGGAAATTTTCCGACTTCTGCTTGAAAGACATCTTTGAATTGACTCATTATTTCTTCAAGTTCTGGATTGGAAGAAATAGAATCAATATCGTAAATATTGATATCCAACGCTCGAACCCATCTTCGTCCAATAATTGCACTACCATAATTAGGAACCACGTACAAGTCTCCAATGAATGTATTGTTCTTGAGACTAATAGGTACTTGAAAATAACCTAAAGATTTGAAAATAGGTTTGGTATATGACGTGAATCGAACATTTGTCTTCTTCAAAGGTAAATTTAACCTCAATTTCTCGAAATCAATCTGTGAAATTATTGAAACTGGACTGCCCGTATCACTTTCAAACTTGAATTCTTTGTTTTTGATTTTCAACTTGATCATCATTTTTGGTTCAAAGACAGCAGCAGAGTTTTCAGAAAATACGTCGATTAATTAATTGATAGATATGTCATCACTTTCAGTTTCTTCTGTATAAATATAAATACTCGATTTTTGAAGTAAATTGGAGATGCATACCTTAGCAATGTGACCTTTTTTCATGCATTGATTACAATTCAGTTTAGAAATTAACGCTTGTACATTTTTCAGTTTGATGATTGTTTCGACCACAATGTAAACATAGACCAGATAATCCAATCTTCTGTAGATCATAATGCTTCTTTCTGCTGGATTGAAAATTGACGTCTGTATTGTGTCCGGATATTTTTGTTATACTTCTGTTTCTTCGTCTTGAGACTTTATTTGTATTTACTTGATTGATATGTGATGTAGCAGCGTTCTGGTAGATCTCTCGGTTCTGTATTTTCCATTTTTCAATAGCCAATGCAGTCTGTGATGCTTTATCAAACGAGATATCTGATTCTTGTAATAATTTTCATCGTCATCTGATAATCCTCGAATAAAGTGTGCTCGTAATAGAGGATTGATGATGGATTTTGAACAATTCGGGTTCTGGCATTCAGTTTTAAAATCGCAGGATTTGATAATTTCCTTCAAAGCTGCAATATATGATGAAATTGATTCGCCTGGTATCTGGATTCTAGTGAAAAACTTATGTTGTTTAGCTAGAACATTCCGTTTAGTTCTTGATAGGATTTTGTGGCAGGTAAATCTGGTGAAGTTGAACTAGACAAAAGTTTGTAGTGTCTACTACCTAGACAATCAATTAAAATCATAACTTTAGCTTCATCTGTATCCACATCGTTTTCTTTTACGAGTCCTATGGAGGACTATAACTAGGAGACGAATCGACATACGAATATCCCTGAATATTCCACTCATGTACAAAAAATCCCTTAAAAGCAGTTGAATTTTCGGAGGCTTACAGCGATAACACCAAATCGAAAATACCACTCTGTCATGGCAACACAAATAACCAGGTTGTCAGGGCAATCGATATGGCAACGACCATTTTTTGACCCAAATAACCACGTTGTCAGGGCAATCAACATGGCAACGCAAATTTAGTGAAGTTATATTCTAGAATTCTTGAAATATTCTTCTAAATACCATTCGTGCTTTAAAATTAACCGGATAAATTTTCGCTCATGCGTGTTTTCTCTACAAATCTCACTCGACCTTCGGTCTCGTGAAATTTTGAGAAAACACGCATTCGTGAAAATTTATCGGTAATTTTAAAGCACTCGTGGTATTACCTTCGAAAATCTGTCCCTCTTTTTGCTTAGTTCATTTGAGGCAGCGGTTGCTAGTATAGCGCTTTTATTTATTCATTGTGATGGTAACGTTTATTGCTTGCCAATAATTTGTCAAGATACTTTTATCACATTTTCATTCATTTTTCCAAATTTCCACTTCACATTCCACATGCAATGCATTCTCTATAATTCAAAATTGAGGTTGAATCGTCGCAGCATCGTGTTTCAAGCTCATGGTTTATTCAATGATGACTGTTGTCGATGGAAGATATGACGTCACTCAGTTACTCTATCAATTGATGCAATTAAACAACAAAATATGAAAATTCTATACATTTCAGAATAATGTAACAAGAAATATATTCATAGGTACCTATTATCATCAAATAGTAAGGGGTTTTGATGCAACCTGGTTGCATATTGATAGAGTATTCGTATCGTTGTTTCAATTATGTTACCTAGGAAACATTTTTGTTTGACATGAAATCGCTAACGAGTCTTCGCCATCTGGGGGTAACAATTGAAGCTGAATTACGATTTGAAACCTGGACCACTTTCATGCATTTCGATTACTCTTCTAGTTACAGTCCTCCATAACGAGTCCTTTCAATTTGAAGAAATTTTCTAAACGCTGATGATAGCTGTCAAAATTTTCTGACATCTCGACAAAAGATTCAAAAATTATGCTTTGATTCTTCAGAACATCCTTTATCTCTATAGAATTACTCACTTGTTGTTGAGTTTGAAGATTATTAACTAATCCAGTGAGAGTTTCTATCAGCTGAATAAAATTTTCTTGATTTTCTGACATTTCGAACACTTGTAGTCACTGTCTTGTGCGTTTTTTTTTCTGTGGCTTTCCTGTCTATTCGTTTTCAAAATCCTCGTCGCCAAAATTGTTATGTATGTGATTGATATTTGAAATAATTGATAGAGCTATTGATGCTTTTGATATAATGACTTTCTATTTTCTGACTGACCTTAAATGTTACAGGTTAAAGGTAATTCTAATTTTCACAAAGTATGATACGAAATATGATATGAAATATATAACAGCTTCCTTCCCACCGACGTTCCGTTTTCAGATCAAAGTGGGGAATGTCACTCGAATTTTGCGCGAAGTAACGTCGATGTCGGTCGGCTTGCGAGTTAAATAATTGATTGTTTGATGCGTGACAAACTAAGATGGAATGTTTTGGTCAGAGATTAATTATTAATAGATTATTAATTAATTATCCCACGGTCAACATTGTTGTAGAAAAAAACGGGATCTTTTAAAAGATAAATAAAAGTGTTACGGAAAAATATGAATTAATTGATTAGGGTTGGGAAATGAATTAGAAAACTTGAAAATGCCGGTAGAAAAAATCCGCAAATTTTGTAACCTCGTTACAGAGCTCGTTGATTATTGGGAACCAAGGCTGGAATTTCCAAATCGGAAATACTAAGATACCTTTTGCATTTTTAAGTATGATTTCTGTCAATACACGCGGTGATAATGTTGATGATGGGAATGCGTACAAACAAGTGTTGGACCAATTTAGAGTGAACGTGTTCACTTCGCAGCTTTTCGGGTCCAGAAACCAATAAACAAATGTGACGCGAATAGGTCAATTTTTGGCTGACCAAAATCTTTTTTAATTTGACAAAAGGCATTTTGGCTCAACGAGTATTCGGTTTCAATGTCTGTATGTCGGAATACTGTGTCTGCTATGTGGTCTTTTGTGTTCACGTATGATGCAAAAATGAAAATTTCTCGCTGTTCACACCAGTCCCATATTTATGTGTAGATTGCCGTAATATTGTCTATTCGCAACAGACCCTATAAAGTCTAGAGATCTCTTATTTCTCGACGACTCTTTTTCCTTCTGCCTCATGGATCCTGCACTCCAATTGTCGTTGAGCATTTCAAATTCCTTGGCAGGCTGCTCATATGATGTATCATCATACATTCAGGCCCGTTTGTGTTTTGACATTTTCCTGGTGACGGCGTTGTCTGATTCCCCTCTCTCTCAATGCAGCTTTTTGACGGCCAGTGCCCCTATTCTTAAAAGTGAATAGAGAAAATTCTCACTAGACTTGGACTTAGACTTCATGAAGAAACGTCAAATCTCTCTCATAATCTCTACTCCCTGAAATTCAAGAATAGGGGCACAGGGGATATGTCAAAATATAGGTTTATACAAAAAAAAACTACATTTCAATAATTGTTACAACACAGGAAATTTCGTCATATTCAAAACATCCTTTGTTAAAATTATACTCGATAAAATCCACTTTTTCGTAAGCCCTTGCGCTGCAATAATTAGTTAGTTCAATAGTCGCAAGAATGCTGACTTTGCCAAGAGGTATCAAGGTAATGGAACGAGTAGAATCAAGCAGTTAGATTTCGGATTCGAACTTTAAAACATTCCTCGGCCATGAAGTGTACAGTCGTTACCAGTTTATATACTTTAATGTATGTACCTTTTAGTATTATTTTGTGAGAATTGTAACTCAGCACTTTGATCATATTGTTAAATATATTTTATTTGAATTTGATAATTTGTGTTCACAATTGATTCGACCCAACCTCAACGTCCCCCGTTGCACTTTATACAAACTAGGGCGTGACAATATGTCGCAGGATTTTTTGTTTTTCGCGAAAGATTTTAGTCCGTTGAAGGCTGCTAGCAGCTCTGGATAATTTATGTGAAAATTGGTCTCATTTTCATTCCACCAGCCCCGACTCGTTTCTCCGTTTCACGATGCCCCCCAACCTGAATTGCTGGCATCTGTATTAATTGTTAAGTTATGACATGGTTCCCGTAAACTCATTTTGCTGTGTGTTATATTTTTCCCCCACCAGCTTAGTTTTTCCTTTATCTCTTCCCCCATTTTCAAAAAACCATCATAATCCTCCTGGGATTTTTTCACAGCTTTATATTTTTTTTTTTCGAATCTCTTCAAGTGCGCCCATCCATGAGGCATTGCTGGACAAATCGATACCAAGGTTCCTATGAAAGTTGCAAACTCCTTCATTCGAATAGAAGTTTTCCTGTTGACTAACATTAAAAGTGAAAGTTTTTTTCCCTTTTTTGCTGTGGAATCGACAATTAATAAAATACAATTTTGTTTGCTGTTTTAATTGAAGCCTAAAAATTTTATCTGTTGTGTTAGTTGGTATAAGCGTTCTTTTTTTTTTGTTGATCAGAAACCCCAGTGATGTTAGCAATTGTGATGTGAAATGTATGTTGTGTGCGCAATCTTTTTATTTTTGCCTAAGATTAGTATGTCGTCTATGATCTTAAATGCACTTTGATAAGTTCAATGGTTTTTGTGAAGACAAATGCTCAAGTATAGCTCAAATGGCAAGCAGGTAAATTCATAGAGTTGTCGTCTATAATGAAATTTCAAATATTTCCTGCTACTCTTATGGATTGGTATTGGTACTATGAAATGCATTTCAAGGTCTTTTTTCCCATATAGCAGTTTTCAAATAGAATGTTTCTCACTGATCTGAGATCTAATTTAAAATGTAGGCAAAAGTGATGTGCATTGAAATGTTATAAATCTAAGATAAATCGGTCTTTTCCGTTTGGTATTTTCTTTAAAAAAAAAAAGATTAAATTAATTCTACCTTGCAGTGATTACTTTTTTGAACCGCGCCGATTTTCCGCAAGTTATTAATGCTTTCGGCGAAATTAATCGAATTTTCCCAATTAGGTATTGTTAATTAAGTTGGAATTTGTCTTTTTTGAAACCAGCTGTAGATAGTAGGGCTTTTATCTCCGGACTTAGCTTTGGTCCTTTCAGCCGTTTACAATTGCTTGGAGCCAGCCATTGATCCAGAAGTTATTTCTGATCCTCTTTTCCCAATTCCGAAGAAATATAAGATTCCCAGTAAGTGGCTAGATCATTGGTAATTTCTTCACCTTCATCCTGGATATTTGTTGATGGTATACCAAATAGAGTTTCCATTTGGTCACTGGTTGGCAACAAAATTTCTCAACTAAAATTGACTATTTCTTTCGAGAGCAAGAAAGACTCTCAAAGATACCGGTGATAAACTTATTTCACCTGAATATAGTTTTTTTCTGAAGCGGCTACTAACCACGTGAACTATGGTTCGATATATGAACAACAATATCAATCTAAGGATGTGTTTGTTATTTCAATATCATATTATTATTATGTGTAGCGCGGAGTATAAAGGATACGAAAGATTCGTATATTCTTTTCGTTTTCCGAGTACATAATTAATTTTAAATGATATTCAATAATTTGATAATAAGAATGATAAAATGGTTCATTTATATCCCTCCAATGCCCATCAAGAGCGTTGTTGTAGACTTCAAAATAATAATATTTGATGACCAAGTTTCAAGTTTTGTCTATAGTTTCTCTTCTCTTATGTAATGATAGTTCAATACAGTGCTTTGTCAACAAATGACGTTTATTTATGAAAATAAAGTATTTTATCAATCAATCAATCAATCGATAAATTAGATTATATGCCCAATTTAACAAAATCACGTGGACAGTTCTGCAAATAAATAAAGTAGAATATACTTATAAAATATTTTTTGATTATTATATACAGTGTGTCCACGGATTGGGTTTCGGTAAGGTATGTATAAATCACCGGACTCTTCAATAATTGCTTCCATTTGATCAAAATACCAGAAGAGTGGAAAACGGCTACTCTAATATCACTTTTTAAAAAAGGCAATAGGAAAGATCCAAATTGCTACAGGGGGCTAAGTATCACGCCTACATTTAGCAGGCTATTTGGAAGGATCATTAACGAGCAATTAAGAATAAATCTAGGCCACAGAATAAGCGAAGACCAAAGTGGTTTTATGCCAGGGAGATCATGTAATGACAACCTTTTCATTTTACAACAAATGGCGGAAAAAATGATATCTGTGGGGGCGGAAATGCACTTGGCTTTCATCGACTTGGAAAAGGCATATGACATGGTGCCAAGACAAAAACTGTGGCAAGCTTTAAGATCCCTAGAAATCAACGACCAACTACTAGCCATAATCCAGTAATCGTATAAAGATAATACAGTTATTATTAAAAGCGGCAATAGTTTTTCCCAGCCAATAACAGTCACGAAAGGGCTAAGACAAGGATGCAGCATGTCACCGCTACTATTTAATCTGTATATTGAGATCGTGCTAAAAAACTGGAAAAGGCAGTGTAGGGGAATGGGAATACCAATCGGAGAAGAAACTCTATTTTCATTGAATTTTGCAGACGACCAGGTGGTAGTAGCACAAGACTCATATGACTTGGAGTTTATGATCAAGAGGCTATATAATGAATATGAGTCCTGGGGTCTTCAAGTGAGCCTAAAAAAAACCGAATATCTCGCTGTCAACTCTAACGCCCAGTTTGAAATATTGATTAATGAAGACGCAGAGGTCACACAGGTTAAAAAGTTTAAATATCTAGGGGCCACACTTCAGGCATTGGAGAGACTGAGATCAGACATAGAATACACCAGAGCCGGAAAGTAGTGGGTGCGTTAAATTCCCTCTGGTGGGACAAAAACATTTCTATAAAAAACAAAAAACGCATCGGACGTGTGATGGTTGAATCGGCTTTATGTTATGGGTCAGAAATCTGGACTATAAATGCAGACTTAAGAAGAAGGATTCTAGCAGTGGAAATGGATTATCTTCGCAGAAGTGCTGGAGTTTCTCGCCTGGAAAAAAAAACCAATGAGTACATCAGGACAACAATGGACGCCCCAGAGACAATAATTGGAAGAATAGAGAGAAAAGCTCTCAAATGGTTCGGTCATATGCTCAGAATGCCAGAACATAGATGGCCAAAAAAAGTATATGGTTGGAGACCACCCGGTAGAAGAAAGAAAGGAAGACCACGACGCTCATGGAACGAAGGTATGAGAAAAGCTATGGAAGAGAGAGACCTGGATGAGATGGACGCGTTAAATCGAGATGTATGGAGGAGAGGAACGGGTGTACAGCTATAAGCTGTTTTTTAGATAAAGTTATATTAATAATTGTGATATACAAAATCTAAACCCGGAATATATATATATGTATAAATGACAACAATTTTCCAAGTTAGATTTTGATATTCTGGAAATAGCTTCTGTTCGGTCTCAAACTAAGATGTTGAGAAAATGAACCAAATCAATTTATTGAGAAAAGCTGTTAGAATTGAGAGCTTAAGCAGTCTCAATTTCCAGACAAATCAGCTTTCTTTGATTTTGCAAGTACCTATGTTATGAATTTGAAAATTATCAATTTATTTCTGATTTTTGTCCTGTTCGTAATGATTTTTGTCAGCAATAAACAATATAAAACATTGTTTAAGTCTATTATTTATCCATTTTTGTTTTGGCAGTATTTCAAAATCAGTCATCTTCGATGAAGATAAAATATACTGTCAAAATCATAGTCGGTTGATTTATATGAAAATTGGGAGTATGCTTGAGCTTTTAATTCTAAACAACTTCTCTCAATAAACTTTTCTGATATCTTTCGAAACAAAGGTACTTTACTCTTGTCAATTTTCACTAAATCAATAATTATTCCAAACCGCCCTGTATATCAATCAATCAATTGATTTCGCTCATTTTCTCACCATATTAGTTTTAGAGGCAGGAGCGCTTCCCAGAATCTAACTCGGAAAATGTTTGTCATTTTACCTTACCGAAATCCAATCCGTAAATACAGTGAATGTACTACAGGGTCATTTTGTATATTGACTCATAAGCTAGCGCCGTTAGAGATATAAAAATTTTGTGAATATGAAAGTATCAGATCTTCATCTGAAATTTTCAAAAATCTTATCATTCAAAACAAAAGACTATCGGAATGTCAATATTTTTCCACAAGTAGCATTTTTTTCAATGTATATTATCATATATTATGAAAGAGCTTATTTTTCTGATTTCAAGAATATATAGTTTGACACCTTTCTGATGGATCGTTCAGGAGATATTCAAGTTTAAATATGTTTAAAAATTAAAATTCGCATGCCTGTTGCTATGGAAAAATGATAGAATCGTGATCATATAGATTGAATCAATAGAAATGGGGGTCAAATAACTTTATCTTCTAGATGTTATTCCAAATATTTACGAATTAATAGATAAGTGCAACTTTATCCATGGCAACCGGGATTTCAAAACCAATTTTTACACATATTAAACTTAAAAATCTCCTGAACGACTCATCAGAAAGGTATCAAAGTATAAATTTTTGAAATCAGGAAAATGACCTCTTTCATAGTATGTGATATTATAAAGGGGGTTCCATTGAAGAAAATGCTACTTTTGGAAAAATAGTGACATTTCGATAGTGTTTTGTTTTTTTTGATAACATTTTTGAAAAGTTCAGATAAATGTCTAGGACTTTCAAATTTACAAAATTTTCGTTTCTCCATAGATAACGCCGCTGGCATATGGGTCAATATACAGTGTAGTCACTTAAGTGTGCAACAAATGGGATTTTCTTTTATTAACCACTCAACCAAAATACAACTATTGCCGAAAGTTGGTGCATGTTCGATAATCATATTAGGTGCACTTAGAATGGTTGCAAGTCGAACAGCATACAGGGTAGGCCAAAAAATATGAAAATTGTACAAAAGTAAACAACCTTATTTCAAAAAATTCGGCAAAATAATATAAAGAAAGGTTGTTTAAATTAATTAAATTAATTAAAAGCTATGCCTAAATACCAAATCATGGCCTCCTAAAAAAAATATATATATATATTTTTAAATCCAATTATTTCCCAAAAAAGAATCTCTTTCATATTTTTACCCTAAACAGTTTCATGAATTATTCGAAAACGAATCAATTTCGCATAACTCAGTTTAAATTAAAGCATATTTAGAAAATTTGCCAAAATTTCAAATTTTTAGGGAATCACAAGATTCATGTTTGTTGCAACGATATTAAACACAACTTGAAAATATCGCAAACATCCTTTTTCACAAGGTAAAACATTATTTATGATAGTAGGTAGTGGGGCACTTTGGCGTGGGAAAATTCTATAAATAGATGTGACATCAGCGCTCAAGTGGGCGAGGCATATTTTTGACAGATGACAGCTTGATTTGACATTTGACATTTTGATTTGACAGTTGACATGACGCTTCGATCTTGACAGCTTTGACAGATGGCAGTTGACAGGAGATTTTTTATAGCTTGGTTCCTGGGATAGAGATGGGGGGGTGTGGAGGTTAGATTACCAAAGTCTGAAAAAAGATTTTCCGATAGCGAGATTGGAACCCATATCCTTTGGATTTGTACGTGACAGTCTAAACCAATACGCTACTAGGGTGGCTAAAATAGAATGTAGATTTGTGGTTCAGTTGCTACCCCGATCCTTTGGTATGTGATTGTCTAAACCACCTACGTCACCTAGTCCGACCTCTTGCTATCCAGTTTGTAGCCGCTACTGCAGAGCACGAGGACAAGTAACCTGGGATCGAGATGGGGGTGGGTAGGTAAGATTTTCACCAAAGTCTGAAAAAGGTTTTCCGATAGCGAGATTGGAAGCGAGTTCTTGATAGACAAGACACATGTTGTGGAAACAGGCTTATGTTATTTTTACTTACGTCACCTAGTCCGACCTCTTGCTATCCAGTTTGTAGCCGCTACTGCAGAGCACGAGGACAAGTAACCTGGGATCGAGATGGGGGGTGGGTAGGTAAGATTTTCACCAAAGTCTGAAAAAAGATTTTCCGATAGCGAGATTGGAAGCGAGTTCTTGATAGACAAGACACATGTTGTGGAAACAGGCTTATGTTATTTTTACTCTGCCTGTATTTTTGCCGATCTACATTCTAATTTTTATTGTTTTGGTCTCAAATTGTGGGGCAACACAGTTTCTGTGTTTCGTGGGGGGATGGGGGTATTGAGAATCCGGATTTAAAGGTCACTTTGGAGATGCAAATGTTTCTTCATAGTTTTTGGGGTCGTTGAGATGGCGCACGCGTACAATTCAATTCTTTGATCGTTTGCTATTAGAATTATTAGATGGAGTGTGGTTTCATTGTGTATAACGTCATAGGGTTGCCTTTTGAATGATTTCCACTGAAAGTAGGCAGGTGTTTGGTGCGTACTGATTCTTTAATCGTTTGCTATAAGAATGATTAGATGGCGTTGGTGAGCTGCGTTGGAGATGCAGATTTCTTCATAGTTTTTGAGTTATTTCATATAGTACGATTCAATTGATCGTTTGCTATTAAAATTATTAGATGGCGTTTGAAATCTAATCGGAAAAATGACGCTGTTTCATTGTGTATGACGTCACAGGGGTGCCCGTCAGTCTAGAGAGATGAAATTGGCTCGACAAAGACACTTCAAAATCATATATTTTCAGGAATATAAGTACATTATTGTAGGTAAAAAACGCTATAAAGTTGAATGGTGTCCAAAGGGAAGGATTTTTTTTTCTTCTGGAGCTTCGAGGTGGAGGGTCCTAACTATTATTGGGTTCACCATAACATAGGGTTGTATGCGGGTTTACTGGCTCGGCATCATCTTGTCCAAATTTGGTGTTGTCTCAATGAGGCTGGTAAACAAAAAACATCATATAAGCACATTGTTGTTATAGGAAAAATAAAATGAAACAAATGTAGCAGTATTGGTTCACTGATTATAAATATCAGGTATTTTAAAATCAGTTTAAGCCTTATCACTACGTCAAAGTTCTGCTACCTCGATAAGGTCCACCCACCCTCCACCGATATTATCAAAATTTTGAAAAAAACAAACAAAAAGACGTGCATTGATGAAATATCATCAAAATTTGAAAAAACGTAAAGTTTATTTTTACCTGATTTAATTTCAAACGATGAATTTTTATGTTGATTCTTCGAAAAGTTTCGCAATCAGCTCTTCGCGAGGAATTACACCAACTTTGTGGATTTCTGTAAAAACATGTTTTGTTTAATTCAATTACATAAAAAATTCACGTTGTAAATCAACCAAGCACCCCACATCAATTCTATGATAAGAAAAATGTTCAATTATTTAAAGGAATATTTACCTTTTTGTCACACCCCAGACACACAAAATGATCACAAGTGTTCTGACGACGACGACGTCTAGCAACGATGAATGCTTCGTATGAACTGATTCACAAAACATGAACAACTGTATAGTTGACTATTCGAAACACTTCTAGAATGCCGAACTGCAAACTATGCAATTATAATTAAATTCAAAGAACAATGGTGCATTCTATTTGTGATTCCATTGCGATTAGCACGAGCAAGAAATAATAGAACATACACTACTTATATTTGTATAGGTTTGCGTCCTTAAGTTAGATCAAACAGATGTGGGTTAGTGGGGAGAAGGACGGTGTAAAACAAAACACTCAGTTATTGATTTCCCGACGTTTCGGTCATTTATTGTGACCTTTCTCAAGGGCTAGAAAAAAAAGAGAAGAAAGGACAATACAGACAGTGCTCTAGTTAAAAAGTTGAAAACAAAAGGCAAAAGTTAATAGAGAGAAAAAAAACAAAATAGAACCACAATATCACACTTATTCCTAATCTAATAAACAAACGATTGGTACTTACTTAATCAGATTGAGTGTGTTGGATAACAAAAAAAAAAAAAAAACACATGTACATGATGTTAAAATACAGAGAACGAAAACTAAGAATACATGTTATAAATATGAAAGAACATCAATACCAACAACACATTAGTGTGACTTGCACAAACAGATTAAAAATGTTAAGGAACAATAGGTTTTTTTATCAACAATAAACCGCAAAGCATGGATGCCAAACTTAATCCTAGATTTCACAAGAAGGAACCAAATAAATGTTCCACTGCCATACATTAGTGCTAATACTTGGGCGTCAACGCGACAACATTGTAATTATTAGACACAAAGACTCGTAGGTTGCCTATGTTGATGGAACGACAGAAAAGAGTATACTACACAGTGGATCAAAACACTCAAGATACACTTACCCAAATAAGTAAAAAACACAGAAAGGGACACACATAAAGCAAAACAAAAAAGAAAAAGAAGGCGAAGTCATGTGGTCAAAGTGTAAAATTATTCTTATATTTAGTGAGAATCCCCTTATATATGTTGCTGAGTCCCGCTGTGTCGGTTCTGAGATTAATCGTGTGATCGGTCAACTCTATCCAGATCATTTTACTAATTGCCCTCTTTTGGAAAATTTGTCTCCATATCAAGAACCTTTACACCATGGAAATCGAACGAGTGATCCTGATCAAAATGGTGACTTTTCACTAACAGGTATCCGAATGATGGGTACAAAATTTCTGTTCAATTCCACATATATCGCAATGTTGCTGCTAGCTGAGTAGGACGTTGTGCTCAGTAACGAATATTCGGCTACTACTTCCGGTGCTTCTGTTATCTCACTCTTCTCATTTTCATCAACCCCCAGATGTTGGGCTTTCTGAGCTAATTCATTCTCAATTTCTGACAGCAGTTGATGTATTGACTGTGTTGCTGTAGCCATTTCACTTAATTGATGACGACGATGACGACGACGACGACAACCATACACCTTCAATACTCAAAGATTACTGATTGTGAAATTAGAAAGAAAATCTTTATCACAGATAGGGCATGCGCAATGATGTTTCACACCTATAAAATATCGTTGGAACTTATCCAACTGTTGTGAGAATTATCAAATCCAAGCCACTTGACATATACTTTTTTCCCTTTTTTACGTAACACTTTTTCCACCAAATAAACATCCTCTTGTTTTGTATTTTGTAATTCTTGCTCGTAGAATGCTCCTTTTTTTGGATGACCATTTATATCTTCAAGCAGATACGTCACTGGATTAGTAATTTTAACATCAACAATCTTGAATAGCTCAGTTATCCATTTCGGAGTATATCCCTTTTCAAATACGTGCTTTGCTTTACTAATGCGCACCACATCGCCAATACGAAATTTTCGACGATTTGTAGATATTTTAATGTGACTGTGAACAGTATTGAGCAGACCCCTTTCATGTTTTTTGCTCACATCATGAGGCTTCATTTTGGTCACACTATGTTTTTGTGAATTATAGCTTTTCACAATATCGTGTCAAATATCCACCCACTTATAGGTCCCATGCAAACTGAAATACTTGAATAGTTTTTCTTTAATCGTTCGTATGGAACGCTCAACCATGGCCGCTTTTTTATCTGTATAGGTATTATAGTGGTTTATGCCATATTGACGCATCAATCGTTGAAAATGTCCATTGTAGAATTCCTTTCCTTGATCTCGGGTTACCTCGTCACCTGACTTGCTTTTTGATGGTTCAGTCCACACAAATTTTGAAAAACAGTCTATGATGATGAGAAAATATTTGTAGCCTCTGTTATCTTTCGCATACAAATCCATTTGCCCCAAATCAACCTGCCACAAGTCATCCAATCCCTTGATAATTGTACGGCGACGGGGAAAATTCCTTCTTATTGGCTTGAACAGCTCGGTGATGAGTTGAACTTTTTCTTTGGAAGGTGACGTCATCTTCACTTGACTGCTTTTACTGTAGTCACGTCGTTGACAAAAACAGATTTTATCCTGACCTCGATATATTTTTTCAACTTATTCAGCTCCTTTACACTCTCGGCAGCATGAATTCTCATCTCTGATTCAATTGTCGATTTGAAATTAGTCAGAGCCTCGTCAACGTATTTTTTGTTAACTGCATCAAAATCGTCGGTTGGTGATTTCAAGTTACAAATTTTCACGTTTTTAACATCAATATCACCGTCAGCTGTGTGAGATAACGTTTGTGTTGGCCTCGAATAGGTTGAAGTTGCTGCTGCTACAAAGTGATGTCGGCGACCAAACTTGTCGAGACTCATCTTGTAAATGAGCCACACACAGGCTGAGTCATGCTTAATATATAATTTTCGCTTCTCGAAGCTCCTCAATCAGCGATAAGATTTCATTATCGTGTGACGTATTTCCGGCTTGTTTGGAAGCGACTAGCAGCCTAAGCCTATCAACCAATTCATTCACATCATCCCAATAAACATATTCAATGGGATTTGTATTATAATTCATGCCGGTTCCTCTTTTTTTTTTTACCCTCATAATTACTACTACTACTATAGGGTAGCTGAGACTTTTCTGCTGTCGGTAACCCTGATTGTGATTTTTTACGCGGAGTCTCCTCTAGTAGTTTTTGAATAATGTTCGTGTATTTAAATCCTGAATTTCCTTTAAGTCGACCATCTGCTGTATTTCCCATTCGATATAATATATTGGTTTTTTGTAAAACTTTTTAAACATAGGTAGATCTTTGTCAGTATAGTTGTTAGGGTACCTGTAAAAGAGCAGTTCGTATAGTCCTTGCGTCCCTGGAAAATGTTCCTCATTTATTTTGAGATCACCACTTTTCTCAAAATTAATGACCTCCTTGCCCAACGTTCATTTGGATATGAGTTCATCATATTTAGGTCCATAACGTTGATCTAATTTATCCGAGCCCGTATGATGATCTACTATGTACTCCCTTACGATTTCAGGATATTGATCAAGGTAATCCTGTGACAGCGTCTTATCTTCCTCTACCTGTTGCTCCGCTTCTTCAAAAACTTCATCATCATCAATGAAAGAATCATCCTTGGCTACAATTTCATGGAGAGGAAGAAACTGAACCTCTTTTTTTGTCTTTTTTACGTTGTCCGGCACTGACGTGTCATCATGATCATCTGGTTTTATGGACATTGGCGTGGGTTGTATTTGGTGTTTTTTCTGTTGAACTTGTTGTTGTTTGACAAGACATTCAAGAGGAGTTGTAACTGGTTTGAGAAACCTGTTTGGTGACTCATCCTTTTCAGCCCTATTCAGTTTGAGTGCAAGATATTTTTTTCGAACATCTCTAGCTAAACTTGCTACTTTCGACTTGCGGTTCATATCATCCACGCTGGGAACCCTCATTGTGCGCGCGAGTGTGAGTGAGTAAATGACTTTAGTCTACAACCCTTATATACTCATCAAATCCTCTACGATAACGGCCATGCTTCAAGTCAAAATCCTTCACAACCACTAGTGCACTGAATTTATTTTCATTCCAACATTTACCACACATCATTTTGAATGTCTCGTAGGACATGTCAGGTGTTACATGTTCATCGTATACATGCTTCAGATTGATGTCATCCTGTTTGAATGGTACAATTGTGTTACAATTATCTCGTATCCGTTGTTTAGGGATTTTTGAGTAGGTCTGACATATATAAACAACATCAATATCTCTATGTCTACCCATGCAAAAATAGGATCGAATCTTTTCTTGCTTCTCACACGCTACATCATCAAATATGAAAACTGAATTTTTTCTTGCTGACGTGGGATCTTCAATCAAATCATTGTCATCATATGGATAGAATCTCATACCCTTGATACTCTTTAAAACGTCCTCCAAAAGCTTGTATTTGGGTTGAAAGAGGGATTTTGAATACACGTAGACATTTTCAAATCGCAAGCCATTTCTACCGAATAAAAGTGCCAAAAGACTGTTAGTCTTCCCACAACCACTTGGGCCACAAATAATCACTCGAACATAATTTGGTAATAATTTACTGTGTTTGCTGTTCTCCTCTTTTTGAACTGTATCGAAGTTTTCTACAGGGAGTCTAAGACCTTGCGCTTCTACCTGCATACTGTGAGAGAGCGAAACAATTATTGACCTTTGTGGTGATCACGCGTACTATTTATAGGAATTCACATGATAAAGAAGGTCTTCGCAGAAATTTGGAAATCAGTCTCATGTTGACTTTCGAGCATAGCGGTCGAGGTGTAGTCAACTCTCTCATAAATAGACTAACATTCGAAGTGCATATACCGGGATATCAGTTTTGTGGACCTGTTACAAAATTGGAGAAGCGTCTACAACGAGGAGACGCTGGAATCAACCCACTTGACGCTGCCTGTAAAGAACACGATATAGCCTATTCTAAAAACTCCTCGTTATCCGACAGACATAGGGCTGATTTAGAGTTGGAAAATCGAGCTTGGGAACGAGTCAAAGCTAAAGATTCCAGTTTTGGTGAAAAAACAGCTGCTTGGTTCGTCACTACCGGAATGAAAGCAAAACAGAAAATGGGTATGGGGGTGTCAAATCATAAACCCATCTACATGGAACACCACACAGAAACCATGGAACAACCAGTTGATTGAAGTAGAAGTGTCAAAACCTGAGAGAAAAGACTGTCAAGATATTTTTTATTGTAAAATATTAATTCAATTTCTCTCCTTTATTACACTCAATTTTGTACCAAAAGAAGGTGAATTTTATTCAAGAATTATACAGTCCACATGAAGTAACATTTTGGTCCTTCGAGCCGGATAAGTCCAGAGTATCGGTAAACCATTGGTGCAAGTGAGCAGCAGTCTAGCTGAAGAGGAGCAGGGGGTCAAGTGAGTCCGTGTCTTATCATATTATAGTCTGCATATTTGTTTTATGACAGTGCATTATCCTCGTAAGTTTGACTAGCGCTCTTTGGTAGTTTTGATTGAATATGTCTCAGTTAAATAGATTGAAGTTAAAGCGAGGCCAAATAAAAGGCCAGATTACAAGAAATAAAGCTTATTTTGATTCAGTCGATCAAAATAATTTCTCAAATTCGGATTTAGGTCAATTAAGAGTAAGGCTAGATAAGGCTGAGCCTCTTCTATCACAGTTCCAAGATGTTCAATATGAAATTGAAATATTATTGAGTGAGTCCCAGGATGAGGGTGAAAATCTTTTAGAGCTTGAAGACAGTGAACGTGATTCATTTAAAAATCAGTATTTTGATTTGATTAGTCAATTGAAGTCACTTGTCAAAAAAGACAACGAATTAGATAACCAAACAAGCTCTAAAGGTAGTGCCATGAGTGTGGGGCTTGCATCAACTGAGCAACTTGCTAGAAAATCTATCAAGTTACCGGATTTAAGATTGCCAATTTTCAATGGATCATATGAAAAATGGCTTGAATTTAGGGACGCATTTCAAGCTATTGTTCATAACAATTTGGGATTAAGTGCAGTTGAAAAGTTTTATTATCTAAAATCGTATTTGGAGGGTGAACCGCTTCAGGCTCTTGCTAATTTACAAGTCACGAATGACAACTACGCAATAGCTTGGACATTTTTGTCAGATCGCTATGAAAATAAAAGGCTGATTGTTCATAACTATGTGAAGGCATTATTTGAATGTCCCACTATTTTGAAGAAATCACATGCTGATCTTAGAAGACTGTATGACACATTTAATAAAAATCTACGGTCACTGGAAAGTCTTGGTCAAGATACTGACAAATGGGATACTTTAATTGTATATTTGTTAACAAGTAAGTTTGATTCGGTTACTCGTAGAGAATGGGAGTCGTACCCTATAGAAAGTGGAGAATTACCTAAATTAAATGACGTGAATTCATTTTTAAAACGTAAATGTGAGTTATTAGAAAAATTAGAAGCGACAAAAAAAGACTCATATTTAAAACCTGATAGTAGAGGCAGATCAGTAAAGGGCTTTCATGCATTGCCTAATGAACAAAAACTGTCATGTTACTACTGCAAAAAGAATCATGTCATTTATAAGTGTTTTGCGTTCAAGAACCTAACTGTAAAAGCTAGAATTGCGGCTATAACTAAATTAAAACTATGTACAAATTGTTTCAATTCTGGTCATTTGAAAAATTGTCCAAATACGTCATTTTGTCGCATTTGCGGAGAAAAACACAATTCGCTTTTACATATTGACGATAACACCGTCGAGAAGCTTCCCTCAGATCCTGTTGATGGTGGTTCAGATCCGTCTCCACCAAGAACCTTGACCTCAGGACATGCGTCGAATTATTCGATGACATTGTCGGTTTTAGCCACTGCAAATATTAAAATCTTCGATGATCAAGGAGAAATTCACACTGTTAAAGCTCTTCTTGATCCTGGGTCGCAGAGTAACTTCATTTCAGAAAGTTTAGTGGCTAAACTTGGGCTAAAAAAGTCTTCGGTCAATTTTCAAATAATGGGAGTAGGAGAAACTTTATCGACTATCGCCAATTCAAAAATAAACGTTAAGATTATGTCAAACATTAACGATTATAGCGAAGTTATTTCTTGTTTAGTGATATCAAAAATTACCCAAGGTGTTCCATGTAGATGGGTTTATGATTTGACAGGGGGTGCAGCAACCTCGTTGTCGTCGTCGTCGTTCCATCACATTCAACAACAATGTGGTAAAGCCTGTTATCAGATCTCTAAAGAAATTTGGTGATGAAAATAATGTGCGAAAGAGAAGTTTGTTGGCGTTGCGGGCGGCACGGTCAGCAGTGAAAAAAGCTGGTGGACGTCGAAAAATCAAAATTCCCAGGATCATACCCATCCAAGCTAGATCGGGTGGAATTTTACCCCTGATACCGATTTTTTCTGCATTAGGAGCACTAGGATCGCTTGCTGGGGGTGCTTCAGCTATAGCTAAGACAATTGTAGATGTAAAAAATGCAAAGAAAAAGTTTGACGAAGATCACCGACATAATCAAGCAATGGAAGAGCTTGGACGAAACGGATCTGGACTGTTTTTGAAAAAAAATAAGCGCGGTGGATTTGGATTATTTTTAAAGAAGCAGCAGCAGTCAAAAAACTATCAGTGAAGCTACCCAATAGAGCACTGTATGATTATGAAGTGGATAAATTTGTGAAAAAATTAAATGTACCATATTTTCGGGGCGTATTCATGAGAGACACCCTTCCAAACAGATCCAGATCTATGGAGAGCGCTGTAGTCAATTTGGATACAAACGAAAATACTGGAATTCATTGGGTAGCTTATATCAAGCGTGCTGCTAACGTGTTATACTTTGATAGTTTTGGTAATTTGAAGCCACCTAAAGAACTTGTGAACTATTTGGGTGAAAATGTTAAAATCAATTCAAACAACTGTGGCCATTTATGCATAGACTTTCTCTATAAAAACAGCTTGAGACAGTGAAACCATCATCAGTCATGTCAGTGACTTTCACGTTGAAAGGTCGCGAGTCTATTCTTTCTACTGATTTCAGTAATCCCATTCGATTGGATCCAAATTATCAATACGGATTAGCTTTGATTGGATTTCACTCATACAACTCGATTCCGAACATTGATAACAGTGGTCGATTCTACTTTTATGATAGTCGCAACGGATTAAACGGATTAAAATCTATCAAAATACCCTCAGGTGCTTACGAAATCACAGATATAGATAACTATTTGAAAAGTAAATTGAAAATATCTTTGAACAAAAATACCAGTATAGAAGACGTGTTCTTCCTACGACCCAACAACAATACATTAAAGTGCGAAATTTTTCATCAAGATTTTCCCATCCATTTTCCTGAAGAAAACTCGCTTTCAAAGCTATTGGGGTTTTCAAGTCGTACTTTGGAAGCCAATATTGTGCACGAATCAGATCTACCTGTGAATATCGTGAAAGTCCGAACTGTCCACAGTGATACTAATATACAGTCGCGGCTCGTGACCTGAAATCTTGGTGGGTCAAAATTAGGGTTGTCACCTTTTCAATAGCTCAGAAAAGGACATAATGAAAAAGGCGTAGATGGCGCCGCAGGCAAAGCGCCGGAGGCGAAAAACTTTGTGGTTGTATTTTCCCTCCTTTATAATTAATTTTCCCTCATTTCTGGTAGGGGAAGTTCCGTTCCATAGTATCCACCAGCGACTTCTCGGATACCGGACATTCACATCCGTCTAGCTCCGAAATAAAATCTATTAATCCGCGAAAAATTCCCTGATTTTCCGATAATTCCGATTCATCATGACCGCGTAGAGCCAGTTCAAATGATCCACAAAACTTGATACAACCAATAATTTTACTTAAAATGTACCTATTTTGCGTGACTTTGTCATTATAATGTAGTACGGATTGGCGATATGCACTACTTAATTGAGTTCTTATATCAACGCGTCCCAGGCTACCAAAATTCATAGCATTTTACTATTTATTATTAGTAAACTTTGGCATTGTTCATATGAATGGTCGAAGAAGCATGTTTCTTCACATTTTCTTTCAAATGTTTGATATCAGTAACGCCCGTTTAGTCCATAACGAATCATCGGTACAAAATAAGATGCATGGGAAACAAAAAAAAGCGTTTTTCAAGTTGCATCCACAAATCCAATCCGAAATATCATACATATTTGGTTTAAAATACCTGTTGATTTCTTTCCCTCTGTCTTTTGTCGTTTGTTTTAGGTCCAAAGGAGGTTTGGGGCGACCTTTTTCTTTTATTTCTAGACGTTTCTCGAATGTTAATGCACCATTTATTTTACATTGCAGTATTTCTTGCACACTAGCCATTGTTCATTCACACTTCAAATCACAACAAAGTCAACACGGAACTCCGAAAAAACGATAATGTATCAATTCAATTCAACCTGACAAAGAAACCCGTAGATTCAATCAAATTCGTGAAGAATACCTACTGAAAAAACACGTTCGACTGTGACACCGACTAGTTAAATACGAGTCATTGCAATGAAACATAAACAATAATAAACATGAGTTTATGAAAATGCAATGCGAATCTTTAGGGATAACGTTGTCTCCCTTAAGCTTAAAGAAAACCCCATTTGCAATGTCACCGAGCTGCATGATGTGGGGGGTGATGTCCAGACAGCGCAAAAACGCTGGGCCGTCGACAAATTTGTGATTTATTCTTCTCTTTTTAACTTGCCGTATCCGCGTATTTCTATCCCTGTTCCCTTTATCGATCAGTGAGTTCAGTCTTCATTCATATGAATCGTATTGGCATGAGCTCTACGCACATGGGACAATTTGAAATACGGCGGATTGGACCATGCTTTATGGATTAGACGGAGATTCAAGAATTCGTGTGGCTGAAATGACTCGGTTTCTTATTGAAGAGTATTCGTAGTTACCTTTTTGTAAAATGTTAATATGAATGAAAAAAGTGGGTGGGTCATTGACCGATTGACCTTATGGACGAGCCGCGCCTGCAATATAACCAGTGGAGCGTATTACAACGACAGACCATCACACACATTGTATGAGTTCCCCATCAGTGTCGATCCTGGATTTACTATTGACGTAATACCGAGAAATTTAATTTATCTGCCAGTTACCACAGATGAAATAAATAACATTACGCTGAAAATTTTGGATCAGAATTTTGAACTTGTGGATTTTCGAGGTGAGGAGATTATTATCAGATTGGAGCTGAAAAAATGGTCCTAGTGATTGAAGTCTATAAAACAAACACCTCCACACAAACGGAGTCAGTGTCGAGATCATTCTCAACAAGAAGCTCGCGCACAGAAAATTGGGTGGACATTTAACAAGCGCAAATAAGCACTCTCTACAAACGCTTGGCTATGCTATCAAAACGTCTTCTCGACGTCTATAGGAAATCCCAGGATGACGATTCAATTAACCACATTGAAACGCGAACATATTTACCGTTTGTGAAATCATTTTTGAACAATGATAATGTTGAGATAACAATCAACAGGAATGACGTCTGTAGCCAGATGTCCGATGCTGCTCTCATCATTAAAGGAAAATTGGTGAAAAATGCTGCAGGAACAGGGACAGTTCAATTGGTTAATAATGCAGGTGGATTCCTGTTTGACTCAATCACCTACGAATTGAATGGAATTGAGATGGAGCATGTTAAGAATCCTGGTATCGTAAGCTTGATGCGAGGAAATCTTTGTTATGATACTGATGTCAGCAAATATCTCCATATAGCAGGTTGGAGTTACCCCAAAAATTTGAAAATAAACGACGACAACAGTTTCCATATGCGTATCCCACTACGTCATTTCTTTGGACTATTTAATGACTACAAGACGGCTATTTGTGGGAAACATACAATTCGATTGGTGAGATCGCGAAATGATAACAATTGCCTACAAACATCTCACGATGACACTACTGCTAAAATCTCCATTGAAAGTATCGAGTTGAAGGTGAAACACATCACTCCCAATGATGTCATCAAGATTGAACTGCTGAAAGCGATTCGCAGTGATCGCGCTATTCATATTCCCTTTAGAAAATGAGAAATACATGAGCTACCTACGCTCACCGAGGATTCAACAAAGGAGATTTGGAGTGTGAAAACCACTTCAACCATGGATTGCCCAAGATTTGCAGTTGTAGCTTTTCAAACTAATCGAGTTGATGTTTCCAGAGCAGACGCTACGAAATTCGATCACCTGAATATTTCTGACATCAAAATTTTCCTGAACGGTGAATATTATCCATACGAGCGGATGAGTCTCAATTTTGAAAAAAACGACTATATGGAAGTGTTCCACAACTACACCGAACTCTTTCTTAGTTTTAGTGGCGTTGATGAAAAACACCCTCTCGTGGCATATAGTGATTTCAAAAATCATACACTATTTGTCATTGACTGCTCACGACGTGACGATTCCTTGAAATCGACAGCAATCGATGTGAAGGTGGAAATTGAGGGACGCACAGGATTTCCTGCTAAAACCAAAGCATACTGTTTAATTATTTACGATTGCGTCATGGAGTACCGCCCTCTTAGTAAAACCATCAGAAGATTATACTGAATATGTTTGTTAATCATATATAATAATAAAAAATATATATTTTAGAACAGTTTTTATTTCTACACCTTTACCTGTATGCTGATAAAAGCAAAACAACGGATTCTCATATTTTATTGATATATGAGTGCATACAATTATTACAATTCAATTTGAATGAATGGTAAGGTCCATCGGGCACGTCGGCATCACTGTTGTCATTGTGCGAATCCCAACATGGTTGAAGAATATCAGTCAATATGTTCTAGGTAGCGAGGGTGTGAGGAGTGTTTTAAAAAGGTCCTCCCGGACTTCTGCTGGGCCAATATGTTCAACCAACTCTCGCAGGGCTTCAACATCCGTCTTGGTGATGCTTGTCGGTGGCGGCGAAGACATATCGAGCGCTCGTAGTTTTGTGAAGTATTCTCAAAGCAAGTGAGGTTATGATGACAGAGAGGTAACAAAGCAATGGTACGATGGGTGTTGTTGCACAAATGTTGTCGTCATACCCTTTCTGCACACACTCAATGCTAGGGGGGCATGAGATGTTGTCATCTACCAAAATACTTTTCCAGGAAGTATCTCCATAGGTGCGGTTCCAAAATACAATTCGTAATTTATAGGGGATTATATTGCTGCTACCGTTGTGTGGTAGAGGCATCTGAACTAGTTTTATATCATCCAGTACAGTTATTGGTGGTGACATTTTTCTCCAAGAATCCGGACACGTTTCATTTGTTCTATTGAAGCAAATGTATATTTCTTTGACATTGCGCGTTTGTTGCACATAATCCACATTATTCACGAGTGTCGTCAATAAAATGAAAGATGAACCCAACTCGCCCATGGTCATCTGAATACTGATCGTAATTATCACTGAGGTAGGCACTTTTTAACCCATTCACAAATTATTGCACAATTTTTCAAGCTGCACATAAAAACACCACTATCTAAATGACTCATACATGTTGGTAAGTCTTTTTGAAGTTTCGGTGGTGGTGGTGCTGCTAACGAAATCTGATTGTCATCAAACTCCTCTATGTTGATAATCTGGGGTCGATCGTTCCACTCCAACAGCATTTTTTCCAGAAAGTTCTTCTTTTGATGACCGCGCACATAAACCATATTAGAATTCCATAAGTGCTGTTTCAGGATGTCACCTATCTTTGCATAATCAACAAAACCCGCTGATGAATAGAGTAGTCCATGAAAATTACAAGTTAGATAATTAACACTTTTTTTATCCTGTGCTGATAACGCATGATACGGTATTGGTGCTTCAAAAACCAAATGGGCCATCTGTTTTCCATTCGTAATTGACATTTCCTTCGCAACAAATTGTCGATCACCTGCTGCTGCACTAGTGATGTTAAAACCCTGAATGTCGACGACGAAAACCTTCATGTTTGAGAGCTGATTCAAAACTGAACGGATTTCTCATCAGCAGAGCCTTCCATCCAACGAGCCACTCCCACCCAAAATGAAAAAATGCTTTTTGCATTGTGCACTTGACTAAAACACAAATAGTATTTTCAACTGTTTATTGAACAACGAGTTTCAATCCATTCATGAAGAAGTATACGTCTCATTCAAATGAGAGGCGGTTGCGTTAATTTCTGTTAGATCCATTTCTAGAAAAAAAAAAAAAAAATCTCTAGTTTGGATATGACGAGCGCTCACCTGTAGTTGTTGCTGCTACTGAATGCTAACTAAAATTTTTCTTTATCGCGTCGTCAGTGGTAATTTCATAAACCCCCTCTTTCCCCACCTTTCCCCACGAATGTGCTTAATCAGGTGTAAAATTCATCAAACCGATGACTCATCAAAAACGAGTCGCCACAAGTTGAAAAATTGCTTACGATGCTAAAAGTCAATCTATTCATAGTATACGCAAACGGATGTAAGATAATTTATTAATTCAAATTGTATATTCAATTTCGACAATGTTCAATATAAGGTCATTAAAATGTTAAAAGATTTTTTTCCTGAGATAAAGTATTTTTATCAGCTCACCTGTAAGATTCAATTTCTCAAAGGTTTGAATCATAGACTTCTTTCGTTCATACCATTCAATGTCACTCTTGATCTGCGCCAAACGTTTATAGAACTTGTTAATTCGTTCTGCAAGTTCACTCATTCTTGTTCTCAATAAATATGAAAACCAAAAGTAGAGTAGCCTAAAACCTGAATTCCCAATACCCCCGTCCCCCCATCCCAAACCACGAGCAGGAAGGCCCGAATTTCCCCACAACACTTGTCCTCGTGCTCTGCAGTAGCGGCTACAAACTGGATAGCAAGAGGTCGGACTAGGTAACGTAAGTAAAAATAACATAAGCCTGTTTCCACAACATGTCTATCAAGAACTCACTTCCAATCTCGCTATCGGAAAATCTTTTTTCAGACTTTGGTGAAAATCTCACCTACCCACCCCCCATCTCGATCCCAGGTTACTTGTCCTCGTGCTCTGCAGTAGCGGCTACAAACTGGATAGCAAGAGGTCGGACTAGGTGACGTAGGTGGTTTAGACAATCACATACCAAAGGATCGGGGTAGCAACTGAACCACAAATCTACATTCTATTTTGGGCACCTTAGTAGCGTATTGGTTTAGACTGTCACGTACAAATCCAAAGGATATGGGTTCCAATCTCGCTATCGGAAAATCTTTTTTCAGACTTTTGGTAATAAAATCTAACCTCCACACCCCCCATCTCGATCCCAGGAACAAAGCTATAAAAAATCCCCTGTCAACTGCCATCTGTCAAAGCTGTCATCTGTCAAAGCTGTCAAGATCGAGGCGTCATGTCAACTGTCAAATCAAAATGTCAAATGTCAAATCAAGCTGTCATCTGTCAAAAATATGCCTCGCCCACTCGAGCGATGATGTCACATCTATTTATAGAATGTTCCCACGCCAAAGTGCCCCACTACCTACATGATATTATACATATTAAAAAACTCCCGTTTGAAGTGATTTCATATCGTTGCAACAAACATGAAGCTTGTGATTCCCTAAAAAATTTTGAATTTAGGTAAATTTTCTAAATATGCTCAAATTTGAACCAAGTTATGCGAAATTGATTTGTTTTTGAATAATTTATGAAACTGTTATAATTTTGGGAAATAGATGTTTGAAAAAATATGATTTGGTATTTAGGCATAACTTTTAATTTCAAACAAATTTTCTCCATACCATTTTGCCAAATTTTCTAAACTGAGGGTACTTTACTCTTGTACAATTTTCATATTTTTTGGCCTACCCTGTATGCTGTTCGACTTGCAACCATTCTAAGTGCACCTGATATGATTATCAAACATGTACCAACTTTCGACAATATTTGTATTTTGGTTGTGCTGTTAATAAAAAAAATCCCACATGTTGCATACTTAAGTGACCACACTGTATACGGAATGACCCTGTACATATTATTGAATAATATCATTTTATAAATAAAATACCTCTGCGTCTACAACTACTTTTATCCACTGTAAAATAAATGCAAGGCAGTATTGTAAGAGGAAATATTTAATCGTTAATTGGAATAAATATTGGACATTTCCGGGAATGATGAAAATATTTCACCCTTTTATATGGAGGATAGAAAGTCGACTTTCTGAGGTAGAAAAGCATCAGAAAAATTCGAAGAGACGTCGGCACCGCTATGATCGTTCAACCTCCATTGATTTTGATTATTTGAATTTGGTTTATTGCACTCACAGCGAAAGTGAGATCATAATGTCGTCGAATGATGAACGTGTCAAAATGACAGAAAATGGTTAGTTCTTTTATAAATGATTTTGGGGTCCCAGAAAGAATGGGACATACGGTAACAGCAGATTCCTCACACAAAAATATTGCGATCGCCTCGAACTTATCTATCCCGAAAGTTGATATGAACAGTCAAAGTCGTATTTTAATTTTTGATTTATTTGAATAACTTTCGAAGTGATCAAGTTATTTTGATAAAATTAGGTATATGGGGCATGCAAAATGCATATCTGGCCTTGGTATGGCTTTAACATGTAGGAGGCGCCACTCACACATCTTTCCACACATTCAAATAGTCATAACTTTTTTGTACGCACTCAAACATTTTTTATTGATTGAAAAAATGATTTTTCCGTCAATTTCACGTGAGACTTTGTAAAAGTGGAGAAGCAAGATATTTGCACTGTAATCCAGCAGTGTGGTTTCGGATGTAAAATTTAAACATAGGGGGCACCGAAAATGCCGTTGTCAAGGTAATAATGAAAATAGTTATCTTGATGTTCAATGTTTCTTATAAAAAAAAACTAGAAAAAATGGAAAAGATTTTCCAAACAAATTTCAATATTTTTTTTTGAAAAAAAATATGCAATTAGATTACATTTTTTTTAATAAAAAAAATTGAGCAATCAAGCTAATAATGTCAAAATAACCATGATAAAACCGTTTTCAAAGCCCCCTATGTTTATTTTCAAAATTTTCCATTTGAAACCACATTGCATGGATTACTTCAAGTTAGAATATCTTGAAAAAGGTTGTTCGTAGCCACTTCTTCAAAGTTTACCTTTTTCATGTAAATGTGATGGAGAAATCAGCTTTTCAATTTTATAGAAATATACGGGTGCGTACAAAAAAGTTATGATTATTTGAATGACTGAAAGGGTGTGTAGGTGGCGCCCCTTACAAATAAGAGCAATTCCGTGCTCAGATTTGAATTTTGCATATCAAACAACCCCCATATACCAAATTTCATCGATATTGCTTGATTATTTCGAAAATTATTCAATTAGATCAAAAATGAAAATTCAACTTTGATACCCTGTATCTCTATTTATATCAACTTTCTGGATAGACATGTTGGGTGCGATCGCAATATTTTTGTATGAGGAATCTGTTGTTACCACATGTCCCATTCTTTTTGTGACACCCTGTATAATGATGATTTTTTTACACAAAATCAAGTTTTTCTAAGCATGTGGATGTTTAGTTCATTGAATTACATACCTACATTCAATGAAAATGGCCGGCATTATTTGTCAAATCTTTTAAGAACTCTTCAATTTGTTTCTAACAATTCAATGGATATATTTTTCTATTCGATATTTCTGTTTTAGCGTTTATTTTCAATGTCTCCATATATTTCTGAAATTTCCAGAAATATTAACAAATTGCATATTTTCCAGAATTTAACGCTACGGGGTATATTGTTTTAGATTTCTTGAAATTGTGATCAGCCAGAAGTGTGGCGAAAACTAATTATTCGACGAACTTAAAAATGGTTCTTGGAGGGTGATTTATGACCCATTCACCAATAAAAGTAGCGCCATTCGAGAAAACGTCCAGCCCGTTGGCTTTTGCCGGGTTTAGCCACCTGTATGTATATAAACATTTTATAATAGTTGTTGTAAAATACTTTAGGTACCCGAAAGAATATTTGTGCAAGAAATATTTAGTTTGCAAGGTGAGGTGCAGAGAGTATGTATTCGTTGATTTGTTGATCCCCCTTTTTTTTGTCGTTGAGTTCAGCTTGATTTTTGAGAAGAGAACCAAGGTAAGTGCCGCTATACTCTATATTTTACAAGGAGGACTGGAGGACAATATATTTTTGTCATAGAAGGAAATTTTGAGTGTATTATGATTTTTTCGGGGGTGATTTTCTTAAAACATTTTGGAAATAAAAAATGTGTTGCGTTCTTGCTCTCAACCAATTTATTTTGAAAAAACATGCAACAATGAAAAAAAACTGTTTGTTCAAACACAATGGAAAGGCTTTTGAAAAAGACTAGAGCTTCTGCTCTCTTTTGCTTTCTCAAAAACTATATGCCATAATGTATAGTTTTTTTTTGAAGTTTTCTATCCATTATCTTCAATGACATAACAAATTTTCAATCATCGATTATCATCATTTTCAACAAAATTCATGTAGTTTGGAAAACCCTAAGGAAAATCACCAACTCCACTTCTTGCTGTTCATGTATCTCTCTTTCTCATGAACTTATTGACAGCGTATATTTGATGTTAAGATATGAGATCAATTAGACAATTCTGTTTCTAGTTTGCGATTTCATCTTCTATGTTTTTTGTGATATCTGTAGATGAGTAGAATAATATTAATTGATGATTATAATTATTATATAAACATTTTCAAAAACTGGAAAAATTCCCCAAAAGAACTTTTTTAGAAAAAATGCTTGTGTAGACTGATTTTATTGGCTCCGTTTTGGTTATCTAGAACCATCAATACTTTTTTGATATGGACACAAGTTTTATATAAAGCTTCTTCCATTAATAATGCGAACAATTCCAGTACTAGTGAGTTATGGATTATACCACACTAGTGTATTATTTGACACTTTACTTGTCCAAAATGACATCAATAATGACACCTATAACTATCATGCGTTAGATAAATACTCTTTGATGATATCACACGATCTATCAAGTATTTATCTGGCGTATAGGACTGCAATGAGAAAAAGAGAGTGACAGAGAGAGGATAGCTTCAGCACCACCCCTTTCTTAATCATGTAAGGAAATTCGCGTGGTCTTTTTCATTTATTTAGTTCATTGTTGGGTAGGTATTTTGAATTTTTTTTTTTTTGCTGACAATCGTCAAAATTTGGGTAAAATACGTAAATAAAATATCAAGTAGTTTGAAAATGTATACAAATTGTCCATTGCATTGCGTATTTAAACGTGGTTCTTAATTTTGATCAACTTTTTTTAAAAACAACCTTTCATATTGTCAAAAATAAACGCTCTCTACTCTTGAGCAAAATACATGTTTTCTAATAAACCTCGTATATGAAAAAATGATTGTGTTTCAGACATGAACATGTGGAACTTTTTATGTAGAATAACTTGTTTTCTTTAGACTAAATAATAAAAAAGTTTTCCAAGTCCGCGTAACTTGGTTGGAACTGTATACCTGATCTTCATTCTTTACCTGCAAAAAGACCCATTACCATTTCATACTTTTCGGTAACAAATAAAGATCAAGTACCCCTACAGGGTCTTTTTTCTAAAGGGACAATTAGCCTTATATCGGAAAGTAATAGTGATACGCTAGTAATGAACCTGAACTCATCGTAATTATCATTAATTGTATAAACTGTTGACTTTAGATGTATTTTAGTATTTAAGCATTTGATGTAATTAGTTTCCAACTTTTGCGTGTCAAAGCCTTGTTGCTGTTCGTAACTGTTCATTTAGTCTAAGTTTTCACCTGTTTTTGAAAATAAAGTTCTTTTTTAAAAAGTCTACGAGTCGATCACGTTTATAATTGGCGCTGCGAACAGGATAGTGTGATTTCACTCTTTATCGGTTCTCGTTGCGTGGAAGTGATTCTCAAATCTTAACACACTATTCTGACACCTTTGGACTTTCAAGAGACACAGTGCGTGAAATTCGGAAAACCGTCGTCTGCCGTGTTGTACGACACGTGTGATCCAGTGAACGCTCCCGACCTCCAGAGTAGTCCAGATCGACCAGTGTACAACAAAAAGCCGTTCAGCCTCACCTCTATACTCTATAGAAATTCCTTTGGTGCTGTACCTCTACGACGTGAGCTCTATGGGTGTCCCCTTGTTTACGCCGTAAGTAATTGCTGAATTGCCATTTTTCTTTTTTCTTTGTTTTGTGGACATGACTGATAGACTTCGCAAAACTTTGTTCAAAAAACGGGCTAGGATTAGGGTAATTAAGAATAGCTCAGATAGTGATTCAGAGCCAGAAGACATTTTAGGTTCTTCATTTCGTCATTTAAGTATTGAATCTTTAGATAATACACTCGATAATACATTGGTACAATCAGAACCAAATATAGATATGGAGAACGTTAGATTCCATACCACCTTACAGCCTACCTTCTCTGGTAACCAGACTCATTTAGAAAGTTTCATTATTGCTATCAATGAATTTTATAATCTGTATTATGTTGAAAATAACGATTCACAAAGCATAATTTTAGCGGCTATAAAATCTAAATTAGTTGAAAATGCAAGAGAATTTTTATTAACTAGACCAGACCTAAATACCTGGCCGAGCATTAGAGAAGCATTAAGACAAAAATTCGGTGATCCGATAAATCACCAAATTCTTATGCAACAATTACAGTACGTGAAAATAAATAAGAATGAGAACATTCTTCAATTTGTAGATAGGCTTAAGACGTTTATTCAGAGGATTTTCTCTAAAATTCAATGTGAAGTGGCTGATAATAATTCTAAGGCAACTCTTATTAGCCAAACACATAAAACTGCAGTATTGATATTGACGGCAACTGCGCCTCAAACTTTGAAAACCATGTTGATGTTAGTTAATCCAAACACATTAGATGAAGCTTTAGTTCAAGTTGTGAATTACAATATGATAGAATCGCAGGTTAATTTTACCAATCATCCAAATTTGCATAGTGATCAGAACTATTCCAACAATTATTTCCGACCTAATAATGCTGTAAATAACTCACAAGCTGTAAGAACATCACAACCAATACCGCCTATGAAGTTTCCAACTAGACCTAGATTTAACAACCAGTTCCCCAACGTGGTACAAACCCGTCAATTTCAAAGAAATCTTACACCAAATTCACAACCTGTAAATTACCCCAACAATAGGAATGTCTTTGCACCATCCAACAGACCACAGCGATTTGAACGACCAACTCCTATGTCAACCTCAACAATTGGTCCCTCCAGACGAATAAATAATTTCAACCCCCAAAATCACTTCCGTCCCTCAGGTCCAAGAAATTTTATCTCGCAAGAACTCACTAACGTCGAAACTTATCCCTATTCAGTTGAACAAAATCAACCTTCCGATGAATATTTGTTTGAAGATCAACAAGATCAATTTTTCACCGATAACCCCGAATATGAAACCCCGAATTCGACCTTTGAAAATCCGCCTGAAACTCTTTATGAAAATAATCAGACTCTCAGTGAAAACGAAAATTTTCTTCCACCGCCTCGAAAAGATCCATCGACTTAAATAACATCGCTCAACAAATAGAACATCCATATTTTTACTTGCAGGACAAACAAATAACCGTTTTAATCGACTCTGGAGCATCTGATTCCATTATCTCTCCTTCAATTGCTGAAATTTACCCTAGTAACATGTTTTATGAACCTTTTGAAGTAGTTGCATGCAAAAATACTTATAAAGAAAATAATAACTTAAATTTACCTTTGCTAGAAGAACTAGGCATAAAGGAAAACTTTTCCATGCGTGTACTTAATTGGCACAAAGACTTTGATGCGCTAATTGGCAGCAAAGATTTAAAAAATTTGAATGCACTTATCGACTACGAAAATAAAAATCTAACTCTCCAAAATATCAAAATTCCATTTTCCTAAGCGTATAACAAATCTCTTCTCAAACCGATTCAAAACATAGACAATAACCCGCTCATTGTTCCCGTTAATTACGAAAAAGGCATAGCTATTCTTCCCTCTTTCTCTATAGATAATCACGTCATCCCTGATAGTTTGGTCAAAGTCCACAATGGCTTTTGTAAAATCCCCAATCCAAACTCAAAGGTTAATGTCAATTTTCATCAAAGATTCCGTGTAATTCCCCAAGATCAATTCGATCTACTTGATCCCTTTCAATCGAATAGTAATCAATTCAACTCTGAAAAGCAACTCCGTCTAGATCTACTCACCCCTCTTGAAAAATCGAAAATTCTTCCTCTTTGTTATGATTTCAAGGACATTATGTACCATGAAGATTGTGATCTTTCATTCACCAGTCAAACTAAACATCATATACGGACCACCAATGATCGCCTCATCTACGTAAAATCCTTTCGTCATCCACCCAGTATGAACATCGAGATTCAATCTCAAATCCAAAAACTCCTGGACAATAAAATCATCAAGCCATCTATCTCTCCATATTCCGCTCTAGTCTGGATAGTTCCCAAAAAGGCTGACGCTTCAGGACAAAAGAAATTCCGAATGGTCATCGATTATCGACGTCTTAATGAGGAAACTGTTGATGAAATTTACCCTCTTCCGAAAATTGAAGAAATTCTGGATAATCTTGGAAAATGTAACTTCTTCACCACACACTCGATCTTGCCCAGGGATTTCACCAAATCGAGATGGACTCAAAATCTATTGAAAAAACTGCCTTTGCTGTCAATAATGGACATTATGAATACCTCTGAGAATGCCCTTTGGTCTCAAGAACGCTCCAGCAACATTCCAACGCATGATGGACGAGATCTTGCGTGAATTCCTCTACAAATTTTGTTTCGTCTAGATGGATCACATTCGCACCATTTTCAAAAAATTGAGGGAAGTCAATTTGAAAGTTCAGCCAGACAAGTCTGAATTCCTTTGCAAAGAAGTGGCATTCCTCGGCCATGTCATCACTCCCGAAGGTATACGACCAAATCCCATCAAAATTGAAGCAATTCAAAGGTACCCTCTCCCTCGCAATCAAAAGGAAATTAAATCCTTTCTTGGTCTTGTCGGATACTATCGCCGATTTATTAAAAATTTCTCAAAAATTACGTTCCCAATAACAAAATGTCTTAGGAAAGGTTCCACAATAAATATAGAAAATCCCGAATATAAGGCTGCGTTCCAAAAATGCAAGGAACTCATTTCAAATTGCCCTGTACTCCAATATCCCGACTTCTCCAAGCCGTTCAAACTTACTACCGACGCTTCTAACATTGCCATCGGCAGTGTACTCTCTCAGAATGATCACCCTATAGCTTACTATTCACGAACGCAATAGAAAAAGAGCTTCTCTCAATTGTGGATAGTACAAAACATTTTCGACCATATCTTTATGGACAGAAGTTCATGATTGAAACCGACCATAATCCTCTTGTGTGGTTGTCAAAAATAAGGGAACCCAACTCTCGACTCACCCGTTGGAGGTTGAAACTTGAAGAGTTCAACTTCGAAATTCGATACAAAAAGGGAAAAGAAAACTCCGTAGCCGACGCTTTGTCTAGAATTCAATCAAACATCCATGAAACTAATGATGCGGAATCTATTGCCCCTAATGTTGACAATACAGTTGCAAATCTGTCTGATTTCGATTTAGCTGATTTCGTTATGGGTGAAAAATACAATGACGTAGTTTCAAAAATAATCCCTGATAAAGCTATCCCGGTGAACCCCAATGATAATGACAACGGCTCCGACATAACAGTACATTCCAACAATGACACAGAAGGAAAATTTATCCCCATTTCAGAACTCCCGATAAATTATGCATCAAATGAAATTATTCTTTCCTACGGAGATAAATGTCTTGATACATACACTAAACCTCTCAAGAAAAATCACCACTTTGTTAAAATCTCAAAATTCGAACAACAAGATCACATTCTCAAAATTCTCAAAGAAATAGTTAAACCAGACACTTCATTTACGGTCTACATTCCAGACTCTGAACTAAAATTAGAATTCCAAAGATTAGTCACTGCATCATATCATATCATATCATATTTCCGATAAAAACTCCGTCACTATTTTGAGTAAGATAAGACACTACTTTTCCCACCATAACACGCCTCAGAAAATAATTTCTGATCAGTGAACCGAGTTCAAGAATTCGCTCTTCCAGGAATTTTGTCAATTATTTGGAATAGATATCCACTACACTACTCCTAGTAATTCGTCATCTAATAGTCCAGTGGAGCGACTGCATTCCACTTTACTGGAAAACCTCCGTATTCTTAAAATGCAGAATCCGGATGAATCCCCTCAAAATTTGATGACTAGCGCTGTTTTGATTTATAATCAGAGCATACATTCCACTACGGGTCACTCTCCATTTTTAATTCTCTACGTACCCTACCTCAACGAACCAAATTTAAATAACGACTTAACGATCTATGAACAATACAATCAAAATCGAAAGAAAGAGCTAATACCTTTCCATGATGCGATTTTTAAAAATGCATATCAAAAACAGTCACAAAACACCCAGAAACCAAATCAAAACGCCGAACAACCCCCTGAAATTGTCCCCGATCAATAAGTATACAAAAAAACCAACTTCAGAAATAAAATTAAACCCCAATATATTCCAATAAAAACTGTAAGTGCAAATAAAAATAAAATAGAGGGCATCTCAAAAAAGAAGCCCATAACAACTCATATTAGAAAATTGAAGAGACTTAGGAAAAATCCGATCTCCTTTCAGCCTCCTGACCCTCCTGACCCTTTGGAGTCACATAATCCCCAGCCTAGCACTTCAGGCTCACAAACTTCCCAATAATGGATATTATTTGGAAGATATATCCTAATCATTAGTCGTAAGTCATTTCCATTGCACATATGTACCTATTAATGTAACAAAAATAAGATCCACTCTTTCTCATCTAATTTCTAACAATCATATTATAAGTCCTAGCGTAAGTCAGCAGAACAATAAACTTACACAAATGCAGTTTCATCATATTCTATTAGTTATGAACGAAACATATGATAACTTCGCAAAATTGGATAATTACGAGAATAGTAGAATTTCTAACCGCAGAAAACGAGGTTTGATGAACTTCGTTGGAAGTGGTATCAAGTTTATTACCGGCAACTTGGACAATGACGATCTAGAATTAGTAAACCACAACTTGCAAATTTCAAAATGAAATCAAATAAGCACAATGCAGAAGATTAACGACCTTAGTTCATTTGCCGGAAATATCATGCAAAAACTCGAAGAAAACGTAAGAATTATAAATTCAAATAATCAACAAATAACCTCTGAATTCTCGTATTTTAACAATGAAATAAACTTGTCTCTATTACTACAAAACCAATACATGCAAGTGAATAGTTTGAATCAATTTTTAGAAAAACTCTTGCGCATCTTCTCTTTCGCTCAGCTGGACACATTGGATCTAGAATTACTGAGTCTTGAAGAAATAGAAGAAATTTGGGAATACTTAACTATTCACTACCCGAAAAATGTCTTATGGCCACTGAACCATTTATCGGAACTAACCCTAATATGTAAAACAGGACTTCTTATCACAAATGAAATGGCAATTCTAGTAATTAAAATACCCGTATTCGAGCAAACACCCTGTAGCTTGAAACTCGTTTATCCTGCACCAACAAACGAGTCCAAAGTGCTGATAGGTCCAAGCAAGTATTACTGCAGCGACCTATGGTACAACCATTGCGAAGAAGTGAACTCTAAATGGATCTGTTCTGGACCCATTTCCAACAGCTGTCCATTACCAAAAGACTGCCTGTTTGCAGTAGCACAAAACAACTACCAAGTACACACAATTACACACACGAACTCTCTCCTGTCTTGCACAAAGTATCCAGAACCGATATATGAAGACTGCTTCCCGTTCGAGAAGTCCATATTACAAGGCTGCTTCCTGATAGAAAATTCATGTGATGTCATAATCAACCATCACAAATATTCTCCAGCAATCAATAACATCTCCCTGGCAACGATGGAAGCCTTTCCAGCTCCAGAAACAAACCTCTCAATAAACCTTCAAATGAGGCACCTGGAAAATCCAAAAAAGATGCAAGAGGACTTGGTTGAGCCACTAACTATCCAGGACATCTCAGAGCATCATCAAACTACCAGCATAGCCTTCAGCATCACTTTAATCATCCTTCTGGGTATTCTGGCTTTTGTCATATATCTCTGGCAAAAGAAGCAGAAGAAGAAGCAAATCAAGGCCGTTTCACTGGCAGACATCCAGAAATTTCTCAACGAGGACGTTGAGGAAGCTAAGGGAGGAGGAGTAATGAACCTGAACCCATCGTAATTCTCATTAATTGTATAAACTGCTGACTTTAGATGTATTTTAGTATTTGAGCATTTGATGTAATTAGTTTCCATTTTTCCGTGTCAAAGCCTTGCTGCTGTTCGTAACTGTTCATTTAGTCTAAGTTTTCACCTGTTTTGGAAAAAAAAGAAATCTGTGCTATTTCTGTAGGAACGAAATGCTGATTATCGTCAACAGAGGGCTTTTTCATTTTTGTATAAAAGTGCAGCTTTGCGCCACCTAACAGGCTTTTGTTGAGTTACTAAAGTCAGGAGAATTGCTTCCATAAGAAATATCCCAATATTGTTTTATTATAAAATGATATAACTGATAAAATTTGTCCTTTGATGGTTGCATGTTAGGTCTTGATCTTGAAGAATGTTTTCCATAATATGCAAGAGGATAGTTTAGTGACTGGCCAGGTTATAAAGTGGAGAGTGGAGAGAGAAGTGGTAGAGAAGTAGTCAATAATAGATTTGGGCAAAGTGGATGCTCAATTTGTTGCTCGTCTAGCTTTCGGGAGACATTTTCTCCCTTCATCAGGACAACTAGTAAACATATGGATAATAATACCACAAGTCCCAGTTTTTCAATTGTGGTTTGAACTTTTGAACTCAGATCAGAGTTCAAGCTGAGCTTATCTTCAATATCAAATCAGATCAAATAGTTTTATTGTTCAAAACAATTGGGAATACAGTCATTGGATCAAAAAGAATGTTGAACAATAAGGACTGCATCACGATTATTCAAACCGATCTCATAAGTCACTAGAATTAGTGAGGCTTATGTGATGCAGACCCAAAAAAAAACAAAAATAATGTAACATTATAGGTACCTACTAGAAAAACAAAACAGAAAAGCGTTGAACTGAGCGGTTGAGCGGGGTAGAGCGAAGGAGGCGATATTCTAAAATGATTCTGAGATTGATCAGATATGTGATGATATGGTGGGCACAGGCGGAGAAAAAGAGGATGAGCTCGCATTCCATCTTAGCTATTCTGTTTTGCTCATTCAAACGATATTTTTTAACACCACACACGTGTAGGCTGACCTGATATTAGGAGTTTGTTAATGGAAGTGTAAATATGCAGTTTCCTTCCATTACTCATATTCAAGATAAAGTTTTCATTGAGATATGACTTCGATATGGTATTTTGTATGAGTAGCGCATAAAGCTGTTTTGGAGTTTTTGAATTGAGTTGGAAACACTGGCAGTTAGAGTGCTGGAATAAAAAGTCAAAGTCAAGCAATGACAAAACAAAAGCTTCACAGAAAAAATATTGAAGTTTTTGTTTGACATGAGATTCAAAAGAAAGTGATGAATCAAGAATAACTCTCAGACCTCTAACTTCCGTAACGACCAGTAAATTCTCTCCGTCCAAGGTTGCATTGACATTATTGGAAATAACGCCAGATATTCGTTCATTACTGCCAAAGTGCCAAATAGCATGAAAGATGATTTTGATGCATGAAGTTTTAAATGGTGATCTTTGGTGAACTTGCTCACACTATTTAAATCAGTAGTTAGTTTGACTTGGGCCTTCCTGGCTTCTGATACATGAAATGGGATGTATAATTGCGAGTCATCTGCATAATGTTGAAGGTAAGAAAACTGCAAATACTCCTTCATATCCGCCACATACACTGTGGGCCAAATTAAGTTAGAACATGATTTGACGATTGATAACTTTTTAGTTTGTTCATGGATTTTGATGAATTTTGGATTTGATATCAGTCAATATGTTCTGAATGTCACCCTGAAATCTAGTTTTCGAATTTTAGCCAGGACAGGACTTACGAAGTTTTTATGAAATTGGTGAATTCAAGCTCGTTGCAAAAACGAACTGCGCTACTCACAGAACAACTGATATATTTTTTAAGAGGATCATCAGTGGGAAAAGGTATCCTGAAAATATCAATATTCTAGAACCATAACCCAAGAAACGATGTTTTTTCTGTATGATAGTGCTTGTCGGCATTAAAACTATTTCACTTCATTTTGATCAAAGATTCTTGAAATTTCATAGCAATGCGAATTGTTTGATAGAGATTTGTCGATTTTTTTTAGAATTTTTAAATTGGAAAATAAATAAATTATTTTTTTTTTTGATAAACTTTGTTGAATTTCACTCGATAATTTGAAGGAGCCGTGACATTTTCGTGCACCATATTTTTTTCCATTAATCACGTTTAATCGATATTCCATCTTTCAAGATGTCTACTCATTTGAAATCAAACAGGCAAACTCTAGAATCTTGAAAATTTTAAAAATTTTCAACAAACAATCCACAATCAAGAAACTTTGATCAAAATGAAGTGAAATAGTTTTAAAGCCGACAATCACCATCATACAGAAAAAAAATGTTTCTCAGGTTATGGTTCTAAAATATTGATATTATCAGAATACCTTTTCCCACTTACTTCCTTCACAAAAAAATAATATCAGTTGGTCTGTAAGTAGCGCAGTTCGTTCTTGCAACGAGCTTAAATGCACCAATTTCATAAAAACGTCGTAAGTCCGGTCCCGTCCAAAATTCAAAAACTCCAGAACATATTGACCAATATCATATCCAAAATTCATCAAAATCTATAAACAAACAAAAAAGTTATTAAGGATCAAACTATGTTCTAACTTAATTTGGCCCACAGTGTAAATAGAAAAAAGCGTAGGGCCAAGAATAGATCCCTGCGGTACTTCTCCATTCCATGATAAAAACTTGGATTAAACTTTACTCTCATTTTTATTTGATAACACGCATTGATACCTCTTCTCGAGGTATGACCAAAAGAACTGCACTGTTTTTTCAGAGATCCCAAAGTAGTGTAACTTTTCTAAGGGCATTTCGTGGTCTATTGTGTCGAATGCTTTACTAAAATCAATCTGCACCATAGTGGTAATTAGATTTGAATAAGCATACTTTCTGATGTCATTTATGATACTAATGAGGCTAGTTTTGATGCTGCGAAACTCACGAAGGCCTGATTGACACTCTGGAATGATGTTAAATGTATTAATAAATTCATTGATTTGATTAAAAATGTGTCTTTCTGGAACTTTTGAAACAACTCGTGATATGCTGATCGGCCTTGAATCTTCAGCATTCACGGGACTGTTTATTTTGGGTATTGGGTTCATTGTAGCCTTTTTCCACTCGTCGGGATGCGTTATCCAGAATGCAGCTGTTTATCATATTTATAACGGTTTGATGCAATATGGCATGCATAATTTAAAGTCCTCAAATAAGAGTCCATCTGCACCAGAGGTACTTGTAGTTATGCTATTGATAATTTTTATGAGAGAGTCCTCGTCACTTGATTGAAGATCTAATTCGTCATTTACGTTTGAATGTACGTTGGAATCATGATGTAGTTTTTTTTCATCAGAGCACCCATCAGTGTGAACACAATGCGAAATAGTATATTATTCAACGAGCGGGAAATGGTTGATATTACTCACAAGGATGAAGTTTGCGCTACTAGCCGTAGGTGAGTTGCGTGATCGTCTGAGTAAGTAATATCCACTTTCCGCGAGTAGAATACTATATTTTTTCTATGATTATTCAATTAATGAACTTTGAAATATTCAATTTCATATGGACGGCACTTTTTGATAACTACTTTACTTAAAGTGAGGTAAGGTTAACACAATGACTATAAAACAAGTATGGACGGTCAAATGAGCTGTTTCAAAATTATGTATTTGAAGATTAACATTTTGTCGAAGAGTTCGAGGTATTAACGGGAATAGGACGTAGAAATAAAACTCCTTCTAGCGGAGAATCGCCGACGTTTCAACTTTATTTGTAGTCGTTTTCTCCGTTAGAAGGAGTTTTATTTCTCCGTCCTATGGTTGATACTTCGAACCATTCTACCACAGAATAGGCGACCAGAAGTGACGAAACGTCAAAAATTACATTGATTAAATGGGTAACGAGTCACCGACGTCACGTTTGAAGTATGGGACAATGGTCCCCCACCCGACACTGAGAGAACTTTACTAATGCTCTACACTGTAAGAACAGCTGGTTTAAAATGGTGGTAGTAATCTGAAACTCAATGAGGGTTTCATAATGATAAAGGGACTTGAACCATTTATCATATTGGTGATTATTAACGAACCGGTTTTTGTTTTCTTCTATTCTCTATTTTTGTGTTTTAAAAAAAATTCTGTCTTCATAGACATATTTTATTACCCACATAAGTATGAATAAATGGATATATGAGTACATGTTGCCTAGATACATAGGTATACAAGACTTGCAAATTGATATTTCAGTCATAATTATAGATCAATATCAATAGATAGTTATTAAAAAATGAAAATATAAAATGGTATATACAATAAAAATATTTGGAAGATTTTTGAAGATATGTTTCCATCTTGTGAAAAAATTAGTGTCAAGTTCGTATAATATGTTTTACTGATGAAGGGCCTTTCTTTTATTTTATTATACAGGGTGTTTTGAGTTTTAACTGTAAGGTAAAAGAGGTATTTTTTGGGTATTTTCTGTGCGAATTTTTAATTCGAATTCGAACGCGCGTAGATTTTGATTTCAAGGCGACACTTTTTGGCAAACCCTATAAGGGGGTGATTCTCATGACACTTGGTTAAATAAGGATGAGTGGAACCTTGTTTGAAATTTGAAAGCGCTTCCAATTCTCTTCACAACTTCAGAATATTTTTCAAAATTCGTACGATATTGGTTTTCGAGATTTTCATTGTTGAACTGGGCGGATAAAATAATCACCTACTCTTTTTGGCTTTCGCTTTCGAACCTTATCTCTCTCGAAGCCGTCAGTTTAATTTTTTCAAGTAGGTACACATATATAGGTAGTCTATTTGACAGTTTTTGTTACCTTGCATTTATCGCCCGAAACACCGCTGTTAATCTCTAGTTGAAACATCCTGTATATTATATAATTTGAGAATCCGCTTTCGTTTATTTTAATATTCTTATATTTGTATACTCGAACATAAATAACGTGAAAATTATGTATATTTATTGTAAAAAAACAACAATATATATGATTTGTATTCTTTATTAACTATTAAGTGATATAAAAACACCAAAAATAATGAATACAAAATATATCAGTAAACAAACCTGATAAGATGTGGATTTTTTCTCTTGACACGAGGATAAGGGAAATCTCATTGTCATCCAAGGCACTTTTTCTGGCATTTTTTCAACCATGCAGCTTTGTGGAAAAAATGGAAGGAATGGCATTGGGAAATGGGCGTTTCTTTTCATTTTCTTTGGAAATGGGCGTTTCTTTTCATTTTCTTTGGAAATGAACAAGAAATTAATTTTTCTTCGAAATGAAGTTTGCAAGGCACCGGCTTTCTGGAAAGCAAGCCGTCTCGATAACAACACCTTCAGTCATATTTTAACCCTATAAAAAATAGAAAAAAAACTATAGATTACTAGATCACTGTACCCCTATAATATAAAACAATTTGAACAAACTTCTACTCGGCCCAAGTAGTTATGTCTAACCTAACCCTACATTTTGTTTACTGAATTGAGGTAGGTAATCGTTTTAGATTGTTTTGGGTAAATAAACATTACAAAAAACAAAGAAATACATACTTTTTGAGTAAAAACGTCGATAAAATTGGAAAATATTCTCAATAATACTTAAGTAAACAGACTTTCTAATATAGGTGCATAAGTACTTACTAATCAGAGTCCTTAGGGAAAGAAAACATAGATATTCCATGACCGGTTCTGGTCCAACAGCCCCGAAAAGCACAAGAATTGCCTCTCGCCATATCACACGATTTTCTTTCACAGAAAAAAACACAAAAAATCAAAATGACGAAGAATATTCCAAATGATACTAAACAAACACCATCAGAGACCGGACTATAAGACCGAACCGTGAGATGTTTGACAGTGGTCCCACATTTCCCCTTTCTAAAGATTTTGGCGGGAACCGTTTTGTCGCTTCTGGTCGCCTATTCTGTGATTCTATACTAAGGACGCTATTGAGTACACGATTTTGTCGAATGTTCTCATTGGCTCTAAAACAGTGGAGTAATGAAATTAGATCATTTCATTGGTTCAAAACAATCGAGTGATGAAAAAAAAAGTCACTGGTTTGAGTAACGAGTTACATTAACCAATAGAAAATGGATGTATAATTCATCTATTATTGAATAGTAATACAAAAAATAATTACTTAAATAAGCTGGATCGTTGGAAGGTCTACATTTTCAGTTCTCATCAAATTTAGTCGTTTAGCGGTAATCCAGAAAATCTTTGCTTTTTGCTAAGAAACTTGATTGAAAAAAGCTTATTTTTTTCTCTGATAATAGCATGTCTCGTGAAATTTCTCAATTGTCCTTAATAATCCAAGCTGATTGACGTTTTCATTTCAATGTAGGTCCGGTGTGCTTCATCCCTCAACTTTATCGAGTTTAATGTTGTCGGTTATCTATGGAGTAGATGGCTTGCTTTGAGTCATTTATTCTTGGTGAGGCGCATGTTTATTGATCAGAAGAGTTACATAGTAATCAAACAGAGATAATTTCCTGTTTACGTGACGAATGTGATATACAGGGTTTTTCACTTAAAACTCCCCACGTCAATATCTCGGAAACGAATAGGAATATTTGATTTCTGTAAAAAGTAGTCAATGTATGGGGTCGAGTACTTATTTTTCACAGTTAAAAAAATTCGACGCCTACCAAGAGTAAAGCGTCGCGACGCATCGAAAATATTAATCGATTGCAGGAACTTTGAAATTACGCGCATGCAAAAGTACAAGTTATTCATAAACTTTTTTGTTATTCAGTCGAACTCATTTATTCTACTCAGTTTTGAGATATACAGTGTGTCCAAGATAAGAATGTCTATCATGGGGATCTTGAAAACCGTGAGAGATACAAGCTCGGTTAAATGGAGGCAAAGTTGCGTATTTTGATGCTTAACAAAATGCCGTTTTGAATGCCAAGAAATTCCGACTAAGTCCGAAATTATCCGAAAAAATCCGAAATTTTTCAAAATTGTTTTCATTTTTTTCTGACCACATTTGAAGAGATATTTTGAAATGAATGGAACTTCTTCATTGCCACTTTTTGCCCTTTACAAGATAGCGTTATTAAATTGAAGAACCGACGTTTCGTCTATGAGCAGCTATCATCAACTTTGTTTTTTTAAATACGGTCCTGGATTTTTTATGACGGATTTTGAGGGCCTCTGATGTTCCTTAGCCAACAATGTATCGCAATTATTCAAAAAAATTATGTTGATGGATTTTTCCATGAGAACTCATGTGTTAGAGAGACAAAAAAAGGATCAAAAACGCACACTCACACGGCATTTTGTTAAGCATCAAAATACGCAACTTTGCCTCCATTTAACCGACCTTGTATCTCTCACGGTTTTCAAGATCCCCATGATAGACATTCTTATCTTGGACACACTGTATATCTCAAAACTGAGTAGAATAAATGAGTTCGACTGAATAACAAAAAAGTTTATGAATAACTTGTACTTTTGCATGCGCGTAATTTCAAAGTTCCTGCAATCAATTAATATTTTCGATGCGTCGCGACGCTTCACTCTTGTAGGCGTCGAATTTTTTTAACTGTGAAAAATAAGTACTCGACCCCATACATTGACTACTTTTTACAGAAATCAAATATTCCTATTCGCTTCCGAGATATTGACGTGGGGAGTTTTAAGTGAAAAACCCTGTATATCGTTCCAAGGGATATTCTGGAAAATCTTCCTTGGAAGCAGCAACGACAACACGGTCATAATCTCTAAAGATCATCAGTATTGTGTGTATTAAATTATGATCTGGAATGGTATCTGATATGGGAATAGAATTCATATTTTTGTTCTCCTAGTTGTCACTTACCATTATTACATCAATTAAAGTAGAAGATTTTGAGAAAAAGTCTATTTTTGTATCAACCTGATTACTTGACTAGGACAAAATGTATCCAGTAACAACTCAATTTTTGCTTTTGCTGCCGAATTACTCAAAAGATCAATATTAAGGTCACCTAGCACAATTACGTTGTCATAAAAAGGTACTGAGAGGCTGATGAATTCTTCTAAAAAGTCAAAAGACGTTTCAAGGTTGCTGAACACGCTTCTGTTGCCCAAAGTAAGCTTGGCGCTTACATACTCAATATCATTGGAAACAATGTCCAAGTTGACCAAAGTATATTTTATGTTTTTTCCAATATACAGTCTCACTCCTCCACCACGACCAATTCTATCATGTCTTACAAAATCATAACCAGGAAAATTTAATGCTACGTTATCATGATTCGAAGACAACCAAGTTTCAGAGAGCCCCAAAAGATAAAATATTGTATTCGGTCAAGTAGTTTACAAATTCATCAAAGCCTGTATTCATGGAACACATTTTTCAGGTGACCTGTAATGAGATTCATGCGCGACTTCCTCCGATTGTCCCAGATAAAGCGATTAGCCGCTATCGAAACAATCTCAACCACCGCACCCGTCGCCACCACCCCGCACACCCATAAGCTCCAATACAGTAGAAATAATGATAATATATAAACATCTGTAAGCTTGAGAATGAATCATTTCATAGCACATACCTACAATAACAGTAAAAAAAACAACGATGAGTATACTTTCAATCGCCTCCCACAAACATCAGAAAACTAAGAAATTAAAATGAAAGCGATTCTTAACAAAAGAGAAAAAATATGCTCATGAATACGAGATTGACCAAAAGTCTAAAAATACTTAGTATGTGTATCGTTATCGTTATACCTCAAATGAAAATAATAATAATGATAAGAAGTGGGTGAGGTTACTTTATACAGTATATAGTCAATAGGGCCCCACACACGGAGCGACGAGGTCGGTCGACCAGGTCTGCCATACCATATCCGCCGACTTGGTCTGTCAGCGCTGTGATATTATGTCGTGTCTGTTGGAGGCTCAGATGGAGATGACGTGAGCTGGGTTTAGTAATGATATCTTGATGTGTTGATTGATATAATCTACCTTCATGTGTGTGTCATTAAATTGTCATTTTTTGAAGTTTAATAAGAAAAAATTGTCAAAAAAGGTCTCCTGATTCAATTTATTCAAAAGGTTATGGGCCCAGAGTTGCTTTGAATGCGCCAAGGATAAAGATCAGAAGGCAAGTCAAATGATAAAACATTTGCAGAACTTCAAATTCTGTGCAATATATACCATGGACAAGTTTCCCCAGTTCGAAAAATTTACATGGCAAAAATAATTTTCACTCCTGGAAGACGATGGTGTTTGCATACATGGATTTAAACAATCTCTATAAGATAGTCACGAATGAAGGAGAAAATCCAGAACTCAATACAGCTCCAGAAGATAGAAAAAAGCTTGAAGCTTACAGAGAAAAATGTGAAGATTGGCGTTACAGGCATTCTCTTGCGAAAGCATTCATCCTTTTCAATGTTGATTCGGACATAGTTCCTCGGATAACTTGCTATTCAGATGCTCATGGTATGTGGAATGCTTTAAACAATATTTACGACAAGAAAAATGAATATTCTCTACATGCTCTAGTCAAATCTATTGTTGGTATGAAATGTGAATCAGTTATAAGTGAACTAGATCATACTTCAAAGTATAATGGCACTTTGGGCACGTTTAGTTGAGAGAACTGATGGTAGTGCCAGTCAAGAGAGTGATTCATTAGAGGCTGCGCTTCATCCTTAAGCAATTTCTTCGAAGGCCAAGGGATCTTTATTTTTAACTACTCTTTCTGAAAAAATTGACAATGTGATAGACAATCTGAAAACAAAAGGCAGTCTTACCTATGATGATGTATGTTCAAGGCTCGTAGAATTGTCTGCTCGATTGTCTGTAATCAAAACAGAAGATAATCAAGCCTTTTCAGGTAGCCAGAAGAGAAGTTGTTTCATTAGGATTTTGGAGTGTTCTTATTGCAAGGAACATAAAAAAATGGTTCAAAGAACATACAGTGAAAAACTGCAGAAATTAAAATAGAAATTCAAGAGAAAATGTCAATATTTGTGATGATAAGAATCTGGCATTTCCTGCATTCACGACTAGAAAAAATAGTTTACAAGGGATTTTTGATACAGGTGCTACCACACATGTGTCTGGTAATAAAGATGCATTTATAAATTTACGTCCATCTGCAAGTTCCATACGCTTGGGAAATGACAATACCATACATGTTACTGACATCGGTGAAGTTATAATAAATGCTCTACTTCCATCAGGAAAATCAATTGAAATCACTTTGAATGATGTGCTTTATTCTCCAGAATTGAAATGTTCCCTTATTTCTTGGCACAAAATGAAGGAATAACTATGCAAGGAAATGGAGAGGAAATTACTTTTTGGAAGAATGAGAAAATCGTTGGATAGGTAAAGCCATACATTAAGTTACAAGTATTTCAGGAGGCTCATGAAGAAAGTTTGAATGTGAGTTCAACTGAATGGCATCGGCGTCTTGGACACACTGATGTAAAATCATTTACTTACTGTTGGAAAAAAAAATCCAACAAAATATATGTCACATTGGCAACTATGTAATCTCAAACTTCAGTTATAATTGACGTGTAAAAATATAGTGTCATAAATGTCATATTTTGTCATTCTCGTTAGAGACGCAAGAGATAAAAAAAGACGTTGGTAGCGATTTGTTTATCTTATTTATATAAAAAATAATCAGTATTGTCAAGTTTAGTACTTGCTATTTTGTGGCCTGCCTTCTTGGTATCTCAAGCTGTAAATATTGTTGTAAATAGTGCTGTAAATACATGGATATCAAAAAACCACCATACTCTTTCTATGTTGAACGTTGAACTCAACATTAAAAAATTGGTCCTTCGAGCCGGATACTTGTACAGAAAGCTTGTGGAAAAGAAGCCTGAGAACCTGGGGATTCGTCAGTCAACCAGAGGATTTCAGAGGAGTACCCAAACCATATCAATTCACAATGTTATCAAGTTGAAAATGCAGGTCATCATCATCATCATTACATCAGTTTTGTGTCTCGGTTTGTGTCTTGAGTGGGGGTCTTCGGTTTATGTCTTGAGTGGAGGTCTTTAGTGGGGGTGGGGGTCTTGAATGTGAGTCTTCAGTGGGTCAATAAACATAATTTGATCAATGTCTTTCAACAGCCTCAGCTCGTGGATGGAACTATACGCATCTCCATAATGGGATATTTTACATTTGGTGTTAGTTCCGATATTTTGATTGTTTTTTTAAGAAGAGCTTTACATGAAAAATTTATTTGTGCAAGATCCATTTTCTAAAAAAATTATAATGGTCACAGCACTAGTTGAAATTACAACCCTCAAATACGTAAAACGAATCAATCTGAAAATGTCACTCAACAAGTTCGGTTCTCATTTATTCAAGAGAGATGAAACAGAAAACAATATCAAGTTATTTAATTAAAACAAACAATGTTTTATTTCACAAGAATTTTATTCACAATAGCACATCGGACGCGTGTCTCTTTATCAGTCAACCACAACCTTGGAATTCACAATAGTACATCGACCGCGTGTCTCTTTATCAGTCAACCACAACCTTGAACTTGGCGCTATAGTTGCTGTACTTTATTAATAAATTAAAACTATGAATTCATAGGAATTTTACTTACAATTTGCCTAAGTAACAGTCTGAGTTGTTCATATAAAGATATCATGGGACACTCTATACCAAATGTATTGAACTCCAATTTACCGGAATTTTGTAGGGAATTTTCAAATTCATTATATTCAAAAAAGCGACCATCTTGAATGAAGTATAACAATCCATTCACATATCGAAAAACTGTGGTGAATAGGGGTGGTATACCATTAAAATGTATTGATGTGTAGCCAAAGGACTCTGGCTGTAGAGTACACTCATCCAAATTTACAAAGGCATTATCATCATAAAAGAAGATGGTTTTTCCAGAATAGGTATTGACTGCTCCAAGTAACTTTCTACCATCCACAAATGGTTCAAATCTTTTTGTTATATTGATTCGGTCAATTAATCTGAATCTATCCTCGCTAAGTATATATAAATAATCATTTATAACTACAGCTATCTGCCCCGATGGTCTTTTATACACAGCTGTTAGTTTTTCAAACGGTGGCAGGAATTTAAGTAGTAGACGAATCGGTAGAGCTTTTGAGGTGAACATTTTTGATTTCAAACTCATTATCCACAATTTTTCCCCTTCTTGTATTATTATTTGTTTCGAATTCAACTCTCAAAACATAACAGTATATCCTGCTTGAAGTGTTTCTTTGTGATGAGAACAATCACTGTGATTGGACACTTATTTTTGAGGGTTGAAAATTTGTGAATACGTACCTGTAAATATTTATAAAAAGGCGTTTGAAATAAAATAAAAAATGTAATCAAAAATGTGATTTATTCAATCAATAAACATGTTTTATACAAATTATTAACATTAGTAAGTGCACACATTGCAGGTGATGATAAATGGTATAGAAAATGTGTTTTTTTCATAACTAAAATATATCTAGGTATAATATCCTTTTTTATTGTTGAATATGGCTACATTTCATCTAAATCTGTTTGTTGGTTTGTGTAGGTAGCTCATCCACCACATGTTCATTGATAGTACTCATTATTGAACTGTTTTATTTTCAATCACTACGGGGCATTTTATTTGTAATTCACCATAAAATTCTGTTATTTTACTATCCGTTTCACGTCTAAACGCTATCAAATCACCTTTCTTAATAGATCTATTTTCCAGCTTTCCTGCTTTTCCATTAACCAACATGGAAACGTCTTTTTTAGGATATTCACCGAATAAAATGATTCCTTTTTCAAATGGGAAACGGTATGAAGTTCTTCCATCTTGCATCAACACGAAATTTTTTTCTGTTGGTGTATAGCGACCAATAAATGGTAAAACCATTACATAAGATAAATTAACCTCAGAAAAATTAAATAACTTGATATTGTTTTCTGTTTCATCTCTCTTGAATAAATGAGAACCGAACTTGTTGAGTGACATTTTCGGATTGATTCGTTTTACGTATTTGAGGATGTATTTATGCAATTACTTTAGCTTCACGTAACTCTTCGATTATTGATAGTATTTCATTATTATGACCAGTATGACCAGCTCTCATGGAAGCTGTTATTAGTCTCAATCTATCAACAAGTTCGTTGATATTATCCCAATTAACATAATCTATATCGTTTTTATTGATATTCCACAACCCCTTTCCCGTTCGCATTCTAGTTATTGGAGGTTTTAGTTTCTTTAAAAAACGAGAATATAATGGTTTGATGTGTCGTGTTTTTGTTATGCCATGTTTTTGTAGGTATGGTCCTATTATAGTTATATATTTTGATGATCCATTTCCCTGCACACGTTCATTTGGATCATTATTTCTTCGATATGCATTGCTTTTAGCTAAAATATCCATATAATTATCCAAATCCTCATCTTCATAGTCTTTAGGATATTTTTTAAATAGTAATTCATACAATCCTTTTGTACCATCATAAATTTTTCCATCTACTTTCACATTTTTTCCAATAATTTCTACAAATTTAAGTGTGGTCCCCAAATAGAATTTATCAGTATCTATGTCATGTACTATTCCATAATGATGATCAAAATAATGTTCAGTATCCTTCACACTAGCATCAATATAATCTCTTGGTAGTGGATCAAAACTTTTTAACCATATTTCATATGGTTGCGTGTCGATTAAATTTTGAACCGATTGCCTTGACTGTTCCAATATATCTGAAAGATTTTGATTTTCCGAGCTTTCGAAGGGGTTGGTTTGAGCTATAACACTAGTTTCTAGTATAGTTGGTAACTGACTACGTTCTTGTATAGTATTAGGTAACTGACTAGGTTCTTGTATAGATGGTAACTGGCTAACAGATGCAAGGCTTGTATCAAAAAATGATGGTATTTCCATCGGTAGAATAGGAGTTCTACCAGTTCTTGTAGGTCTTGTAGGTGTTGATGTCTCATAAAATAATCTTGAAAAACTTGGTTTAGGTTTTAATGGTGTTGTGTGAAACATAGAAGTTTCAGGTTCTTCTTCTTCTTCTTTGAATTCTTCCTTTATGTTGAAAGGTTCATTTATTTTGGAAATGAGTTGTTGTAGCGGTTGAGTTATTGGTTTGTAAGCTTGCTCTAGTTGTGATTGTGTAGTGGTCATAGCTAATTTTAGACTATTATATTTATCCTTGACAGCTTTTCTTGACTTCATCAATTCCTCAGCCAACCGCTTATCCATTTTATAGATATATGAATGAATCAAAATTTTTCCTATATCTTCCGCAATTCAGTTCACAATCTTTATCAATAACCAAAAAATTATAAGGTTCTTTCCAACAGTGTGCGCAGAGTTGCTTCAATTGCTCAAATGACATATCCAGCATACAATGATCATTATATATATGATTCAAATTCATAGAATCCTGCTTGAATAAAATTAGCAAATTTGCGTTCTCACGTATAAGTCTTTTCTGAATTGATGAATAACCTTGAAAAATAAAAAAGCAGTCTGTATTTTTATGTCTCGAATGTGTGAAATAGTCCCTTATTATAGTTTGTGTTCCACATGGTATATCATCAAATATGATGACCGATTCTGGTGCTATTTCATGAGGAGGAATGATATTTTCATCGCTCTCATACTCGAAATATCCAATCTCTTCCATGGGTGCCAATAGTTGTCTTAAATATTCATACTTTGGCTGTTGTAATGATTTGGAATAAAGCTACACGTTTGCAAATCTTATTCCATTTGGATGCTCAAGTAAAGCCAACATCACGTTGGTTTTACCTGAACCAGATGGTCCAACAATGAGACATCTTTTCGATTCCCCACCAAATAAATCGCCATGTTTTTGAATTGGTTCCGTAAAATCCTTCACATCATGGTTTGTGATGGGTAAGGAAAACGATTGTTTTTCTATCCGCATTCTAGATATCAATAAACAGAATTGTTTTTTGCAAAAGTATTTATACATTAATCAGATGGACATATTGATCAGATAGCATTAAATCGATAGACAATCGTGTTGCAAGTTTTTAAACTGAAAATAGTATTTAAATGATACACACAAACCTCTATAGGTATAAAATGATTGTACACGCTTCACGAAAGTACACTTCCTCCAAACACTCCAAGAGGGAAGGTCGAGGTTTAATAAACACTCTGATTAATAGACTACCTGTTGAGCTTCATATTCCTGGCTATCAATTTTGTGGTCCTGGTACAAATTTAGAAGAAAGATTGAATAGGGGGGAGTCTGGTATCAATCCATTGGATGCTGCGTGTCGAGAACACGATATCGCATACTCACAAACAACTGATTTACCTCAACGACATCGAGCGGATAAAGCTCTAGCAGATAAAGCTTGGCAGAGAGTTGGAGCTAAAGATTCCTCGGTAGGAGAAAGAATTGCTGCTCTAACAGTAAGTGGAATTATGAAAGGTAAACGGAAACTTGGAATGGGGATCAAGAGAACCGAAAGAAAAAAGAAAACACGAGTTATCAAACCCCCCAAAAAAATTGGTGGATTTCTTCCATTATTACTTCCAATTTTGGGTGCACTAGGAGCTTTAGGCGGTGGTGCAGCTGGAATAGCTAAGGCCGTTAATGATATTAAAGTATCAAAGGAGCAACTCGAAGAATTACATCGACACAATAAAGAAATGGAAAAACTTTCCAAGCAGGGTGGTGGATTATACATTAAACCCTACAAAGGAGGCACTATCAAGAAAAAAACCATAAAAAAAATCAAATAATATTTTCGCAGAGATCCCTTTCAAATAACGATATACTAAAATATGTGAAAATATTGAATATCTCACATTAAAGAGGTGTATTTATGTGTGACAACCTCCTCAAAAAAAAAATTTAAAGTGAAGGAATGTGGTATTTTGAATCTAGAAAGTTAACAAAATCATGGAACTCATTGTACTGCATACATAATAAATGAAAATTAAGCGTTTTATTTTGATGGTTATGCAAACTTGAGACCACCTATCAAACTCGTTAATTATTTGAGAACTCATTACAAAGTCCATGAATCCTGGTATTCGTATGAAACAATCATTGCAATAGACATGCAGGGCTTCAATTTGGCAGAAGATTTCAAAATCAAGGAGCTGTCAATCACAAATAGCCTTCAATCTAGTCATTTTCTTTTCTGAGAACATGTGTATTACAACTGCTTGACTATTTTTGTCAAAGGATTATAGCTTAATAATTTATCATGTAAAAATCAGACAATATACTGATGAATCCTTCTTGTATTATTATTTGTTTCGAATTCAACTCTCAAAACAAAGCAGTATATCCTGCTTGAAGTGTTTCTTTGTGATGAGAACAATCACTGTGTGTGTGATTGGACACAACAAGAAAACAAGAAAACAAGAAAACAAGAACACAAGAAAACATGAAAACAAGAAAACAAGAACACAAGAAAACAAGAACACAAGAACACAAGACAAGAAAACATGAAAACATGAAAACAAGAACACAAGAACACAAGAAAACAAGAAAACAAGAACACAAGAAAACATGAAAACAAGAAAACAAGAACACAAGAAAACATGAAAACAAGAACACTAGAACACAAGAAAACAAGAAAACAAGAACACTAGAACACAAGAAAACAAGAAAACAAGAACACAAGAAAACATGAAAACAAGAACACAAGAAAACATGAAAACAAGAACACTAGAACACAAGAAAACAAGAAAACAAGAACACAAGAACACAAGAAAACAAGGAAACAAGAACACAAGATAACATGAAAACAAGAACACTAGAACACAAGAAAACAAGGAAACAAGAACACAAGAAAACATGAAAACAAGAACACTAGAACACAAGAAAACAAGGAAACAAGAACACAAGAAAACATGAAAACAAGAACACTAGAACACAAGAAAACAAGAAAACAAGAACACTAGAACACAAGAAAACAAGAAAACAAGAACACAAGAAAACATGAAAACAAGAAAACAAGACAACAAGAAAACAAGAAAACAAGAACACTAGAACACAAGAAAACAAGACAACAAGAAAACAAGAATACTAGAACACATAAATATTGCCACGATATATCCCTTAGTATAAAAATTAGCAATGACAACAGGACTTCCAGCAAAAGTATTGTTTCTGAGCGCCTTTTTAACAATACCTTGTATATACAAGTGGATTCAAATATACAAGAAACGTTTATTTGCATATCAACCAATCATAATGACTCTTGACCATCAAACTGAGAAAAATTTATTGTTAATAATGGATTGATTGGCTAAAAATTGATGAGTCAATTAAAAATTTGTCATATTTAGCTTTTAAGTTAAGACTTTATTTTGTAGATGAAAATTTTGAACCAACAAACTGGAATGTACTTATTGATTCGTTTGAATGTAAAAATCATATAGAATTCGCTATTATATCAATCTTTGCATTCATTTTTTGTATCATGCTACCCATTCTAGGAGTATATTTGTATAGAAATAAAAGAATTATCTACTAGCAAGTGTTTTTTATTGAATTACAAGATATTACAATACATTATTTTTCATAACCCATGAATTATGTGAATTATTCATGCCCAACCATTTAACATAAACTTTATTTCCCTTCCGTCTTAGAATCTTTTCTACCAAATACACGTCAGGATGTTTAACTTTTTGCAACTCCTCCTTATAAAATGCACCCTGTATCTCTTCACCTCTATGATCCTCCAATATGTAGGTTGTTGGATTTGTGATTTTTATTTTTTTAATCACAAAGATTTCATTTGACCAGTTAGGTGTATACCCTTTTGAAAACATCTCACGAAACTTACTTATTCGCACATAGTCTCCCTTTTCATATTTGGAAGGATTCACTGTTTTTATGCGACCATAAACTTTTGATAGTAGGTGCTTCTCATGTTCCTTAGATACTTGTATAGGTTTCATTCCAATAACAGAATGTTTGGTATTATTGTATTCTGATACTATCTCAGGTAATATTTTTAACCATTTATAGTTTCCCTGCAAACTGAATTTTTTCCACATTCTGTTTTTCAATGTTCTGTTCACCCTCTCTACGATGCTAGCTTTCATATTGGAAAATGTTGAGTAGTGATTGATGTTGAATTTTTTCATCAAATCTTGGAACTCTGTATTATAGAATTCCTTTCCCTGATCAGTCTGCAGATTTTTAGGAGGTGTTTTTACACTGTTTAAAATTAATTTCATGGCTGTGGTTACATCTTTAGCAGTCTTTGTTTTGACAGGAATTGCCCAAACAAATTCTGAAAACACATTAATTATAACCAGAATATATCTATATCCTTTGTTTATTTTTGAATATGGTTGCATTTCAACTAAATCTGCTTGAAAAAGATCATTGATCCCCTTTACAATTACTGCTCTTCTTTTAAAAAATCTTCTGGCTGGTTTGTGTAGCTCACTCACCACATCTTCTTTGATAGTATTCATTATTGAACTGTTTTATTTTCAATCAATACAGAACCTTTTATTTGTAAGTCACCATAAAATTCTCATACTAAATGGTTAGATAAGCGAAGCTTCAATTCTGGAGACATACTGAACATCATTTAGAGAAATAGATGGTTTATATAATTATTTGAGAACATGCAAATTACAACTGCTTGACTATTTTTGTCAAAGGATTATAGCTTAATAATTTATCATGTAAAAATCAGACAATATACTGATGAATCCTTCTTGTATTATTATTTATTTCGAATTCAACTCTCAAAACAAAACAGTATATCCTGCTTGAAGTGTTTTTTGTGATGAGAACAATCACTGTGTGTGATTCGACACTTATTTTTGAGGGTTGAAAATTTGTGAATACCTACCTGTAAATATTTATAAAAAGGTGTTTGAAATAAAATAAAAAATGTGATCAAAAATGTGATTTATTCAATCATTAAACATGTTTTATACAAATTAAAAACATTAGTAAGTGCACACATTGCGGGTGATGATAAATGGTATAGACAATGTGGTTTTTCCAACGATAAAGGTGGTTTGTCATCAAGTTCGATAACGGGCTTCGATGAATATTTCCCAATGTATTGCGCCTTTTCTTTTCCTTTCACGTACACATGATCCACGTTTCTTGTTATGTTTTTCACAATGTCGGAAAACTTATGTGATTGCGTAAATCCTTCATTCCATGAAATACAATGATGATTTTTCATCAACCAGTTTGCTTGTTTACGCAGTTCTGGAGGCAAGTGTTCCATAGAAAAGGGACATCTAAATATATAATGACATATTTTTTCTCCATCATAGGCAGCCAGTTCTTTAGGAATAAATTTTTTGTTTTCAATTATAAATCCTTGTACATCCAAAACGAGTAGTTTCATATTTTCAATTGTGAGAATTTCACCATCATCTGCTATTCACCACTATAATCTTGAATTTGTTTTTCAATTCTTTCGATCTCTTTAAATGGTAAGATAAGCAGAGCTTCAATTCTCGAGACATACTGAACATCATTTAGAGAAATAAAATGGTTTATATAATTATTTGAGAACATGCGTATTACAATTGCTTGACTATTTTTGTTAAAGGATTGTAGCTAAATAATTTATCATGTAAAATCAGACAATATACTGATGTATCCTTTTTTGTATTATTATTTGTCTCGAATTCAACTCTCAAAACAACAGTACCTGTTTGAAGTGTTTCTTTCTGGTGGGAACAATCAATATGTGCGATTGGACACTTATTTTTAAAGTTTTGAGGGTTGAAAATTGGTTCGTTTGGTATATCATAGTAGGAATTTTTAAAGTTTGCAAACATTTCATAGAGAGCTGAAAACTTGTTATCATTGAAATTCAAATACAAATCATGATATGGATATCTTTCAGAATTCAAAAATACTCTAATATTTGAGAGATTTATATTATCGAATTGACTAGCATCTTTCATGATGTGTCCTTTTCTATTTTCTTGAAAACCAATTATTATATGACGAGGTGCTTCAAGTTTACTACTTGTTTTAACAGGCCAAGTATGACGGGTCGCTTCAGGTAGCGAGGAATATTCAACAATTTCCCAACTACGAAATCCAAGTAACAGATCTTTATTTGTTTCAAGAATTTGTGTTAAAGCTAGTTGTTGTGGTATATCAACTTGAATATGAGGTACTTTCCAATAGATCTTGTCAAATGTAAGTTTTGGATTTTCCGCTTCGGGTGACGGATTTTGCATATCTTCAACATATAAAACTGCATCAACATCATCGCTGGCCCGGATCAAAACCAGTTCTTGTTTCATATTCAAGATTATTTTTTTATAGTCTTCAAAAAATCCCATCAACATTTTCAAAGGTATAGATACATTAAATTTTCCTTTATCATCAACTAAAATGTTTTCCTTTTCATCTCTATTTGGAAACCATCCAGCATTTTGCAGCTTTAGACTTTCATTTGTATTATATGAAAGATAACCCTTCAAGGTTGAAGCTAAACCAACATTTCTTACGGAATCTATAGTAACTCCATTAAGTTCATAGCGAATTTCTCGAAACAAATAAGCTATACCATTGTTGACAAATTGTAATTTTTTAGAATAGGCACCCTTATTGTTGGTCAAGGTACCTTCAATGTAAAGATGACTCCCTGAAGGTAGTGTGTATATATCAAGTTCTTGAACAGGTATGCGAATTTCATCATTGTATTCAAATTTTGAAGAGACAAACGGTTGATATGAATGAAGCTCAGAGCTTATTATTGAATTATCTACATATAATTTTTCATCAACGTTTAATATATCCATTATTTCAATACTTTTAACCCCAGAGATATAAGAAATTGGTGATTTTGTGATGTTAACTTGCTGGAGTCTCGTCTTGGGCTGGTTTCTTGTGATGTTAACTGGTTGGAGTTTCGTCTTGGACTGGTTTCTATAGACAGCTTCTCCCTTTTATATGGCGATTGTTTGAAATAGCGATAGTTGTATTTAATAACCATAATATTTTCTAATGTTTAAGATGTAATCGAACTGTTATGGTCTCGTTTCGGAAATTAATCAAATCACCGTCTTGATCTACTATTTTAACAGTGATGTTGTTGATTGTCTTGACGCTGATGGGGAAATAAAGTATTGGTAATGGTGATTCCACTATTTTATACCCTGGAGGAACAGAAGGAAAAAACTGATGAATTATATGAACGGGTAGACCATTACTATATGATCCAATGCAAATGTCGCAATCAACACAAATTGCATTAACTTTAAATATATTAACAACTTCATCCGATTCAGAAAATTCATTTGATGCAATTTTTCGTTTTTTAAAACCCAATATTTTCGCTATGGAGTCACTTGGTGTGAAATCTATTTCCTTTGTGCAATAAAGCTGACATTTTAATGTATTGGGGTTTGCTTTCATCTTAAACCCAACTTTTTCTCCAAAAATGTCATCAATTACAGAATTAATATATGTTTCAATATCTTTTAAATCATAAGTTCCTTCTGGAATTGTGATAACTTTATCCGCTACATATATTTTATTGCTACCCGGTTGTATGTTAGGTATACTCATAAACGATTCAAAATCAGCCAACCCCAAAAAATATTCTTTATTTTCATCCAAAAATATGGGTGGATTGAATTCTGCTTTCAACACAGAAGTATTTCCCGTTATTGTTATAGTTCTAGTCATGATGACACTCTCAACGTTACTGATGGTTCTCGATCATGTCATATTATTATATAGAAATTCGATTGACAATTGTTCACAATTATTTGCATTGAATTTTCGTACTGATGGATTGGTTCTGAAAAAATGAATAAAATTGAAATGAGATAATTTTACATGGATAAATATCAAACTATAGTTTCCTGCAGACCATGAGGCGTCAGTTATTGATAAGAACACCGCGCATTCGAGCTAAATTTAGAACTGTTGATAAGAGGAGTGTGACGTGAAAACCACATGCTGTCTACTGGTGATAAGAATACCGCGTGCTGAGACTCGTTTGTTACTGATAAGAAAACCGCGAGCTAAATTTAGAACTGAACGATGATAACACTCACCCACAATATTCAATTTCTTCAAGCATGAACTGTTCATAAAATGTAATGTCATCCCAAACCCCCACCCCCACCCCCACCCCCACACCCCCACCACCCACCGAAGACCCCCACCAACGGTCACACCGCCCACCGACGGATGACGTCACGCGCACGTGGTGACGGTCGCAAAGACACCCACCCCCACTGCGGTGGAAAAACTTTTTTATTTAAGAAGCTATCTAAAAGAAGAAGCATTGAGTTTAATCAAAAATCTGCCTCTTGTTAGTTCATCATACAAAGAAGCATTGTCAATACTTGACAAAAGATACAACAATCAAGCTATTCTGATTAATTTTCATATCAATACACCTCTTGAGATTCAACCCATTCAAAAAGGAACACCGGCTGCATTGAGGGATTTTATAAGTGAAATAAAACAGGAAATGAGAGCGCTGAAGAATTTAAACCAACCAATTGACAAGTGGGATATGCTTTTGATCAACATTCTGTCCAAAAAATTGGATTCGTTCACCAATCGGAGCTATCAAATGTACAGGGATAACTCCAGTCTACCAACATTTGCAAATTTCATAACATATCTGGAAAAAAGAGCTACTCCTTTAGAAGCCAGTGGTTATCGGAAGTGAAACCTACTAAAAGCAAGTACAACCATCTCACTACTATTGATACCAGAGATAAATGCATTTATTGCGAATATCTTGGCCACAAGATATTCATGTGTAAAAAATTCAAAATTATTCCACCTTATGAAAGAATTTCATTCATTGATAAAAATAAATGTTGTAAGATGTGTCTCAATAAGCACATGAGCATTTGTAAGTTGAACATTAAATGTCAAACATGTTCAAAGAATCACAACACCATGCTTCTTATTGATAAGGAGCATAGAGTTAATTTTACTTTAAATGCTTTCACCAAAATAAATGATACAGTAATTCTTCCAAATGTAAAAGTGAAAATTAGAGGAATTGCTAACAAATATCACACGTTTAGATGTCTATCGGACACAGGATCACAAATTTGCCTAGTCAAGTTTGATGTTGTCAAAAAATTAGGATTGAAGCATTTTAGGAAAATCCAAATATTATTGGTATCTCAAACAATAAATTACCAATAAACCAAGCAGTTAACACAGATCTGGAATCCTGTGTACATAAATATGAAATCACAGTGAAGTGTGCAGTGGTGGAAAAAAGTAGTCAACTACCTCAACATCGTTTTCCTTGTTTGGACCTGGACCTACCGGATTCAATCCAGTTATCAGATGAGACCTTCAATGAATCATTGGAAATTGACATTTTATTGTCGGCAAAGGTTTTCTTTGAAATTCTGTTGAGCGATAGTCATAAACTAGAAAATGGCCTTCTCCTTCAGAACACATTATTTGGATATGTGGTGAGTGGAGATGTTCCAGCTAACAATTCTTCAAGCAACCCAATCGTGTTATTGCATATGAGCTCAACAATGAATCATCGATTGGAACAGGTTCTGTCCAAGTTTTGGGAGCTAGAAAAGGTACCAGAAATTTTTCCTGAATACAACAATGATGAAGAAGCTTGCGAGGAGATTTTCAAATATTCCGTGAAGTTATTTAACAATAAATTTGAAGTTAATTTACCTTTGAAGAAATCAATTCAAGATTCAAATCAAATTTGGATTTTTCAACAAATATAAGACATTTATTGATGAATATTTATGCTTGAATCATGCAAAAATTGTTGACCACAGTAGCAAGAACCTCAATTCTGGAAAAGTCTATTTTATGGGACATCACCCAGTGATAAGAGAAGACAATAGAACCACTTCATTCCGCGTCGTTTTTGATGGCAGCATGAAGACTAAAACGGAGAAGTCAATCAATAACTTTTTGTATAATGGAGCTGTTGTTCAGAATACATTATTTGCGATTCTGCTTTTGTTTAGAACACGCAAGTTTGTTCTTTTATCTGATATCAAACAAATGTATAGAATGATTGAAGTCAATCCTGAGCATAGGCCTCTGCAAAATATTTTATGGAGAGATGATATGAATAAGAAAATTCAGTGTTTACATCTTCAAACTGTCACTCACGGCATGAAAAGTTCTTCATTTTTGGCTACCAGATCTTTGGTGGAATTAGCCGACAGGTACTAAGAAAAATTTCCAATAGCCTTAAAAGCAGTCCTCAATCATACTTACGTGGATGATATACCTACGGGAGCGGACACCATTGGGGATATTATAAAGCTGGAGAATGAACTTGTTGAGCTTTTAAGACTGGGATATTTTGAATTACACAAATGGTGTAGCAACGAACGCTCTGGTCTACAGGACATACCCAGTGAAAAATGTCATTTTGAGGAAATCAACATGGATAAATCCGATTCTTCAATAAAAACACTAGGATTATCCTATATACCATATAAAGATGAATTCCAGTTTAAAGCTTCACCTTATAATCCAAAGAATTGTGTCACCAAACGTCAGGTTTTGAGCTTCATCTACAAGTTCTATGACCCTCACGTGGGTCCCATCACGGTAACCGCCAAAACGTTTATGCAGAAATCATGGATCAACCAACTGAAATGGGATGATATTTTTCCTATAGATCTGCTCAGTGATTGGAAAAACTTAATCTCAAGTCTTTGTTCAATGAGAATGATCTCTATTCCTAGATCATTACATTTTACGGATGCCAAACGGTTGGAATTGGTAGGATATTGTGAAACATCTACAAAGGCCTTTGGAGCTGTTTTATATGCAAGAGCTGTCTTTGAAGATCATGTTCGCATTAGCTTAATGGGCTCAAAATCAAGACTTGTGCCTTTAAACAAAAAGTTAACAATGCCTTGACTGGAACTAAATGGTGCTTTGCTTTTAGCAAATCTTGCAAGTTCTGTTTACAGTTTGCTAAAGGACAGGATTGATGCAGTTTTTCTCTATTCAGATTCAACTATCACATTGGCCTGGCTGAAATCTGTTTCCACAAAATTAAATCCTTACGACGCTGATAGGATTATCAAAATACAGAAAATCACCTGCAATTTTACTTGGCAATATATAAACACCAAAGAAAATTCAGTAGATATGTTATCAAGAGGTTTGGATCCACAGAACATTTTTGAAAATCGTCTTTGGTTCCAGGGACCCAAGGATTTGTCGGATATTTCATTTTCTCATAAAGCAAATCCAATAGATATGCCAAACGAATTGCCTGAAAAAAAGAGTATTTAGTATTTATAAATGCACAAGAATGTGCAACAGATGATCTTTTTGCAAAGTATTCTGATATTAACAGACTACAAACAATTGTAGCTTATATGATGAGATTCATTAATCACAAATCATCAAAATTTGATAAGGCAACAAAGCAATTGAGTATTCCTAAAGTAGAGAATGCCCTGGAAGTGATCATCATCATCAAAAAGCAAACCGAAGCCTTTGCAGAGGAGAATAAATGTGTCAAGAATAATAAACCCATCAAATCCAATCTCAATACATTACATATATTTATTGAAGGAAAGGGTCTTCTTCGTGTAGGGGGAAGGCTGCATAATGCAAATATGAGTTTTAACCATAAACATCCTATAATACTAGCCAAAAACACTCATTATCAGAAGAGAGCATATACGACTACCACATGCAGGACAAAAACAAATTTTGAGCTCATCAAATTCAAAATTTTGGATAATTGATGGAATTCGGAAGATCAAGAAAGTTATTCAAAGCTAAAGCGCAATGTGCGCAGCAACTCATGATCTCTTTACCAGAAGATAGAGTGACACAAGCTCGACCATTCCAAAAGGTAGGAATAGACTTTTGTGGACCTTTCTTCATTCAACAATCAAGGATAAGGAAAACTGTCATATCAAAATCCTACATAGCATTGTTTGTGTGTTTCACTGTAAAAGCAATACATATGGAAGTCGTCTCTGATTTGTCTACTGAAGCATTTCTGGCTGCGTTCAAGAGATTTATATTCAGACGAGGAAAGCCAACGCAAGTGTACTGCGACAATGGGTCAACATCTTGAATGTGAGCTAAAAATCAATTAGATGATCTGTACAAATTATTCGTGAAAGAAAATAAAACGATTATTGCCAATTTCTCACAACAGGAGAAGATTCAGTTCAATTTCATTCCAAGCCACTCACCGGTCTTTGGCGGGCTCTGGGAAGCGGGAGTTAAAAGCTTAAAATAAAGAGTTGTGGGAAAAGCCGAACTCACGTATGAAGAATTCAACACTTTTGTCGTGCAGATTGAACCCAGATTACAAATGGTCCATCGGATTTGAACTATCTCACACCAGGTCACTTTCTAATTGGTTCTTCCATATCATCTTTTTCTGAACCAAACTATACGAATATTCCGGACAACAGGTTGAAGTTTTGGCAGCAAGTAGGTATTTAAAATGCAGCAAGATTTTTGGAAGAGGTGGCATAGTGAGTACCTAACCCAACTTCAGTCAAGGCCCAAATGGCGTAAGGAAGTTCCAAACATTCAAAAAGGGATGCTCTTCCTACTCAAAGAAGATAATGTTCCATCTTTAAAATGGCAAATGGCAAGAATATCCTAAATAATTCCAGGAAAAGATGGAAAAGTGAGGGTTGTTGAAGTCAAGACCCAACATGGTATATACTTGAGGTCAATAACAAAAATTGCTGTTTTGCCAATTTAATTCAACAAAATTATTGTACTCAATAGGTTAGTTTAGTTTCTAAGGTAAACTTTAATAGTGAACAGCATTAATTTCAAGACCGACATTGGTGCTATCGAAATAAAAGGACTCCAAGTGAGAGCTAGTTTTTTAAGCGGTTTATTCACTCTTTCAATGTTCATTTCTTATTGAAACAGTGATGTTATAAGAAATGTATCTTGGTTGTGACAATTTCATATACTATATTATTGACTTTCGTAGTCTCAATTGATTTCTTATGACTTTCGCAGTCTCATATGTGATTTCTTATGACTTTCGTAGTTTATGAGTGATATTTTGTCTACTTTCGCAGTCTAATGATATGACTTTCTGAGTCTTTATTACATTTTGATCTTTTGTATCAGGTTTAAAAATGTTACTTTAGGTGGTTATGTTTTTTCCTCTGGCCCCGAGCATGTTGGAAACATATATCCAACAGAATATATGTCACATTGGCAACTATGTGATCTCAAACTTCAGTTATTATTGACGTGTGAAAATATAATGTCATGAATGTCATATTTTGTCATTCTCGTAAGAGACGCGAAAGATGAAAAAAGACGTTGAGCTATGGTAGCGATTTGCTTCTCTAATTTATATAAAAAAAAATTAGTATTGTCAAGTTTAGTAGTACTTGCTATTTTGTGCCCTGCCTTCTTGGCATCTCAAGCTGTAAATATTGTTGTAAATAGTAATTTAAATACATGAAAGATCTGTATCTGATCCTCATGTTTTGCCAAAAGAAAGAACAGATATTGAATGCGAAGCAAAATCCAAGATGACAAGAACCATAAGTCGAGAAGAAGGTAATACATGTACGAGAATATTCTAAAAAATACATTCAGATGTTTCTGGGCCATTCTGTACTAAATCTTTGGGTGGAAAACAATACTATGTGACATTTATTGACGAATACTCGCTACACGGAAGTAGCATTCATCGCACACAAAAATGAGGTGGAGTTAGCGGTCAAAGAATATATTCGAAGAATGGAACGACAAACAGGTAAAAAAGTTTGTACTTTCAAGAGTGATCATGGAGAAGAATACAATAATTATTCCTTTTTAAGTTTTTTTCAAGAATTCAGGAATCAAATTTGAACATTCAATTCCGAGGGTGCACGAAACAAATGGTTAAGCGGAAAGAATGAACAGGACTCTTACCACAATGTCAAGAACTTCTTTGATTGATTCTGATCTTCTACCGTCTCTTTGGGCAGAAGCAGTTTCTCACTCTGTATACACAAAAAACCAAGTTCCTCATTCTTTTCACAAACATACTCCAACTATTTCAAAAAAATAGTTCTATATTTTTTTGAAATAAACCTGCAAACTCACACCTTAGGTATCTTGGACAAAAAGCATTCATCCACATAAATTCAGAAGATCGTCCAAAAGAAAATAAGTTTCTACCAAGATCTCAAGACTGTGTCATGGTTGGATATTCGGAAAAAGAGGGATGATACCGATTTTATACAGGGAAAAAGGTGGTCTTGGCAGTACTCAACTGCATTGTTGCTATTGTGTGGGATAGAAAAGTTTATTCTTGAAATTGTGGCGAATGCCTTTTCAAGTTTTCTACGTCATGTGAATGCTATATTGTTAGTTCTTGATAGTAGGTTTCTGATCACCACCAATAGATGGAGATTCTGTCTCCAAACCTTCGTGTCTCATTCACCTTTTGGTACGTTCCTGCGAAGCGGTGCATTTCTCTCCTGCAGATCCTAGTCGCACCGATGGGCTGTGATACAGCGAAACGCGTCTGTGGATGGATCTGTGGGAGAGAAATGCATGTCTTTCGCAACCCCTAGCCTTTGAGCTTCTGGTTATAAGGTGGTCTTGTCAAGAAATTTCAAATTCCTAAAAGAAAATGAAATCACTTTCATAGAGTCTCTGAAAAAGGATGAAAAATTAAAAAATGGCGAATATGCAAGCTGTGAAAAAGAGACGGAAGACAGCGTATCTGCAAGCTGTGAAAAAGAAACGGAAGAACGCGAATCTGCAAGCTGTGAAAAGGAAACTGCAAATCCACAAGAAAAATTAAAAGGAAATAAGAAAGTAACTGAAATAGAACATTTTCAGTTGCCAATAGAATCAAAAAACAAGATAAATAGAGGTAGTCTATTACGAAGAAGTACTAGGCACCGTAATCCAGCAAGATTGTTTGATGACTTTTTATATTTTACAAATGAGGAACCAATTACTTATCAAGAAGCTATGTGGACAAGAATTCATCCAGTGGAATCCAGCCATCCAAGATGAACTGAAATCAATGGAAAAGAATGAAGTTTGGAATATTGCCGAGCAGCCCTCAAATTCTCGTATTGTAGGATGCAAATGGATCTTCAAAAAGAAATTCTCTGGCAAGGGAGAATAATTAATCAAATATAAGGCAAGGCTGGTTGCACAAGGACTCGCTCAGATTCCAGGGATTGACTTTGATGAGACTTTATTCTCCAGTGATCAGATACGAAACCATACGAATTTAATTGGTCTACTGTATTCATCACAATATGGTAGCACATCAAATGGATGTCAAGACAGCTTTTCCCAATGGTGACCTTGATTTCCTGATATATATGAAACTACCAGAAGGTGTTGAGGCGGAACCAGGGAGAGTATGCTGTCTCAAAAAAAGCATTTATGGATTAAAACAGTCACCTAGAAAATGGAATCAAAAGCTAGTTAACGTTTTCAAAACAATTCAAATGGAACAATCTTTTGCAGATCCATGTTTGTTTGTGTCTGGTAGCGGTAAGCAGATAGTAGCTGTTTATGTTGATGACCTGCTGATTGTAGGCTCATCAGAAATGGAAGTGAAACAAATTGAAGATGTTTTATCGGTGAATTTTGAAGCTACCCTTCTTGGAATTCCATATTTCTTACTTTCATCAATAATCCAAAATACATTCGCCTAAAAATGCGAAAACCACTTTCTTATTGAGGAGATTTCTTCTCCGCACTCAGAGGGCACATAACTAGTTGTCTTTGCTCCAGATGTAGTACTGGCAAGATCTTTTTCAAAATGTTGTAGCTGCGTAGAAGAAATGACCGCCATTTCTTTTACCCGTCCATGCAATTTATCAATTTTTAATGCTTGTTTGCCACTCGAGTCTTCAGTTCTCACCCTGGGCATGATTGGAGGAAGTTGCAAAAGGGTGCGCGACACTCAACACCAAATAATGAAGAGACTCACAAATAAACTTTTAAACAACTGGGAGCCGAAGTGAACAGGTACTATTCAGTTCGCAGCACAATCTACCGATTTCACGTTTTTCAAAGTAAGTTCAAAAATGTGGACGTGGTTCAATTTTGATCGAATTCTCAACTTTCGAACACAAAACATTAAGCCTAGATGACCTTATTTTTGGTTGAGGAATTTGTGGTTAAGCGTTGTACAGTCATTTCGGGAACACCCTGTGTAAGGTGCATCCAAATTAAATGGTATTTCTTATTCTGCGATTCTTTTCAACAGGCTCATTTGTAGTCTCCCTGGGAGACTTTTGTCGAGTTCACAAAAATACCGCGTGTTAAATTATTAGAAAAGTATCCAGAGAAATTCCATGCCACAAACTCAAGAAGAACAATTGCCTTGGATTGCACTCATTTGAAAATCCAAAGTTCAGGTGGGCCTGAATCTGAAACATTTAGAAATAGAAAACAATATTTTTCCAAAAATGTACAAACAATTTGTGGGCCTGATCAAAAAATTCAAAATATCGTAGCTCGTTGTCAGGCTCCCAACATTACTCCACTATTTTCAATAATTAAAAAATTAGAGGGATATTTGAAAGAAATGGGCCATAATAATATATCTAATATAGAAAATATCTCATAACAGATTTAGCAAACCCAAGAAGTGCAGCTGATCAACTTTTCAATGCACCGCAAATACGAACAACAAACCCAGAGGAGAGAAGTTAATGGAGGTAATGGTTAATGGAGGACTGTTACTAGGAGAGGGATCAAAATGCATAAAAGTGGTCCAGATTTCAAATCCTAGTTCAGATGGCGAAGAGTCTATAGCGCTTCATGTCAAACAAAAATTCTACCACCACTGATGATAGTGGGTATCATGCATATATTTTTTCGAGTATTTTTTGTTATAGATTATTCTGAAATTTCTATTTTTTTTTTGTTCAGGGGTTTCGGCCTCAAGGAGAGAAATCTGAAACCAGACACGCGAAGGTCCATGACCATAAGGTAGTGTGGGGCTATATTCACTGAAACTTTCCTTCGCATTAGGACTTCAGGGATAAGCCCTCCAGTGTCCCAGTCTTCTCACTTGATTTTACCTCTTTGGTACCGCCGGTTGACCTTCCGGAAGGCATCTAGAAATACAGGTAGAAGCGCCAGAAACTGGTCCTACCTGCGCAGTCAACTCTCTGGAGGCTTAGAAAAAATAAATAAAAAAAAAAATTCGAACAAGCTGGAGCCTCTACCAGCGGTGAATCGCGTGCGAGACGAATTTCGTCCTTTCTTATAAACTAGCACTTGGTGCGTTTTTGTCTTTTAATTTTGGTCGACCTAGCTTGGTACATCTCCTAGGTTATGTAGAGCGAAACCTACAACCTATAGTTGGTTCCTTGGTCTCTTAGGGGCCTGCACACATTGCACTGTTGGATCCACCAGTGTTCTGGGCTCAGGATCGTCGTGTGATGCAGCCAGATCGATGGTTTTTCCGGCCTTGACACTCATGAATTGGCGTACCGTTTGACACTCCAGGGCATGTCTGATATCAAAAGTTTGGACTCACCATGGATCGCCAACTGCTCTACGGAGATAAATATTCTTCGTTGTTTGCACACGAGTTAGGTGAGCTTCTGACGCGTGTCCCCATCAGGCTGATCCGTGAATCAGGATCAAAAAGATCTTCGCTTGTACTGATGAAACGCTCTTACTTTTCATTAGACACTGTAATGAACCCATAGCGGCTCTTCCCTTTCGGACGTTTTCTGCGATCGACTTCGTATGTCGATTCGACTGCTGGTTAAAGTTTTCCATAGTTATGATGTATGGAAATGTCGATTTCCAATCTAAGCAATGAGAATTCGTTCGAAGATAGAATCTGTGGAGGCTGTCATTGTACAACAGCAGTGTGCTCAAATTATTCAACGTATACCTTGAACGTTTGTAGTGAAAGGTTCTGGTAAATTGCACAAAAACTTCCAATCCTTCAAACGCAAAAAACCGTTTCGAAATAATTTTTAACGACAAAAACAAGAGTCGTTGAGGTTATTTTCAATAACGCGAATGTAGTCGAAGATAACCCTGTTGCTATGTGTGGTCTATTTTTTCGATCCAACAGTGACTCTGGATTAACTGAACTAGAGTGCCACCAGCCAGCGTTGAAAAATACACTTCTGAACCGGGTTCAGCACCTGAACCGGAATTTGAGCTACGATTGAAAAACCGGGCCTAACTTATACAATTGAAAAGGCACTAACCAATGATGAGTATAAAATAACCACAATTCACTCATGTAGGACCGATCTAAGTTTTAAAGTTGTACTGTGGTCAGTAGTGTACACAATGGACATACCGGGTGGTCATTTGAAAAGAAAACAGAGCTAATTCATTTATTCAAAAGGGAACCAATTTTTTGGGATTTTCACCACATGAAGGCTAAACCCTAGCGGGGGTGATAAGAGAGTTGTCGAGTGATACCTTACTTTGAAGGTATTTGCATGTAGATTACAATACTGAAGTTTAACACTGCTAATATCTACCTAGTCATTACAGGTGCTTACTGAAGTTATCAACAAATGTTCATTTTTAAGCATTTGTGGGGTGATTTAGCGACATTTATCAACTATGTTTTCGCAGGTCTCCCATAGATGTTGGCTGGATCGCATGAATTTTAGTTTTCAAATGACCCCATAAGAAAAATCTGACGGGGTCAAATCTGGAAAACGTGGAGACTCGATATCTCCTTTTCTTCCAATATCTATTGTCCTGGAAAAGTTTGGTATGCATATTGACGGATAAAGTATAGGATAGTGGAGTGTGTAGACAGTAGCGTTGTAAAGCTCGCAGGTTATAATCTACATGAAAATACCTTCAAAATGGGGTATCACTCGAGCCCTCAGCCATTCCAAATTTTACAGGTCCTTGTCACCTACGCTAGCGCTCTGCCCTTCATGAGGCAAAAATGTCAACAAAATGGTTTCCCTTTGAATTGATAAAATACATGCATAAAACTTGTTTACTGACAGACATTATGGTACAACTGGTAGAAAGAGATTATCAACAGAAAAAAACACAAAGCCAAAACACTCTAAACTAATACCTAGTTAGGTTGCTGCTACCCGCTCACATCATAAATGAGTTTAACCGTCGCCAAAGCGTGCCCTATGCCAAACACTAGGATTATCAAAAACTCCAACTGTAGAAAGCTTGAGGCCCTCGAGTGTGATGCTTACTCTGGGACCAGTACTCAGGAAAGTTGGTTTCAGAATATCAGTGACACCAACATCCTTGTCGACATCAAGAAATTCCTGGCCCTGGGTCTAAAATTCAGCCGTATTTCTCCAGTCAAAGACTTATTGGACATTCCTTCACTTCTTGCAGGCATTGAAGGTGTCGATAGCGGCTACACCGATGACCACAAGCAGCCTGCGATCCCGCTACACCAATGTGATCAAAACTAAGACCCACCTCAACAAGCTGTTCATCGACATTTACTAGACGCTTTCTGAAAAAAAAAAACAAAACTACATTGTGCTGAGTGACAAGGGCAATGTCACGGTGGCTATCTCCAAAACTGAGTAAAAAAAAATTCAAAGAGCTGCTGAAGGACCCTAAGTGCTATGTTTTACTTCGGAGCAACCTCACTTCCTCACTCCAAAGAAACCTACCGGCCAACCGTCTAATCAAGATGCTCATGAATGCCGAACGTATCAATGAGTCAACTTGTAAGAAACATAGTAATGTGGCCAGCCCAAAATATGTTCATGAAAATTGACCTGAAAAAAAGAATCGAGAATTCAAGGGAGACATACAGAGTGACCCATTTGAAAGCGGGCCACTCCAATAACATTTTTATTTATGGGGCGATTTTGACAATTTTTTGTTTTTGAAATGTGGACAGTGGAAAGGTTTGTTCTGAGGCCATACGTCGGCCAGTTTTTTCCAAAAACCAAGGCCTACTAGAGCATATTTGAAGGCTGAGAAAGCCAGAAAACATATAAGCGATTTTTTAAAAAAAATCTGTCCACGCCACTGGATTCGTCATACCCTGAAATGGATCTGTACCAAATTTTATGAAAAAATATTAAAAATTCACAATCAATTTTTCATGCACCAAGAAGTATTTAAAATCGAAACTCTTGCTATAACAAATGTATCAGAAAAAAAATTTATAATCATTAAATAGATATTCTCATGTCAAAATACAATGAAAAGAAACGAACGAGACTGTTGAATATTTTTCATAAAATTTGGTACAGACCCATTTCAAGGGATGAAAAATCCAGTGGCGTAGGCAGATTTTCTCTAAAAAAAATCGCTAATATGTTTTCTGGATTTTTCAGACTCTAAATATGCTCTAGTGGGCCTTGGTTTTTGGAAAAAACTGGGCGACGTTTGGCCTCATAATACACCTTACCCCTCTCTACATTTAAAAAAAATCGTCAAAATCGATCAATAAATTAAAAAGTTATGAGGGTGGCCCGCTTACAAATGGGTCACTCTGTAGATTCACATTCTTTAGATAATCTCGTTAACGTTACGTTAACGTTAACTTCATAATGGATTTTTTCTAGGTTTACCTAATGCAAATACTTTTTATTCCAGAATGGTTAATTTTATCGATAATGAACAAGAATACCTCGTTTGTATTATAGTTTAAGCACTGAACATATAACAATCTAAGATCACCCTGCCAAGCGCGCGAAAATGAACCGACCAGGACCGAACTTCTCAACATTTTGCCTCGTTCAGCCGCTGCGAGAATGTCAGTCTATTTAATGACGGACGTTATCAAGTCGCTGTCAACTCGTGACTTTAAAATATCGAGGACGTATGTTCAATGCTACGAAAATGATATGCTCCCGATTGGCTCGGATAATGCTATTTTGATAATAATAATATCTTCATTTAGCATAATGCTACAATCACTACAATATGTTTACAAAAAATAAAAATTACGTATATCGTTATACAGTGTGGGTGAAAAGTCTGGGCAACCCTCAAATTTTTTTTTTAAGATTTAAAGAAAAACGTTGAATTAGGTATACTGATTTTTTTATGGCGCACATTTTGACGGTATTCATTTGATTTTTTCATGACAGCTGTCGGAGATATGACGTCATCGATATTTTTTCTAAATGGAAACCTTTCGAAAGGTCTTTCCAAGCTGAGTACGATCACCAATTTAAGTGACAATTTGTCAACCCAGTTCAAAATGACTACCACTTAAACAATCAAATACAGATAAAAATATTTTTGCATGGTGTCAATTTACATGGAAACGGTCGTTTAGACAATCGTATCGTATTGCACACCAGTGTCAACTATGAAAAGTTACAGTTTTCCAAATTTTGTCCCGTAATTATTGAGGGTAGTCCAGACTTTTTTCCCACACTGTATGTCCGGTGGTTTAAGGTTCAAGCTATCCAATTTTTTTTTCAAGTCTTTATCATACCGGATGTCAAAAATTCAAGTGATAAAATGTACAACCTAGTCCGCCCCTGGTAAAGTAAATGAGATAAATGTGTTTTAAGGACACTATTCCAAGAAGTTTTTAGTAGTGTCCATCATTTGAAATGTTTATCAAATTATATTGAGTACTTTGAAAGTTAGAGGGCCATATAACCGGAGGGAGGGCCTATGGGGAAAAAAGTTATAGAAACTCATTACCTTATTTTATTATGTTCTACTTTTATCTGAGAAGTTTCAGACATTCTCCAGGACACCATTATTTTTTGAGTTCCTCGAAAAAAACAAAATAATTTCAAATTATCATAATGGTTTCAGACCCAAAAAGACCACAATAAGAGCTTTGAATCTCTGAATGAGAAGCAAGAAACTGTTACACTCTGTCTGGACCTTTCAAGAGCACTAGACAGTTCACAGCATGATATCTTGATCACAAAAATAGAGAGATATGGTTTCAGAGGAACAAGTGCCAAGCTTAGCATCATTTTTAGATAACCTCCAATACACTCTGTGTAATGAACCACAGGGTCATCAGATTTTTTCTGATGGACTGCGTTTATGGGTCCGAGCGCGTATATGGGTAGAAGCGCATCGATGTTTCAGGAACGAAGCAGTGATTTGGAGAATATTCCCCAAAAGAAATTGAGTCGATACAAAGTGCCGCGTCTTGTGAACTGTCAGATGCGAAACATAAATAAGTGTAAAGATAACTGAGTGTTTTGTGTTTGTACATGAATAGTGATTGTTGATAAATTAGTTAACTGAAGAGTGTTTTTTTTTTATCGAAAAATGTTACAGTACAAAGCAGAGCAGACTCCTACCTACTCCAAATATAATAATTATTGAAAGTTGAAACTATAAATTGGCCAGAAGCTCTTACTCACACGGACAATACAAAGGAGAAAAAAATGTGAATGTTATATTTAGGTCCGACAATAAACAACAAAACATCATTAACTATGTAAGGGAAGGGTCTTTGTCCAAATCATGTGAAGAAGGGGGTTTTCGTGGCTTAGGGACAGAAAGGAAAATGAGAAAAGTTGGCACCAGGCGGGATTTGAACCCACGACCCTCGTCATATCAGGACAACGCTCCACCAACTGAGCTACCAATGCCTATTGGGCTGGCTTTGCTCATAGCTCATAGGACGTATACAACGAGACGTTTCTGGACACGTGTTCATTCACAAAGATTGATTATTCTACCATAATTTATTCACCATATAGAAAAAGCGCACTTTCTTCAGACTCTACCTGTAGATGTTTATAATGAAATAGTCTTGGTGGAGTTATTTTTTGATCAAAATAACAACTCACAGTCTTTATCAAAATAAAAATTGACAATAGAAAGAAAACCTTTTTTCTAGTACTCTTGCTGCATGTGTAGGTGTAGACAAGATTAAAAGAACCGGCTGTGAAATGCGTCGGTTGTTTGATGTGGTTTGACATCTTCTGCGCTTCATTAATCTAAGTTCAAAAAGGATCTAGAAAATGAAGATGCAATGTGTAATGCCCCATTAATACTGTTGCATGATTAGTATGTATTCGGTTCTTGCATTCAAGTTTACAGCCCACATTATTAAATACCTATGTATAATATTACACCAGTAGCTTGAGGTAACTACAAAGGTATTTCACACTATAAGTCTAGTAATTCAGATTATAATTTCTTTCTAATTTTATTTTATTTATAGGTCTTGTAGTAGATTGATCAAATTATACTTATTTGGAATAATTGTTCATTCATCAAAATAGTTATCTGGAGGATACAGTTGGACATATATCCTTCCCGCTAAGGTTCCGAGCGTATAGTATACCTTAGGATATGGAGCCGAGCGCTCGGACCACCATAATATGGACCTTGCCCATTTTTTCTTTATCTTATTTATTCATTTTATAGTGTGCGTTCATGTCTAAAAACACCGTGTTCCAAATATCAGCCCTTGAATCCCACTAGTTACTTCACAATAATTATTCAAAATTGACATCGACGCTGTGAAAATTCAAACGAAGCAAGAAACGAGTGAAAGTTTTGACGTCATAACGCGTATCTTTGGCAACCATTTGAATGTTTGAAGCTGATGTGACATTGAGTTGGTTTATGTCATAGTTTTTGAAAAAAATCAAGGATAGTTCATAAATATATTGTATTATGCCGCTGTGTTCGAATTCAACTTTGAAATTTCCAAACAAATTTTCATTCGCGTGCCTGATGAAAAAAAGCGGCAAATAAAATTACTTATATTATTCAGAAGCAATGAGGGGAATTATTTCGTGAAAAAGCAGTGCTATTTATGTGTATGTGGAGATCATTTTTATGTGTGTATGTATTTTGACAAAAAATACCATTACCTATCATTGTGTTTTTGGATTTTGGGAGATTTTATTCTTGGGTATATATTACCACAGACATATTACAAAAATGAACCTTTTTATTTTATTTTACCAGAATGTCCGGTGATGAGGCATACAGAAGGATAAATTATGAATCAAAATTTTTATTTCTCGAGAAAGTCATTTTCATAAAAAATGTTGCTTGTTAAAAAAATATGATTGTCGATAAAAAAAATATATTTTAAACAAGAATATACCCTTAAAAAAAATGGAATATAATCTGTTTTTAAGCGAAAAGCGTGAATTACTCCGCCATATTCGAAAGTTTCTGACAAAAAGAAAAAAATCAAATTAGGAAGTCAATTTTTTTTTCAAATCTGTATTTTACTGAAAAGTGGTTTATGGTGTTTGGGTAATCATTATTATTGTTGGGTGTGTTATCGATTGGTTTACATATTTGTATGAATTATGCCTTGACTAATAATCACGAATAATTATTGGTTTATATAATTATATTTATCGTATCACGTTAAAAGTATTAATTTTTGCGCCTTCTTTGAAATACATAATGGGAAATAAAAAAAATGTGTCTTCTTTGATCCATTATTATCACTGTAAACCAATAGAATGTCTAAAGTTTCATCTTTGCTAAAAACTTCTGAATATATTATGAATGTAGGTTGTTCACTCTTGAAATAAATTGATTTTCCGACTTCTAAAAGACCCTGTACAAAATTTGTTTTTTTTCATCGACAATCGTTTTTCTAAGAATAAAATTTCTGGAGATGTAAAAACAAAATTATTGGTATTCATTTCATAATACTCACATTAAGTTGATCTCCACATACATTAATGGCACTGTTTTTCAATGAGATATTCTCCACATTTCTTCTGCTCTCTAAGCAATTTTGTGCCATATTTATAATACCATCTTCTTTTTTCCAAAAACTACGAAATAGACTAACTCAATGTCACTTCAGACTTCAAAAATTCAAATGGTTGCCAAGGATACGCGTTATGAAGTCAAAACTTTCCCGCGCTCTTTGTTTCGTTTGAATTTTCTCAGCGTCGATGTCAACTCTGATCATTTATTGTAGAATAACTAGTGCGATTCAAGGGCTGATATTTGATATACGGTGTTTTTGAACATGAACGCACACTTCAATTCAATAAAAAAAATAGGCAAGTTCCCCATACACAGCCTTTCTGATATATAGGCAGTGAAGAGAGGAGTCCCTCAAGGCGGAATTCTGGGTCCCTTACTGTACATAATTTACACAAATGAAAGTCCAGCAGTTATCAAGTGTCACACTTTCATATGCTGGTGATACTACGATTGTTTTCAATATTGAAGAATGATTATCTTCATTATTGAAAACAATCACACTGGGAAAGAAGATATAGCTGAGGGTCTGATCAAGCTCAAAAGATGGTTTGATCCAAACAATACTGTTTTGAATGACAAAAAGTCACAACTTATCTAGTTTTCCTACCATCCTAACCCATTAAACTTAGGATTCTTGCGGACAATGTAGGACTGGATACTGAATTGACTGGGGTGGCAGCTCTGACGTCTCGAAATTTCTGGTCTTGCGGAAGTGCTGCCTCCAAAGAATATTTATGATGGAATTGCGAGGGACTTGTCTATATCACATTAGACAAACGAAAACTTTCAAATTTTTTATGAAAATTTCAACAGAATGACGTTTGTAGCGCTATAATAAGACGATCTAGGTGAGGAAATGTTAAGAAAAGTGTTGGGAAATTAGAAAAATTCATGGTACAAGCCGACGGGACTGGGGAGTGAATAGGGGTGCTGGACGGGGTAATCACCTGGTAAGTATGGTGGAGACACATGATTAAAATGCCTTCCTACTGCTTACTAACTCACACGAACGATATTTTTCATTCTAAAAGGAAAAAAATCTCTTTATTCATTTTTTCAATTATCATCTATTTCACTAGTTATTGTGTTGCTACAGACTTGTTGCTATGCTTTGTAAGACACCTGCCAACAGTGACATTTGTGGGTGTCAAATTGTGAGTCTTTGGCAGCGTTGCCAACGATACGGATTTTTCCTTGTTTAAACGAATGTCTATAGCATATTATACGGATGCAAATTTTGCAATGGATGACAAACGTTATTATTATCATCAGATGTCATACTATACACAAGCTCAAACGATTATGATAAGGATTTTATACGAAAATTTGTGAAATTGTAATTGATGAAAATTGAGTACAACGACGGCTATGTTTTTAATGGAGGAGTTTAATGTCTCGCGTGGGGGCGGCGCCACCGCCGCTCCCACGTGTAACATCTACACAACAAGACAAACAAACAAATGTCATACTAATAACGACGACGATGGTGAAAGTGTGGCAGGCGGGTTACCATGTCAAGCGTAGGGGCGGCCCCCACGACAAACATTCAGACTAACAGACAAACAAACAAATGCCAAACTTACGACGACGACGGTGTAAGTTTAGCGGAAGTACCATTCCTAACTCAAACTAACCCAACAATAATAATCGTTATGTTAACCTTTCGCTAACCAACGAGCTGCTGCATGTTCTTAAGTGTATTCAGTTCACGCACTATGTGACGTCGCTAAGGCAACATCAAGTTTGATATTTGATTGCCATCCCAAACTAACCAAAACTAATCCAAACTTGATTCACATCATACCTTTACACAATACGTCGTCAATTATTATGATTTACAATAATAATTGTAATTGTGCCATATCGGTATGTTCTGTGGGCTGTGAAGCAGAGACTAGACACAAATTTTCAATTAAACTGCGTTTATTACGCATAAAAAAACATAGAACTAAATTTGATTGAACGTCTACGTTGACAGTCTCTGTAGCACTTTTTACTTCTGTCGTCATGACATTGAGAGTGTTCGGGAAGCACGAAACATTCCGCCCACCTTGAAATGCGTGACGGTATAAGCTTTCAACATGTTTGTAGAATCAGCTTAGACTAATCTCCAATGGGTAGAACACAGATCTTGCGCACAGCACGCCTGTATACACCTTTACCGGTTTTAATAGTCACCACGCGCACAACACCATCATCACCGGGATGAACTTCTACGATTCTGCCAACTGTCCACAGCAATAAGTAAGGTTATCTTCGCAGACTAAAACCATGGCTCCAGGTATCACATTTGAGTCGTGTGAAACATCCTCACTGAAACGTGCTTGAAGTTCTGTGATGTAATCTTTACACCACCTCTTCCAGAAGTGTTGCATCATTTGTGTCAGGTGCCAAAACCCAGTGAGACGTCCTGTTTTTATCTTAGTAAGATCAGGTTCGGGAACGGCGACTAACGGGCAGCCAATTAAAAAATGTCCTGGTGTCAACGGAATAAGGTCGTCAGGGTCAGTAGAAAGTGGAGAAAGAGGTCTAGAGTTTAAGCAGGCCTCCACTTGAGCTATAATAGCAATCCGACGCAAATGATATTTGATTGCCTCAATGGCACTTTCCCAAATTCCGCAAAATGCGGAGAACGTGGTGGAATGAATTTCCATGATGTGTTTTGAGTGGCGAAGAAATCAGCAAAAACGTTTTGATCTATTATCTGAGTGATAAACTTATTTGATTCGTTATTGGCACCTTAGAAAGTGGTACCAATATCAGAGTAAATCATCGGACAATTACCTCGTCGTGGAACAAAACGTTCAAAAGCGTTTAAAAAGGAATTTGTTGACAAATCGGCCACCAGTTCCAAGTGTACAGCCTTAGTTGACAAGCGAATCAAAACAAATAAATAAGTCTTGACTAATTGCTCACTTCTCGACAATCCCCCCTTTATTTCAAAAGGACCAGCATAGTCCATACCACAATTTAAAATTGGTCTAGAAGGAGTTATTCTTTTTTCGGGTAGTTGTCCCAACAATGTATCAACTGTTACATGACGAACCTTGAAGCATATTACGCAATTTTTAAGTATTTTTCGTACCTTGTTTCTTCCCGATATTGGCAAGAAGCGCGTGCGAATAGTCGCCAACAGTGCCTGTGGCCCGGCATAAAGTGGTCTTCTATGTTAATAGGTAATAATCAACCTTGTTAAAGGATGCCCCTTAGGAAGGATAATTGGATGTTTGAAATCATAATCAAATGTAGGATGATTTATTCTGCCACCTACTCTCAATACTTCACTGTCATCTAAGAATGGATTCAAGTTTTTGAGGATGCTTTTATTGTTTAAATGTTTGTTAGCTCTCAAGGCTTCAATTTCTTTCAAAAACGTTTGAGTTTGAGCCAATCTAACCAAACATTTCAATGCAACTTCAAGTTCTTGGGGCGTTAAAGGACCATGTGAACGTAGTGTTTGCAGATTGAGCGCATTATTTTTGAAACGTAAGATATAAGCAGTTACTCGTTGCAATTTTAGAAATGACAAAAAAATGAGAAAAAATGAAAAAGAAATCACGTTCAGTAGCAATCAAGGATTTCAAAGTGGTTTTGCGTTTAGGAATTTCTGAAATTTTGATAGGCATATCAGAAGGCCATTTAGTATAGTCGAACTGACACCATTCAGGACCATGCCACCATTATTGAGAATTAACCAACTCTGTTGGATTAATACCCCTAGAAATAATGTCGGAAGGGTTATGCTCCGATCGAATATGTCGCCAATCACGCTTATCTGGAAGTTCCTGAATTTCAGCTACCCGATTTCCAACAAAAGTTTTCCATTTATAAGGTTTATCCAAGATTCAAGTTAATGTTATACTTGAATCGCACCAAAAAAAATATTGATCAATTATTGGCAAATCAAGGACTTTGATAGCAACTTGACATAGTCTTGTACCCAATAAAGCGCCACACAGTCCCAGACGTGGCAATGACACATTTTTCAATGGAGCTACCTTTGACTTCGCACAAAGCAAATTCATCGTGAATTTTTCCTCATCAGTTGAAGATCTCACATAGACGCATGCGCCGTACGAAGTTTGAGACGCGTCACAAAATGTGTGCATTTCCACTCGAATTCGACTTTCAACAATGACTTTTCGAGGAATGGAAATGTTCTGTAACGACTGTATTTGGTTTTGGTAAATTCTAAAACTAGTATAAATTTGAGTAGGAACACTTTCGTCTCAAACTAGCGATAATAACTACAATTGTTGAAGCATAATTCTAGCTTTAGTGACTATAGGCCCAATCAAACCTAAAAGATCAAAAATCCTGGAAATACACTGTGGGCCGAAATAAAGGAGTACATTTTTTAATTGAAAATATATTTTTTATTTTTTAGGCGATTTAATTTCTTTTTGCAGGGCTAATAACCTAAAATGTCCTCAACATGACTGTGAATTTGAAAGCAAAAATAATGTACAGGGTGGGACTTATAAAAAAATATATATAACAGTGCATTTGAGCTCGTTGCAAATGAAAACTGTCTTAGCTAAAATTGTACTTATATGCTTTTTCGGTAGATAAACTATCCGGAACACTTCAGTAAAAAGGAAATTTTCCGAAATTATCGGATTCGCGAAATATCATTTTTTTATTAAATAACATTTTAACCAATAACACATTTATGAAAACAGTTTAGTAATTTTAAAACTTAGAGTAAAATATTATGAATGTGGCCATCATTATTGTTTACCACTTCTTTTATGTCAATTTTACTTAGTAGGCCATACTGCTCAGGTTGCCACGGAATTTGTTTGACATTTACAGCTGAATAAGTAAATTAGTCAGTTGATAATGCCACTTTTGAGCAAAGAGGACAGATTATTAATCAAATATTTCCGTGAAAAATATAATTATGGTGCAAGAAAAATTGTAAATGAATTTCCTGAGAAAAATTGGCATACTGGAACGATAGGAAAGTTCTTAAGACATCTAAGGGAAAACGATGGGTCTATTGAAAATAAACGTGGAAGAGGAAGGAAGCGAAGCTCGAGAACTGAAGAAAATATTGGTAAAGTGAGGGTTGTTTTAGGGAATTTGCAACCTGGCCAAACTGTTGGAACAAGGAAAATCGCAAAAATAACTAGGATTTCCCGTACGTCAGTTCGAAGAATCATTAAAGAAGACTGCCATCTTAAAATATTTAAAAAAGTTTACTGTCAAAGACTTACGGCCAATGTAAGAGAAAAACGATTGGAAAGATGTAATTTGCTATTACGAAGATTCCGCTCCCGCGAATACATTAGAAAAATATGGTTTTCAGATGAAAAAATGTTTTATTTACGGCCACCTAAAAATACCCAGAATAATAGGGTATATTCTGACGTACAATTTAAGAGAGAAATACCTTTAGAGCATCTTTTGATTGAAAGAAGTCATTTCTCAAAAGGTGTAATGGTCTCTGTTGCAGTATCCATGTTGGGAAAATCTCGTCTAATTTTTGTTGATGCTGGGGTAAAACTCAATTTAGAAACGTATCAAGAACAAATCTTGCAGCACCTATTACCAGAAATTGAAGATGTTTGTTACGATTACACTTTCCAACAGGATGGTGCTCCCTCGCACACTTCCCACAATACAAGGATGTTCTTGAGTGAAAATTGCCCGGATTATATTGATCCAGAAATGTGGCCACCTAACAGCCCAGAATTAAATCCAGTTGATTATTCAATTTGGGGAATTTTCGAACAAAATTTGTATGACGGACAACAATTTGAAACAATCCAGCAGCTCAAAGAAAAAATGCAGTTTGTTTGGAACAATTTTGAACAGGGTGCAATAAATGGGACTATCAATTTATGGCGCAGACTACTTCAAGAAGTGGTAAACAATAATGGTGGCCACATCCATAATATTTTACTCCAAGTTTGAAAATTACTAAACTATCTCATAAATGTGTTATTTGTTAAAAAGTGATTTAATAAAAAAATGGTATTTCGCGAATCCGGTAATTTTGGAAAATGTTCTTTGTACTGAAGTGTTCTGGATAGTTTATCTATCGAAAAAGCATATTAGTACAATTTTAGCTAAGACAGTTTTCACTTGCAACGACTTCAAATTCACTGTTATATATTTTTTTTTATAAGTCCGACCCTGTGCATTATTTTTGCTTTCTAATTTACAGTCATGTTGAGGACATGTTAGGTTATTAGTCCTGCAAAAAGAAATTAAATCGTCCAAAAAACAAAAAATATATTTTCAATTAAAAAATGTACTCCTTTATTTCGGCCCACAGTGTATATGACAAAATAGTCCTCTTAGTTACGTAATTTTCTTTTATGCAAATATTTTGTAAATTATATTGAAACTCATCGGACTCACTATTCCAAATTAGACGCAATGTTTTAGATTACTTATTCTCTGATAATTCGAGAGTTTTTCCTTCACAGTCATTAAATTTGGATGGATTGGATCTCCATTTTCCTAGAGTGAATTTACCTTGAGAAAGTATTTCATTAACCCCCTGTTGAATCTGTAGAATTCCATCGACAGTATCAGCTCCGGAGATAAGGTCATCGACATAGAAATCTCTTTCAAGAAGATTACTAATGTGAGGATTTCTGGAGTTATTCTCCTTGGCCAACTGATGCAAGCATCGCACTGCCAAAAAAGGAGCACAAGAGGTTCCGTAAGTAACGGTATTCAGAACAAAGCTCTTAAGTGGCTTATCTGGATCAGATCTCCACATGATAGTCTGAAGACATCTTTGATCAGTATGAACATTTACTTGACGCTACATTTTTGCGCAGTCTGCAGCAGTGATAACATATTGATGCTTCCGGAATTTTAAAATTATTGAAAACAGTTCTGGTTGGATGGTGGGGCCAGTCTTTAAAATGTCATTAAGCGAAAGACCTGAAGTAGTCTTAGACGAAGCATCGAAAACAACCCTGACTCTAGTGGTTCTGGAAGACTCCTTAATTACTGAATGGTGTGGGAGAAAATTAAAAAATGATTCTCTATCAGGAATAACTTCGGGCATGTGACCTAGACCCTCATACTCTTTCATAAACTTTACATATTCATCTCTTAGTTCAGAGTCACGCTGTAATTTTTTCTCAATAGCGAAAAACCTCTTGAGAGCCAACTGCTTGGAATCGCCTAAATTGGATATGTCAGTTTTCAGAGGAAGTTTTACGATCTCACGTGAGTGTGAAGATACAAAATTTTCCTCACATAGCTTATGCTCCAAAGACCACCTTTGTCGAGGTTCACAATTTTCAACTTGCCAAAATCTCTCAAGTGAGTTCTGAATGTCAATATTTGAAATCAGGTGACAAGATGTTTTCGTTAGACTTTTATCATAGTTTGTACCAACAGAACCTGACAGAACCCAATCCAATTTGGTTTTTTGAGCAATTTTTCGAGAGTTAGACAATTTGATTTGACCTATACAAAATAGTTTCCAGAATACAGAAGCCCCTAACAAAGCGTCAATCTTAGATGGAACATCATATGATGGATCAGCCAAGTTCAAATTACTTGGGATGCTTGTATAAGAGAAACTCACACGGTTTAATGGTAGACTATCTATTATCTGATCGATGATAAGAAAACATAACTCAGATTTGAAATTATTATGAAGAGATTTGATAGTTGTGCATACCTTATGTGACACATTTGTGAGTTCAAACGATCTGCCAGTTCTCTTGTGATGAAATTGCTTTGGGATCCAGAATCAAGTAGAATTCTACATTCGACTGGTTTTCCAGAAAAATCTGATATAAAAACAACAGCCGTGGATAGCAAAACTTGATCATCAGTATGAGCTGTATGAACAGTGATAGATTTCATAATAGAAGTATGACACTGATTGACTTGCTCGATTCGACCTGGAGATGCACCACCATCAAAATGCAGCACCAAATGCTGTTTCTTATTACACAAATTACACATTGTTTTAACTTTACATGTTTGGTTAGAATGATCTGCATTTAGGCAATTTGTACAAAGTTTATGTTTTTTCACTTCAAAATAACGTGCTTTGGGAGACAACTGTAAAAATTCATCACAAGTGGTGATTTTGTGAGTTTTTTTGCAAATAACGCACGTATTAACAACCAAATAATTTTGAGAATTACTCTTATTTTCTCTTTTGAAATGCTTACTATCAAATGGTGGAGCTGGTGATTTAATCTCATGTTTTTTAAAGCTGATAGTTTCTAGTAAATTGCATCTTCTATTAATAAAGTCACTGAAATCCTTCATTTTTGGGGAAGATAAAGGCTCTGCCAACAACTCCCACTCCCGTCCAGTGTTATTATCCAATTTTGAGGATATCAAATAAATTAATAGAGTAGCCCAAAAATCAACAGGTTCTTTTAAAGTTTCCAAAGCCCTGAGATGCTTATTGACATTGCCCAGTAACTGTCTTAAGCTAACATGAGATTCTCTATTAACAGAATTGAGTTCAAATAAGGCTTTGACATGGTTATATATAATCAACCTTTTATTGTCATACCTATCTTTTATCAATTTCCACGCTACTTGATAATTAGCAGCTGTGGTCTCCAAACAGGATATGATCTGGGCAGCTTTGCCTTTCAATGAGCTACGAAGATAATGGAACCGTTCAACATCTTGCAAGGCGGGATTGTCATTGATTAACACGTTAAAAGAATCATGAAATGTTAAAAATTCATCAAAATGTCCAATGAATGTGTGTAAATCAATTTTTGGGAACTTTACACTTGGAACTAGCGAGCCTCGAGAAGAAACATTTGCATTCTGAATAGGAAGAGCTGCATTTTGACTCGCGAAGTTAGCGTTGGCCTCTAATATTCTATTGGCCTTCGAAATAACATGAAAATAAGCATTCTCAAGCGTGGCCATTTCCATTTTATGGGTTTCATCCTCCTTGTCATTATGCAGTGATTCTAACTGTACTTGAACCTCGTCAAACTCACACCACCACTTTTGAGCTTGCTCGGTTTGGTTTTTTAATTGGACATAATCGTCACCAAAATCATTGATGTAATTTTCAAAACGTGTAAGCTGACCCCTGTAATTAGCCCTTTTCTTTTTTAGTTGAGCCTCAGTAGGCATTTTCAAATGTTTCAAGGGTTTCAAAGCGGAAAAAATGCTGAATGTTGGTACAAAAAAATATACATGAACACTTTATAGCTCAAATAGAACTCCACTATTAATCAACTCTACACGACCTGATAAATGAAGTTCTCCACTCCAGTACTCCTCCTCAATATCCAAACATTGACAACAGAATTAGCTGCTACGTGTTCCACTGGACGGACCAATACTCTTTTCTCTCGTCAAAACAGTCTTTGACTGGAACAGAAACTGGACAGGTACGAGCGTCTTGCTTCAGCTTCACTGATTGACAGTGACAGAAAACCATAACTTGCTGATTACCAATCTATGCGGCTCGAAGGACCAATGTACCATATCGGTATGTTCTGTGGGTTGTGAAGCAGAGACTAGACACAAATTTTCTATTTAACTGCGTTTAGTACGCATAAAAAAACACAGAATCAAATTTGATTAAACGTCTACGTTGACAGTGTCTGTGGCACTTGTTACTTCTGTCGTCATGACATTGAGAGTGTTCGGGAAGCACGAAACAGTAATGTTAACCTTTTGCTAACCAACGAACTGCTGCATATTTTTAAATGTAATCAGTTAATGCACTATGTGATTTCGCTAGGCGACATCAAGTCAAGTTTGATTGTACTGGACAATATACCTATTTGACAGCTCCAGTGCAGCTCCGGTGCGCACTGAGACAACAAATGGAAAACGCCATAGACAATTTGACAATGACACGTGAAAGCATAGCAACAAGGCAACAAGGTTGTAGCAACACAGATGACAAATATGTCAAAATTGAAAAAGATGATGAATGATGATATTTGATATTTTATGATTTTTTCTTTTAGATTGAAAATATCGTTTGTGTGAGTTAGTAAGCAGTAAGCAATCATTTCAAATATATATCCACCATACTGGATACTGGCCAGGTTATTATTACCCCACGCAGCACCCCTATTCACTCCCCAGTCCCGTTAGCTTCTATCATAAATTTTCCTAGTTTCCCATCACTTTTCTCGAAATTTCCTCACCTATACCAACCTATATATGTCTACAAACATCGTACAGTCGAAATCATCAAGGCAAATTTGTTAATTTATGTTTGTCTAAAGTGATATAGCACCAATTTTTAAGAAGGAGAGTGTCCTCACAGTTGTCTGTCTGTCTATTTATGTATAACAATATATCACCATCATAATACTAGATATAAGACGGGGGTTACACGATCAGTCTGGCATCAGTTCAGTCTATGAATTTGGTCAAAATGATGAAAAACTGATCGTGAAATGGGTTGACTGATGGGGTGATGCACCGGACTGACCGATATTTGGTGATTTTATATTTTTTTTGTCAGTCCGACAATGATTGACCACATATTGATTGTGTATTGCGTTCCGCAGTTACGCGTCTGTTATAACGATATAATTCCATGGTTACCAGCAAGTAACCAATGGTTATCCGCTGATTACCATGAAATTTGAACCTAACCTTTCTTAAAACTGATGTCAGTTTGAATGATCGTAAGAATCGCCATTCAGTCCATCAGTTTTCTATCACTTATTGAGTGACGGACTGAACTGATGCCAGACTGATCGTGTAACCCCTGTCCAAGAATGATCTTCTGGTTCCAAAATTCAAATACACATACTTGAAAAAAAATGCACAATATCTAATCATAAAAATATTTAACAAATTGCCAGATTCTCAACGAACAATAGATAGTATAATTGAAATTGATTAAAGTGATTGTTCTATTGAGTCTTATAATATCTACATATTATTATGTAACTTCAGGGTATAACTTAGTTTTTAAGTTATTTTATGCATTCCATGTTTTCTATGCTGACTCACATGTTCTACGCATTTGCTATATTTCACCAGGAACAAATAAAGGTTTATATTGTATTGTATTGTATTGCCCTTATTGTCCGAAGCCTAAATGTTAAAACCTGTCATCACTTATTTCTTTTATTATCCCTTTCCAGCTGCTCAACTTGGTCCTCGGTCATTCAACTGATTTTTTTTTCATTTCATTGCTTTAACTCTGCAACTCTTTTTCGTTGTGATTTTTCTGGTTTTCCTCGATTTCTTTAATTTCTTCCATCAGTTTGGCGAACGTACCTCTAACCTTTTCCATTTCAGAAAAATCTTTTTTCGTGCTTCTACCTTTTCTAGGCTGGTCAAGGCTGTCCTCCCGATTCCAAGTTTACTTCTCGTCAGTTTCAAATCTTCGTTGCGCCATGCCTCACTATCTGTTTCAGTTTCGCCACACTCATAATCAGGCCAATATCTTAGTACGTACCTGTGCCTTCTTATCAAAATCACGATTGCACAATTGGAATGCAGAGTACCATACGCCCGATGATCGGAATTTGGTCTGCTTTCTTGACTTGCTTTTGTCCGAACCGTGATTCTTTTTTTCACTTGATCAGAATGTGGAATGGCGTTGTGCTTATGATTTCCTGGATATATCCAGTGTGATCTCTTTTTTTTCAATTCTGAGCAGAAGAGGTAGGCTGAGTGTCTCTTCTTCGATGAGTCGTTTTCTAGATAAAAATATCAATGCAGTACATTTTTTTTTATTATCATTATTATTATTTTCTTAACTAAACTTTTGCGGACACACATATTCATTTTGAAAAATTGATCATCCCACCATACTCTATTCACCATGTCAAAATAAACTTATACTGATTTCAGACTCACCCTGTATATTTGAAATCGGGAAAGAACTCTCTATCAAACTAGAAGTTGAAATACAGGGTGTCTGATTTGAAAAAAAAAATCCCTAATTTGTTCGACTTTTAATGTCTAGAATGTACTCTATTCAAATGACAAAATAGCTCTTGAAAAGTTGCATGAGATGCGAAATGGCAAACCATATTTCTTTCTTCTAAATAGTTTGAGTTTCATAACATGTTGAAGGTGCAAAAATGTAATTTATAAAACGAGATACCTAACTCGAAGGTCGCTGAACCTAGAAACATTTCCAACATTCAAGGAATTAAAAAAAAACAACTCTGATCTGTCATGACTTTATGACTGACCCTGTATATTCCAATTCTATACAGATATACAGTGTGTCGCAGATAAGAATACACACCTGTATTTTCCTTATTTGACGTCGGTGTTAAAAAATTTGTACAGTCCTAGATAAACTCCACTATTTATGATATTTAACTAAAATTTGATGTCTAAATCCCGCCCACTATGTCCCCGCAAGTAGGGCCAATTCTTGATATTTTGCTTCCCGTCAGAAACATCAAAAAGAATTACAGGAAAAAGTTCTAGATCATATTCTTAGCCTGGATACCGAGTTTATAGAGAAAATTCCAATTTTTATTTTTGTACATTCCTTAGAATAAATCAATCACCTAATAAAAATTATGTCTTTCCACAACCTTAAAAAAGGTTTTTCAGACGCAATGACCGCATTTTATCGAAAAGCGGTCAAATTTCCAGTTTCCTTGGGACTTGCATTGTGTCTAACTGGAGAATAAATTCGTGTATGGACAGAAATCTTGAAAAAAAACTTTGACATTTTTTCATGAAACTTGAGAACGGAGGTAAAAAAACAGACTATATAGAACCACTTTTTTCGATATTTCTGAAGCGAAGCAAAATATCGAGAACTGTCCCCTTTTACGAGGACGTAGTAGGCGGGCCTAAAGATTCAAATTTTGGTTATACATAATAAAAAATTAGGCAAATCAGTCTGTATGACTGTACAAAATTTCGAACCCCAACTTCTTCAAATAAGAAAAATACAGGTGTGTATTCATCTCATCTGCGACAAACTACAAACTGTATAGATTTTTAAAAGCCTTACAACTTTTATGTAAAGAACTTTGAGTAGCTTCTGGAATAATCTACCTGGTAATATAACCTGACCCAGTATAATAACTCGTAGAAAAACAAAACAATGTTTTTTTTTATCAAACAAACGTATCACAGTTAGGTTTTTTAGATACTCTGCAGTGGGTGCGGTGTCAACTTGAATGGAAAACACAAAAAGAATTTGAAAAATATGTATGTGCCTCTTTACGGAAGCGTACAGGGAACATAATATACTCCAGTCATCTTGGCCAAATAAGAGGGTCAACTGCGGAATGAGAGATAATGAGCTGAAAACCTGTATAAACCATTATTTTCGCATTCTAAAGGTTGTATCAAAAGTCTCATAAAATCTCGTGTCAGCGTCCATAGATATTCAAGGTCAAAGGTCACAAAAATCAAATTTTCGTCAATATCTCGCTTTGTTTGATTTTAATCCTTTTAGCATCTTCTATGGAAATTCTGAAGAGTAAGATTCTCTAGAAATTATGTTCTATATGGCTAACCGTTTTTGGCATAGGCCGCGTAGAGAGCGCAGCGCTCATTCATACATACAGGATGGGGCACGAAACACTTCCCATTCAGGTTTTCTGAGGTGTTAGGCGATTCATCGGAAATAGCTTGGACTCGTCAATTTCTGTTTTTTGTGGGACACTTTTTTTGGTATTTTCTGTCAACCCCTGAGTGGGGGTGATAGCAATCCCCAGAATTTCAAATGTAAAGGGGGGTCAAGTGATACATTATTTTAAAGGCACTTCGATCCTGATTACTACTACCGAGTCTCAAGCCTCTGTTTCTCATTCCTGTTGATATGACAGCTTATCAAAAAAAAATGTTAATTCAATAAATGATAACTCACAAAAAATAACTTTCAAAACTAAGGGAAATGGTGAGGGACAGGAGATCTTCAAAATGAGCCATTACTCAATCCTTTCGACGAGGGTTTATTTCATCCATTTTTTTTGTGAAACTCCGTGGAGATAGATCAAAAATGGTTGGCCGTATGAAGAAAAGTTTTTTAGAGAATGTTGTGCTTCACAATTTTTATAATAGATACAAATAGGATTCAAACCATAGCAGGTGAGGTATTGACGAAAAACTGATTTTTGTGACCTTTGACCTTGAATATCTGGAGACGCCGACTCGAGATTTTATTAGACTTTCGAGGCAACCTTAAGAATGTCAAAATAATGGTTTATACAAATTTACAGCTTATTATCTCTCATTCCGCAGTGAACTCCTTATATGACTGGGCTAATAAGTGTTTTCTGGTCCCCGGACTTATAAATAGGAAAAATCGTTTTGTCCGAATTGTCATTCAGAAAAATCTATTTTTTCGACTAACAAACCGAAGAAATCAATTTTCTTCAACTTATAATTTAAAAAAAACGATTTATCCAATCTGCAAATTTGAAAAATGAAAATAAAATGATTCTAGTGGACTTTCTCTGTCACAGAGACAGAGACAAATATGTTAATGAAAAAAAGTGTTTTTTTAAGTCTGTTTATAGGGATCCGAGCGCTCGACTCCAGATCCCAACGGATACAGATTCGAAAGGATATAGGTAGGACCGTATCCTCCAGGTTACTATGGTAAATGCCAAACAACTTCCAATCTACGTCATCGGCCGTACCTCTGTTTTGTAATTTGCTGGTGACCAAGTGTGGATACCAGCAGACTTCATAACAACGCGCATGGTGGCAACGATGACGTAGTTTCAAAGTTATTTGGCGTTTACTATAATATGATGATGAATGAACAATTCCAAATAAGTATATTTTAATCATTCTACTACAAGACCTATTATTAAAATAAAATTGAGAAGAAATTATAATTTTAATTACTAGACTTATAGTATGGAATACCTAAGTAGTAACCCCATGTTGCGTCCCTGTATCCAACCAGTCCAGACAACGTCTCGTTACCTCCAGGGAAAACGCCGTTAAGAAAAAACTTGAACTTTTATCCACTGCATCTCTCTCACTCTATCTTTTGGTAGGGCCATTGGAAGAGTTTTCAAACGTTTGCCATGATATCTTCTGAAATGAACAAATTTTGAAATTTCATTTCTTATACTCTTTCTTCCTGCCTATTATTATCCAAGATCTCTCTCGTGGTATACTAAGTAGATTTTGAGTTCCAGTATGATAATGGCTGAGGTATTCATCTTATATTAGTCTCTGTACCACTGGATGTTAGGGAGGTGAAATAATTCGAAAAAGATACAGATATAGGATGCAACTGAGGGAAAACATGAGAAATCGATTTAGAATTGAATAACTTGGATGTTTGGCACTAACAGGGAAAAAAATGTATAAACACGAAACCAAAAAGAATGAAATTGTACTTATCGGAAAAAAAAAAATATACATATAGAAAGAGAAGTCAAAAGATTCTCGAAAAGGAGCAATGATGAATGCACTTAGACTAACAGTAGTGAAGTAACAGAGCCACAAGAGAATCTGATGTGTACAAGAGAAGGCAGAAAAGTGAAACCACCAAGAAGATTGGATTTGTGTCATTTGACAAAATCTTCGACATGATTTTGTTTGGGGTGGGAGTGATGTTGGATGTTGATTTGGTGACTACTTCACCCCAAAAGTAGAAGGAGCGTGTGCAGGTGATGTTGTCAATGGGTATTAAATTTTGATGTGAATTGAATTGTCAGCTAAAAAGCATTAGAAAATGGATAAAAGTTCAGGTTTTTTTTGAACTCTGTTTTCCCCGTTCTTTAAATCTTTTCCTTGATCTTTTTATACACATGAAGCAAAAGTACTAGAAAATATTTTATTTTCATTGTCAATTTTCATTTAGATAAAGTAGTTGCTTGAACAATTTTTGATCAAAACATATCTTCACCAAGACTTTTTCATCATAATCATCTACAGGGCAAGTCTAAAAAAGAGCGCATTTTGACATGGCGAATAAAGTATGGTAGGATAATCAATCTTTATAAATGAGCATGTGTCCGTCTCGTTGTATACGTTTTTTGTTATTGAACAAAACATTGTTTATTGTTAGGCTTCCATAAAACATCCACATTTTTTCTGCGTGGTATTGTTCGTGTGACTAGGACCTTCTGGCCGATTTGTTGTTTTAACTTTCAAAAAATTATTGTAGTATGAGTAGGTAGGTGTTTGTCGATATAAAAATCACTCTTTAGTTAACTAATTTAATCAAAGTCACAATTTATGTACACATACTTTACACCAAGTTATCTTCACACTTATTTATGTTTCGTTTCTGTTGATTCACAAGACAATTCACTACTAAACTAAACCAACTTGACGTAGAACTTTATATCGACTTCACTTGATTTGGGGAATATGCTCCAAACCACTGCTTCGTTCCCAAAATATCGACGCGCTTCGAGAAACCATGGAATAATTGGTGTTAGCTGGGAACCCGTGCTGGGTGGACAAATACCGGCAAACGGGTCGCGTTTGTGTCTGAGTCGATATGGTCTGTACGTATTTTGTTCCGACATCCTTAATGGGCTGGTCAGCTGGACGCTCACAGGTGTTTCGTAGCAGTAACATTAGACTTGATTTTCATTAATGGACAATTGACATGAATTTTCAAATAACTAGTAATTTTATATATTATTCTTCCCACTATTTGAATGTAATCAGAGTAAAAGAACCTCAAAATACCCAGAATTATACTAGATGCAGAGCAAATTTCGCCACATTACCGAAAAGTTTTGGTGCTTAAGCAATCCACTCTCACTATCTCTCTTTCTCGTTGCAGTCATATACGCCAGACGGAGATCAATGAAAGATCGTATGACGTCAACATGACTATTGGATTAATAGAGGCCGTAGACTATTTTCTTATAATCAATGGTATCAGCATCTGATAATCTTAATATTCTTCATATTTCAAAAAAATGAGCAAATTGTCCATTGGCAGCTTGTCTCATTTCTACTTTTAGCCACGACCAACTTATCAACTTCCATAAGTGACTCTATAGACTCACTACTTGGGTCTTGAATTCCTTTTCGGTACTTTTGTACTTTTTGCATTCTAATTTGTATTTCAGAGTTATTATTGCTGAAAGTATCTAGTTATAATCGGATCCATCATGAGAACTCAGGGTCAGTGTTATCACAAACATATGCTTTTATAGGTTATGGATGACTCTTGGACCTTTAACCTCTCCTTTAACTTATTTTGAAAGATTCGAGCGTGGTCGCAAATGTATGCTTAGCTGAAGCTGAACAAGAGGTCCCGGCGCTCCTAGCTGTATCCTGCTAGATATGGATCCGACGTATCAACAGCCATTTTTTCAATGCTCACTTCAAATATTGAATAACCTACAACCAAATTCGGATTACCCAGGTTACACCTCCTGACCCGTACTTCCAACGCCCCTGCACCATTGACTTTAAATACTATAGACTGGGCATCCCATTCATAAAATGGTATTAGTCTTGACGCCAACATCACAATAAGTGCGAAAGAGACAACACTATGAGTGGAAAGAGATAAAACGAGGAATCCGAACCCATCGGGCAACACCGCATGAGAACATGTGATTCTTATAATACGTATAGTCCGTTTCACGAGGGTTTGTACTCACGTCATTGATTGTCTCTCCTTTTCTAACTCATGGAGAGGTCTAAAAACAGACTGAAACAGAATTAATGACGTAATAAACATCGGTCGTTACTAGAATCCAAAATGACCGCCGAGCAACAGCTGATTTCTATCATCTCTGAATAATAATAACCTAAAATTTGATTATGTGATCGAGTAATTAATCAAAACAATGTTGTTGTCAAAACACAAGTCAGTTAACTTCTCCAATGTCACAGTTTTGTTGTATAAAATACCTTGTCGGTATTCAGAATGTGAACAAAATACGATAAAAAAGCTTGTGGTCTACTTTACAAAGGATGGAGATGCTGAAAAACCTTTTTTACCACTTGAGGCAGTTTTGGAGGTGAGTTATTTCATAAAACTAGTTCTTTGTACCTATTCATTTCCTATTCCATCTCCTGAACTTTTGTAGAGAGTATCTGATGCCCTTTGAATTGAAATTACAACTCTTAAAAGATCAGATCTCATGGAATCAGAATTGATGAGGACTTCAAGGCATCCACGTCAATTGCAGTCCAGAGATCAGAAAGATAGATGGATTATTGGAGCAGTCATGCGTTGTTGAGAAAAGAAAAAAAGGGCTAGTATTGTTATTGAATGAATATTTTGGGCAGGCAGAATTTGACATTATTTTAGTTTATATTCAGTTCGTGTTCATGATTTCAGTCTCCTCATCTATGTTCCGCTGGTACTTGTTTGTAATAAAATTACGTTTATTATTTTCTTCTCCTATAGTAAGGAATGTGACTTATTTATCACCTTATGATTGGGCAGGAAGTGATGTCTTGCAGTTGATAACTGATCTGAAAAATGTTTCCATTTTTCACTCCCCCTCAAATGGCCGTTATTTCATGAGTTAGGAATAAAAAAATTATTGATAATTTATCATTTTTTTATAACTTAAAATAACGGCTATTAAGGCGGTTTGCAAATTACAAGGAAAATCCTTTACTCCGCATTTTCAAAGCACACAATAGTCTGATGCTTTGTTCTTTTTGACACTATCATAAAACTTGGAAAAATACATACACTCTGTAGAATCAAAATATACACTTACGGTCGGATAAACAGCCTAAAATTTGATAGAACTTTGATATTATAATATAATATAATATGATAATCGTTTATTAAGCTAATAAGCTTTACAAAGTCATCCTGCTTCAGTTATCAAAAAATTATTGCTGCATTAAAATGGTTCAAAAAATCTGTCATTTGATCGGTCATGGCGATTTTATTCAAAATATTGTCTAGGTCTCTTTGTTCACGTTACAAAAAAAATGTGTAAGTTCTGGAAAAATTGGTTAGCACCATCCGAAAGGGAAAATTTCTGTACCCTATGAAAATCGAAAAGAATCGCTGGTTTAGTGAACTGACAAATGGAGTTCTTTAATGCACCATTACATCTTTGATAACTGTTGCAGGATCAAAGTGTTATCAAGTTTTTGGCTGTTAATCTACTTTTGGCCACCAAACTGATGTATTAAATTTCGTTTACCTAATAATTCATAAAAAAAAAATGCTGACTAGCTGATTTCTCGTGGGTTGATGTTCATCCAGTGATGGGGGACGTCTACTGATAAGAATAAAACTCGACTATTGTGGGTTTTTGCGATAATGGTGCTTTCTTAGTTTTTTATTCAAACGTGTCTATACAGGGTGTCCGGAAATTACGCGTCAGGATTTCTGTGGGCGATTCTACATGAAAAATTAATGCAACAAACTTCTATACAATTTTTTCAAAAACTCAAAATTAAGGACGATACAGGGTGTTAAAAAATATTTTTTTTTCTTATTTTTTTTTATAACTTTTTTTCTAGTGTAATGACTCTCGCCAAATTTTGCATGCATGTCACTAGTGTTTCTTTGTATTCACCCTATTAATTTGACGCTAGTCGTCAATGACAAAAGGCTGAAGCTGTCCTTCACCTTAGGAAAATTACTTAGAACTTTTTTGTTTTAATCTTTTTATAAATTTGGATGTCAAATTAGTAAAGAGCATCAACATATTTTTTAAAAAGGTGCTCGTGTTGCATCATCGTAGAATTAACGGTTTCCGAGAAAAACGACTTTAAACATTAACCGTACCTTAAATAATTAAAAATTCGTACTTTTTTGAAGTTTTTGAAAAAATTGTATAGAAGTTTGTTGCATTAATTTTTCATGTAGAATCGCCACCAAAATCCTGACGCGTAATTTCCGGACACCCTGTATAGCAACGATTGCTTATCAGTATACTAAGAGAAGTCCGTTTTGTGAACTATTATAAATAGAAAAAAACCCTTTGCAAAAACACACAATTGTGGCGAATGTATCCCCCAAAAAGATCAGCTCCTCAGCAATTTTTTTTTCAATAATGATATTTCTACTGGACGAATGTATGGATGAATGTATTTTTTCACTCTCTCGAGCTTGCAATCCCTCCATGTGAGGATTTTTAAAAAACTACATATCTTGGAATTTCATTCTACATGATTTTCTTAATGCACAAACAGAAGCGAACTGGAATAGCGTTGAGTCTAATGGTAGAGTCACAAGCAGTGCACGCTGTAAGCTGCCTAGTCTAACGATCGCTCGCATCCGGATGGCGGATATACACGCGACTACGCTTCCAATGGATGACCAGCCTGAATCCAAAATCTAAATGGAAAACAAATCTGAACGTGTTCTGGAGAGCGTTTTGGAACATACTTGTTCGGCTTCAATACAAAATTTGAACGCTCTTGAAACTATATGAATTAGCTACGACATACGTTTTTTTTCAAGTGATGACGTCATCTATGACGTGAGTATGAACCCTCGTGAAACGGAATGTACGTCCGAACTCGATTTTCATCTGGAACAGCGGCGGCACATTTCGAGTTTCAACCGTTTTGTATGAAAAATATAAATGAATATTAATTTGGGTAGGTACCTATGTCATTGTTGTTATATGACAGTATATCACATTTTTGACTTTCTGAATCAATAAAAATTAAAATTTTCATAACATTAAAAATTAAATCTCCTGCTGTTCTTCCGACAATAATGAATTACGGTTCCGAATAAAATGACAACCAAAATACAAAATATATTTCGCATTTCTTACATATCTCTAAGGCCATTTTACTCAATTTGCCATATGATTTTTGTTTTTGGAGACGGGAAACTGTATGGTCTGCCGGTGAGTCATGATTGGCAAGCTTCCCGGTTTTAAATATTTGATTCCATCAATGTCACGTAAATAGTCTTGTGGGTTGAAATGGGCCGAACACAAAAAAGGAGGTTTAATTCGAAGTCGGTCCCCTTCCATCCTCACCAAAGAACACCAAATATTTCGCAGCTCTTCATTTTTTGGAAATCTAAAATTGGATAACAAGGAAAAAATATAAAAAATAGGAAACAGCAACGTTTTACTTTTCTTGTTTCTAATACATAAGTATATGTACAGGCGAAAAGTATTATAAATAAATGGCCGAAAAACTATTTTTAACTATACCAAAATAATTATCAGTGCTGGAAAGTGAGTGGAGATAAATTCAAAGAAATATGGTGCAGGAGTCATACTAAACAAAGACCGCAAATATTGGTATACCTGCAAATTGAAGCAGGTAAGCAATATTGTTTATTGGTCTATTCTTCTTTAAATTAATGTCTAGACATAAATTTAATTTCGTATGTTTAGACATAAATTTGGCCCAAAAACATTTATGTCTAGATATACATTCAAAGAAGTATGGGCAAATAAACAATACATAATGCGTAGGTACCCTGCTTCAATTTGCAAGTATTAATATTTGCAGTTTCTATTCACTTTTCGCATTCTCCAGAAAATTAAACAATTTTTATATATCCTATACCTACCTTAAAAATAAAATTGCCATTTTTTCTGGCACGTTTTAAAATGTAAAGGTTTATTCGGAAGCCTTGGGAACAGGGTAAATATCTATTTTCAACCATTGAACTTTTATTTAAAACTTTTTTCCAAACGTCAAATTAAAAAGTGAATTGCGGGGTCCATTTAGCTGTGCCCTGTACAAGGTTTTTTTATATATTAATTTAGACCCCCTTTATCTTTTTCATTGACGTTTCTTGCAAAAATGTCCCTTCATAAAAGTCTATTGATTGGTTTCGAGCAAATTGTTGGAAAAACTATATTTCGCTTTAACAGGAAGAAAGACTGGGCGTCGTCAAAATTTTTAATTCCAATTGAAAGGTACAGGCAAAGAGGGCGATATGTCAAAAAGTTAATTTCGAGATAAACGCGAGGTTTTAAGAGCTCTAAAAAGTGGTTATAATAATAATAATTGTAAAAGTAAGCATTCTTACTGAAGACTTCAACCTTATTGTAATAAAAAAAACGAAAATAAGACAGTTGAGGAAGTATCCAATAAATAATTCATCTTGACTGTGTATGAAATAACCGAGGAAATAATGGAATAGGTATTCAAGTATATGGATATCCTTTCTTATTTGAGAACAATCGGTTCCTATTGCATAAAACACTACCATTCAGGCTTTTTTTCCAGATCAGTTTCATTTTTTCGTTGTTACCTATTCACGAATAAAAACAAACATTTAAACTTCCTGAAGATTGAAAAATCCTCATTTTCATGAATAAAATATGATGATGCCTACACTCCACACCACTGGATCCCTCTCCAGTCAATGCTCAATGCAAATTTGACACTTACCTGTGAATGGTGATTTCTGGATCCGAATGGTCCAGTTTTTGACACAGCAAGCACAATCTTACCATTTTTCACAAATAAAGTCACAATACAACACTTCACAAGCACGAAAGTAGAAGTTTTCAAGTTGAAACCCCATGGCATCACCGCACTACCTTCAAAATCGAAACCAGCTGTTTAAAAGCAGCGTTGCCGTGTACTAGGACTAATATTTACTATGTATCGCCTGTATCCAATGCACAAAAAATCATTATTTAATGAATGTTAGTAATTAAGCTTTGAGTAGCACAAAAATGTTTCACATTATTCATGATATGAAATAATATCATCATTAGACACTATCACCGTTGTTCAATATTGAGTTGATTCAAACGAAATCATGGTTGTAAATGTGTCTGATTATGCGATAATCTAGAATAGTGAACCTTGATGCACCTTCTTGAAAAATGAACAATACTCAATCCTCCTTAATTTTCATTGTATCATGTCTTATCAATCAATTTCGTACACATAGGAATTTTCATTGATGAAGATTTGCCCAAATCGGCAACCGCGTCCAAAGCAGGTCAGTTTTCGGCGACGCAGATAGATATAACTTGACAAGGATAGCGCTACAGTGAATGTCTCAAGACATACGTCCAAAATTGGATGATGGTGCCATTATTTTTGAAGGTTTCCTTCTCTAAAGCGTTATAAAACTCAATGCCCTGCACCCACTATAAGACTAAATGTATAGTTCATATTCACCCAATCAGTTGAAAACATGTTCATATTATCCGCTCCACTTCGCTGCACCTCATTTCATTTTGAACATTTCACAATATTCCGGAAATCATATTTTCAAACAACTTTTGGTTCACGTTGCTCGCAAATGTTGCAAAAATAAAATAAATGTTTCTCGAAATTGTGAAACTAAATTGTTCGAACGAACGAAATATAGTGCTGACAAGGAATAATTGAGGCCAGCGTAAAAAATTGTATTTTTGGAAGGTTTGTTGCGAACTCGGAAATCGGAAGGTTATCCAATAACCAGTTTTGAAGAAAGCGGAATTCAAATGTTAGAAAATGTGCTACTGATGCTACCTCGAGATATAAGCATAAATCCCAGGAGAAGACCGCAATTAATTGTTTCAAGCATTTTTCATCTTTCCGATCGTTTATTGTTCTTGAATTTATTATAGTAATTGGTCAATATAATTAACATTGATTTTTTTCTGTTAACTTGAGCCTAAGTCGCATTTTCTGCATGACAATATATGCAAATAATCATATCGATTCGATTCATTTGAATATACACATTGGAAGTACTGAGAAAAGAGATTGATTATAATCAGATTATATTTTCGTTTGAATTAAACATAAATCGGCTTAGTGACAATAATTAACACATTGAAATATAACAAAAAATCCGCCCAATTTCACCTATTTTCAACAAATATTCATAAAAACTATTGACGAAAGGCATAGATAAGATTTATTGGTATTACTTAATAAGTAATTGAGTTACTTTCAGAATAATGTCAATAACTCGAATTTAATAGTTTTATTGGAATTGCTTTCGAAATAATTCAGGCATAAAAAAAATATTCATTGACAAATGGTTCAATTTCTCGTATTAGTTTACCATCGGTCTTAACATTCGGGAAGATATGTTGCGTGCCTGGCAAGTTCATTTATTTATGTGAGTATAACTAGTTTTAGGACAATCCTTCAATGATTAAATCACTTCTGTCATAGTATAGCTATAGATTGTAATCTCAAATCAAATACCTCTCAAAAATGATGCTTATAATAGCTTTGCTCCAACCCATCATCTTGATATTCTTAATCAGTGATGCTCTTCTAATATCTTCAGTGATGCGGCGTTGCCACTTCTATTAGAAAGTAGCAGCAACTTTGAAATTTTGAATAAGATACTTTGTTCAATATTAATATTATTATCATCAATATTATTATCGCATTTTTAAATTCTCCAAAACATTCTGGATATTTTTCATGCATGTGCTGTCTTTAGCGGCTTTCAAGAAATCAATCAATTCACTTCGCAAATTTCTGACCAATCAAGCGCGGCAAGAGACGTCACCAGGTGTGCCAATTTGATTGAACACTCTAGAGAACAAAACCTGAAGAAAAATCCTTGGTATCGTTATAGATTTATCAAAAGTAATTTTAAAAATGAATGACCATTGAGAGATATTTTCAAAATTATTCCAGAAATATCTTAAATTCCTTCTCCAACCCCTTTGCCTCGACCTTGAATAAATAATTTCACTCTTCTTTCTGTTGACTAGTTGCACATACACATAATTTTTCTAAATGGTGCACTACTCTAATAATGATTAATGGGAAAAAGTGTATACTATATTGTCTCTCGCCCCAATCCTATACCACCGAACAAATAACAATAAGAAGATTCACTCTAGGTGGTAGTAGTAGCATCAACAAAATCATCAAAAACAGCCCGACGAGCCATTCGGGAGCACATCGTTTTCGTAGCATCGAGCATACGTGCCGAAAATTGAGAATCACGAGAAAGCGCTTTACGAGGGTTACTCCATAAGTTCTGTGATAAATAAAGATATTTATGAGGCGTGATTTTTTCGTTTTATTGTAGATTTCATATTATTTTGGATATATGAGGGTTGCGTATCGAAAATGCTGATGAATAATTAGAGCTTTTGTTCGATGAATGAGTTTCGCGGATGATATGAAGTTGAAGATCGAAAAGGGACAATAATTTAAATTTTCTCTATGATCAGTGATTAGGTTGTTCTCGGAATCTCTTGTTTGATGGCAAATTCGATGAATGAATCTTGTTGGACGAACACTTTGAGAAAGAAACCATTTCGTAGAAAAAAAAAATAGATTATTCATTTATTAAAACTTCACAGTTGGCCATGAAAAAAACTTCTAAATTCTAGCAATTCTCACAAAGCCACCATTTTCTTCAATAAATAAATAATAAATAAATAAAGCGTTAATTAGCAAAAATGCTTTACAAGTACATAGAAAATAATAAAAAATAAAAAGTGTTATATAATACAAACAGTAGTACAAGGAATAGGTGAATGAGGGCGACACACTTAAACTAGGATCAACTATGAAAAACGAAAACAGGTATCTAAAACTATAAATGTGGATCACAGGCTACTTATTAGGATCAAAAACATACCTCCCTAAACTATTTTTAAATACACCTACACTAGTAGAGTTTCTGATGTCGATGGGAAGTTTGTTGAACTCAGAAAGTCCTTTATAAAAGATGCTTCCATGCTTTTTGTTTGAGCGGCTTGTGGTGACATAAAAATCTGTTGCAGCACTGCGTGTTTTATATCCATGGACATCACAAACATATTTCAATTCTTTAAACAGATATTGAGGTACCAGTCCATGTTTCATTTTATATATAAATACATATGAGCGAAGATTAATAATTGTTTGCTTAACATCCATATTACCCAGAGTATTGAGCATCAGTTCGATTGGAGTATATCTGCTACAAGACAGTATAATTCTCATTGCACGATTCTGGATCATTTGAAATTGTTTAAATTTGTCCTGTGTCAAGTTATACAATATGCTCGAGCAGTATTCCAGATGTGGTGCTATGATGAATTTGTGAAGTAGTAGTTTGGTGTAGAGGGATAACTGCTATATATAGGGATAACACCTATCATTTCTTTGGCGAATATTGGAAATTAAATTCGGTATTTGAGTTATTTATTTGCACCACAGACTCAAATTTTAAAAAAATATGATAAATTATTAAAAAACAATCGGTAAAGTTTGGTATGAGCCCTTTTGAGGAATGTCAAACCCAGTGGCGTGCATAGATTTTTTCTAATAAAATCGTCAATGTGGTTTATCAAAATTTTGCACATGGGAAATGGCAAAGTAGGCCTTGGATTTTGTATGAACGAGGTAAGGTTTGGTGAGAAGATACAGTTTGTCAAGCTCTACAATCTAAAAAGAACTTGAGCCAAATCGGTCAATTCATAAACTTTTTTTCAGGGTGACCCAAAAACAAATGGGTCACACGTCACACTGTATGTTGGTATACAACTTTTTGAGACACGCTGTATTCATTGTGAATTGGTCACAAAACAACATGAAGAAAATTATTGTCGAAAAACAAAGGGTATCCACAGAAAACACAGATACCGAAAATATTTTAGGTTAGCAAAGTCCATCACAATTAATATGATAGTTATTGTAATAGTCTTTGGTTGAAAATGGAATTTTCGTTGGTAAAAAATAACAGATACGTTAAGTCAACTTCAAGGTTCAATCATAGCCTCCATGAAAAAATTTTTTATTGAAAATTTGCCATTTTCATTCATTTATTCATTTATTCATTTTATTAGTTGCCATTGAGTGATAGTGCAAACAAGTTGAAAGTTTGAAACTTTCAAGCTTATGCATTATGTTTATGCTTTAATAATTGAGACAATGTTTTTAGTTAACACTCTAGTCCGTATTCATACATTTAACTGTAATAAATCATGCACTAAAATAAAGGTTTGATCATTAATAACTATTACTTATTGTATAATTTTAAACTCGATCGTTATATTTTAAATACGTTTTTTATTGAAAAAGACATAAATTATCGAAAAGTCGGAGTAATAACAGATTTTTTTTTTGACACTGACACTTTCTTATTATAGCAACTGCCATATTTTTTCAAAAAACAAAATCTTGGCCAGCTCTTCAAAGGAATGACTTTTTCTTTGCTGGGTTCCAGAAATTCACTGAACATACCGGCCTCCTTGAAATGTGCTCGCACTTTCAACTTTAACTGACCACCAACATTGGTCTATTTTATCAGTCTCACAGTCTGAAGGAAAGACACACATTTTTGTTGTGGGTCTTTTCAAGAGTTTGTTACGCAAACGCACAGTAACAACTCTAACTACACCATCACGTCCTGGATGCACAGACTCGATAATCGCCGTTGGCCATTTCAGAGGAGGGGAATCTTCTTCCATCACCAATACCAATGATCCAACCTTCATCGGAGTTTCAGAGGTATGCTTCCACTTGCTGCGAACTTGTCACTCACAAAGATATTGTTTCTCCATCTTGACCAGAAGTGCTGAGCTATTTGCTGCAACCTCTCAAAACGTTTCAGGCGATTTTCTGGTACTTGCGTAACATCCATCTCAGGTAGTGCGGTTATACTTCTTCCCAACAGGAAGTGTGCAGGGGTGAGTGTAGATAGATCAGGAAGTGGTGACAAAGGGCACCGAGGACGAGAATTAAGGATATATTCAACCTGAACTACAATCGTATTGAAATCTTCCAAATGCAAATGAGCTTCACCTACTACCCTTTTAAAATGAAATTTAGAACTTTTCACTCCTGCCTTCCATATTTCCTCGAAATTCGGTGCACGTGAGGGGATGACATTCCACCTTTTATTTTGCTCACCAAGATAGCCATTAAACTGCTCCGATTGAGCTTGCTCTGTTAAAAATTCGTGAAGTTTTTTTAACTCTTCATTCGCACGAACAAAAGTTTTGCCATTATCAGAATACATATTCTGGGGTTTACCTCGTCTGCCTATAAACCGTTTAAATGCTGCCAAAAAGCAATTAGTAGTGAGATCAGACATGGTTTCAAGGTGTATTGCCTTTGTTGAAAAACAAATGAAGATACATACATAACATTTGATCAATTTTGCGCCTCTAGTACTGCGATCCTTCAATAAGAATGGTCCAGCAAAATCGCAACCCGTGTTGATGAATGGTAAATACTGAGTTACTCCAGGTTCAGGTAAATTTCCCATTATATACTTACATCCTACTGGATTTACCTTGAAGCATCTAACACAATTCCTCACTATTTTTTTGGAACCATTACGCCCACATATAGGCCAAAACCTTTGTCGAATGGATGCTAACCACATTGTCGGTCCGCAATGCATGAGTCGCTCATGCTCGTTTTCTAAAATTAATTTGGTAATAAGATGTTTTGATGGTAAAATAATAGAAAATTTCTTGTCAAACTCATAATTAGAGTTTTGTTGCCCACCTCCGACACGAAGAAGTCCATTCTCAAATATTGGATTTAATGCAAGTAAAATACTCTTTTTACTTATACATTTTCCGTTGCTTAAATTTTTAAATTCCGCTGAAAATGACTCTTCTTGTGCTAAGGAAACCAATTTTTCTAGAGATTCTTTTAATTCGATTGTTGTTAAAAATCCAAACTTTTTGGATTGTCCTTTAGACCTGCAATTGTATATAAATCTCAAACAAATCGCAAAAACTCTTTTTAGTTTAACTAATTTTGACAACCTTGAGAATATTGTCCATTTATTGATAGTTGTCGCATTGGCCAAAGTTTTTTGCTCTGGTAAATTATCTTGCTTGACTACAATTTTATTGATGTAATCTTGTAAATCATGATTACTAAGCCATTCAGGACCATTCCACCAAAAAAATAATTCACTTAATTCTTTAACACTTGTTCCTCTGGAAATCAAATCAGCTGGGTTCTGATTTGTTGATACATGATACCAATCATTTACGTCGGTCAACTGTTGTATCACACTTACTCTATTGGCCACAAAAAGTTTCCATTTACTGGCTAACCCTTGTATCCAACACAGAGAAATCTGCGAATCTGTGTAGAAATAGTATTTGTTGAAGTTTATCATTAACGAATCAATAGTCTTTTTTGCCAACTGAGCCAATAATAGAGAAGCGCACAGCTCTTAACGAGGAAGAGTAACGACCCTTTTTATAGGAGCCACCCTTGATTTAGCGCATAGCAAATTTGACAGATATTGACCTGGTTGAACTTCGCATCTAATATATAAACAACAACCGTAAGCCTTTTGACTGGCATCTCCAAAACAATGTAGTTGAATTGAAATATAGATCGAAATAGCCGCTATCCTTGGAATCTTGAAATTATTTATTGTTGGTAAACTACTCTTGAAATCCAACCATCTACTTACCATCCAAATTGACCTTGCCATAATAGCTGCATAAGTAATTTTGCTACAATAATTATTGGACTAAGAAGGCCCAAGGGATCATAGATCTGAGAAATGGCGGATAACATAGTACGTTTACTACATACCTGACTACTTTTGAAATCTGAAACCAAATACTGAATGGTATCTGAATGTGAATCCCACACTACACCCAAAGTTTTATTAGTTTCAGTCTCGCTCAGCTTAAGAAAACCACCTTCTATGTCTTTGTCAATTTGAAATTTATTTAAAAGTTCCTTTTTATTGCAAAGCCATTTTCTTAATTGAAATCCAGCACTCGATAGAATTTCTGTAACCTGTGATTGTAGTTCCAGTAATTGACCTTCACTACCTACACTTTGCAGGTAATCATCCATACAGAAAGAATTTCTTATGGATTCACATGCTCTCGGATATTTACTCTGAAATGCATTTGCTAGTTCGAAAAGACAACGCACAGCTAAATATGGCGCCGAAGCAGTACCATATGTGATTGTGTTTAATTCATAGGTTTTTAAAGCCTCAATAGAATTTTGCCGCCAAAAAATTCGTTGAAATTTTTGCTTGAATTAAAACCATCCGATACATTTTAGAAATGTCTGCAGTCATGACCAAATCCTGCTTTCTGAAGCGTAAAATAATAGAAAAAAGTTCATCTTGTTGGGTTGAACCCACAAATTGTACATCGTTCAGAGAAAGACCCGAACTCGTCTTCATCGATGCATCGAAAACAACCCTAACCTTTGTTGTTTTACTATTTTCTCTGACAAGTGCATGATGCGGCATATAGAAAATTGAATCTGCAGAATTCGACTGGTCATCACTATCACTAACTTCAGACATATGTCCTAAAGCTAGATACTCCTGCAAAAATGAATCGTATTCCGCCTTCAAATAAGGATTTTTAATCAATCTTTGCTCCTGAGAAAAATACCTCTGTAGAGCTGTATCCCTTGAATTACCTAAGTCTTGAAGATTTTTCTTAAATGGAATGGCAACTATAAACTCACCTTCTGGATCTCGTTGTACATGATCTACAAAATGCTCTTCACAAAACTGCTCCTCCTGGGATAACATTCATCTCTTTGTCTTCTCGTTCCTAGGCACCTCTTCGAGCTCCCAGAATTTACTCAATAAATTATCAAGAGAAGAACATTCCTTATTGGATTCAGTAGAAAAACAATTAACGGACCTTGACAATTGACATTTACTTTCTGAAGAAACAACACCTCCAAAACTCCAAACTAGACTTGTTTCTTGTAGATATACTCTAGAATTATTTAACTGAATTTTTCCTCCTCGAAGAATTTTCCAGAATAATGATGATCCTATCAATAGATCAATTTCACCTGTACGATTAAAAGAATTGTCCGCTAATGTAATACCACTTGGAATTGTTAGTATACTCTTATTAAATGAAACCGTAGGCAAATCGCTAGTGATTTGTTTTACCACCAAACACTTAATTTCTGCAGTAAAATTGCTCGTACTAGAAATAACTCTCAAGTTGACTCGATAGTTTGATCTGGAAACGGACTCACCTATACCTGTAATTTGATAATTCACACGTTCCATCGATAGATTCAACTTCTTGCATAATCGCTCCGATACAAACTTGCTTTGTGATCCGTTGTCCAAAAGCACCCTACATTCTTTTACCTCACCTTGCGTATTCTCCACAAAACACACTGCAGTTGACAAAAGAACTTGCTCGTTTTTCTGACTATCAGAGTTTGCATGAAATGTCTTACTTTCAACATCCAGCACTGACTCTTGATTTAACTCGTTTTGTCTAGAAGAACCAGCGATCTCGTTTGTGACTTTCTTATCCTTACAATTGTCCGATTTTTTAAAATAATCAACATGCAACAATGTGTTATGATAACGTCCGCATTTTTTACATCCAGAATGTGTACAGTTGAAATATTCATGTCCTGGTCTTGAACAATTTCTACACAATTTGACTTTTCTAATTTGTGTACACCTTTCTGCAGGCAAAATCTTCATGAATTTGTCACATTGAAAAATAGAGTGTCTACCTTTACAAAAGTAACAAGAAATACTTGACTTTTCTACACTTGTATACGCTTCCTTTTGAGCTTTATCAAATCGATTGTAAACACCTCTTGATTGCTTCTTTTCACACAAATAATCGCTTGTTTTAACAGATACCTCAATTTTTTCCAATAGCTCGCATCGTTGTTTTATAAATCTGTTAAAATCTTCCATTGATGGGAGCTCTTCGCTTGTTTTGAATAATTCCCATTCTCGTCTCGTTTGCTTATCTAATTTTGATGTAAGCAAATAAATCAATAGTCTATCCCAACTCTCTACTTGTTCACCTAGTATCTTGAGAGCTCTCAAGTTCTTTGTAATTGTGTCATAAAAAAATCGCAAAGAAATGTGATTTTCAGACTCTATAGAGGTATATTCAAATAAAACTCGTACATGATTATGAATCAAAAGTGCCTTTTGTTCATTTCTATCGTGAAGTAAGTCCCAAGCAATTTTATAATTTGCCTCAGTTACCTGTATCGATTCAATTAACGCTAAGGCATCCTTATCCAAACATGACCGCAAATAATAAAACCTTTGTACGTCTGATAACGTTGTGTTGTCATGAACCAGTGCCTTGAAACCATCTCTGAACTCAATCCACGTGTCAAAACTACCCGCAAAATTTGGCAATTTAAGGGCTGGCAATTCCACACCTTTTGATCTAATTGGTGCAGGCGCAAGAGTTTGTGGCAGAATAGAGGAGCCAATGGCATTACTAGGCGCTCGTTCAAATTCAAAATGCGTGTTAATTTTCGACCGAATTTTACCCACTAGAGCAAAATATAAACTTTCAAATTCATCCCTCTCTTTACGTTCTGATTCTATCTCATCGTCCGATAAATCCCTTGTTTTAAAGAGAACTCTTCTAAAAGTTTTTCAACACGAAGTAGCCTTGCTTCAAGTTCCCGTGTGGTATTTTCATCACAAGGTCCATCCGCAACACCTTCATGAAAATTAATATTTCTAGTTAATGAACCCTTGATAAAACCCCTTTCCTTTTTTAATTTATCATAGGCACTCATTTTCCCGATTGTAGTTCAAGCTAAGAATAATGGAACACTTGGAATAGTATAATAGTGAATAGTAAAGAAGAATGGGAATAAAATAAGAATCAAGATGAACCACTCACCCCAATTTATTGCACTTTCTGGCTGCTTGTCTCTCGCTCGTATAATTCACTATATTATTGCTTGTCTATCGCTCGATCGTCCGTGCTTTTCGATGTATTTCCACTCGCTTGTACTTCTACTTCTTCTACGACGCTATCCGTCTCGTTAAGGACCAATGTATAATTTTAAACTCGATCGTTATATTTTAAATACGTTTTTTATTGAAATAGACATAAATTATCGAAAAGTCGGAGTAATAACAGATTTTTTTTTTGACACTGACACTTTCTTATTATAGCAACTGCCATATTTTTCCAAAAAACAAAATCTTGGCCAGCTCTTCAAAGGAATGACTTTTTCTTCGCTGGGTTCCAGAGATTCACTGAACACTTATACTCTCTCTAAACTCGGCATATTGATATTATGTCACACAACACAATCTAGACATTATTTAAGAATTCTTTTCACCACACCACTCTATTCAAAACATCAAAATGTATCAATTTCAATGATTCAAAACAACAACACAAAATGAACAGTGACAGCATTGACAGCCGGTGGTGACAGTAGGTGTGTTTGTTATGCTCCACTAGTGCATACTTTTTTACACATTTCTACACTGCAACACTCCGTGTGGCTTTGTTTGTGAAATGTTTGTCTGTTTTTTAGGTTAGAGTATCTTCACATAACGTACTAACGCGTCTGGTGAATCTCCTATAAACTGGTAGCCGTTAGTTACAGAAAAAATCTTACACCGAAATAACAAACACACCTAGTGATGGTGGGTCCTCATGGGGGTGATTGCCATCATAAAACCATTCACGTAACACGACCACCTCGTATAAAACGACACTTGACAACGCCTCTTATAATAAACTTTCCCCCAGCGGGTGAACGTGGCTTTCTATATGTTATTTGTTCGGTGCTTATACACATTGAATATATTAATGATTTTGTTGTCGTATATAGAATAAAACCTTTGTCAAACAAAAAAATTGAACAAACAAATGCTCAAGATAAGTGACCCCTGATTCCGTTACCAACAAGAAGTAAGCAGGGAAAATAGGACAACGCAATCTTTTTGTTTGCTCCACAAATCCATGTCTCTATCAAATTTAGGAGTGTGAGTTCTTCCTCTACTTACACCAGATTTCTTAATAAAAATGTCTGGTAATCGTAATGGCTCACCTTTCGTTTTCAATTCTAGGTTTTCTTTTTGTCTTTGAAACACTTTTTCACATTAATCAAATCGAAGACCACCTATTCCATTGTAGGTACACTAACTTGCAAAAAAAATTGTACATAGACAGTTGATTCTGTTTTTTTTTGCAGTGGTATAGGCAGTCAAAGTATTTTCCTACAGCCGTGCGGAAAATTCAATTTTCCGCACCGATATCCGTGTGGAAAATCAGATTTTCCGCACCAGTGCGGAAAATTTTTTCCGCACAGATATGTCAAAATTAACAATATCATAAGCAAACAGCAACCAGGTTTCCAGGTAACTATGGTCGCTTAGTTACACATTTCGACATTCATTATTATTTATTTGTCGTTAGTTGCATCAGAAACTTTTAAATTACGAATGATATCCTTATTTCCGCACGTCTGTAGAAAACCTATTGTACCTAACACTTGCGGAAAATGTTTTTTCCTACAGCCGTGCGGAAAAAATTTTCCGCACCGATATCCGTGTGGAAAATCAGATTTCCCGCACCAGTGCGGAAAAATTTTTCCGCACGGATATGTCAAAATTGACAATATCATAAGCAAACAGCAACCAGGTTTCCAGGTAACTATGGTCGCTTAGTTACACATTTCGACATTCATTATTATTTATTTGTCATTAGTTGCATCAGAAACTTTTAAATTACGAATTATATCCTTATTTCCGCTCGTCTGTAGAAAAACTATTGTACCTAACACTTGAGGAAAATGTTTTTCCGCACTTGTTAGGTAAATAGCTATTCCGCCCCCGGCTGCTTCACCGAACTCCGCTACGCGTCGGTCGGTGAACGGCAGACTCGTGCGGAAAAACTAATTTTCCGCACTTGTTAGGTAAATAGCTATTTCCTACAGCCGTGCGGAAAATTCAATTTTCCGCACCGATATCCGTGTGAAAAATCAGATTTCCCGCACCCGTGCGGAAAAATTAACAATATCATAAGCAAACAGCAACCAGGTTTCCAGGTAACTATGGTCGCTTAGTTACACATTTCGACATTCATTATTATTTATTTGTCATTAGTTGCATCAGAAACTTTTAAATTACGAATTATATCCCCACTTCCGCACGTCTGTATAAAAAACTATTGTACCTAACACTTGCGGAAAATGTTTTTTCGCCCTCGGCTGCTTCACCGAACTCCGCTACGCGTCGGTCGTTGAACGGCAGACTCGTACGAAAAAACTAATTTTCCGCACTTGTTAGGTAAATAGCTATTACATGCCGTGCACACAAACTTTCTATTATTTTATCAAATGAAAACGATATTATATTGTGTGTACATTTTCAAATTTATCTACTTAGTTCACAAAGAAAATTTTTGATTATTTCAATTGATATCCGGTAGCAGAACCACTTCTAGACAAAACTTCTTGTAGTCGTCGAACCATGCAATTTAATAAATTTCGCCAATATTGAACATCATTGGCAAGATCAGTCTGATTCTGAGCTGAGGCCTCCAGTTTCATTGGTAAATAACTTCCACCAATCGTCCACACACATCTTTTATCGGATTAAGATCTGGTCATTTAGTTATTTAGTTATACACGGTGCGCCAAAGTGAGTGGCCTATTAGAATATCACGGGAAAAAAAGCGATTGGGATTCTGAAAATTTGTAGGGAGTGAATTTTGGAGATGCTTTTTTCAAATGAAATAATAGTGACGTTGCGCGACTTCCGACTATACCGGAAGTAGGTGTCAACTTGCTTGTTTTATATAGAACATCCTATATATTATTACATTTTTGGATTCTACGTCAAATTCAAGGCAAATTGGGTGTATTATGTCATATTTCTAAGTAAAAGCGTTTTTGAAATATTTGAGTTTTTATGTCAGAAATGACGTTTGTTGGTTCCTATTAAATGTGTTTTTCGTGTGAGAAAGCCTTTATTGTTTAATTTGTATTGGATTTCTTGTTGGGAGGGACCTACTTTGAGAGATTTTTCACAATATTTCGATGACTATTATTTCAGGGTGGCCCAAAAATAAGATCAAAAATAAGATCAAGAAAACTGCCAAAAATCCATTTTTTCAATTATAGACCCCCAATTTTGATCAATTTATTTTATCAAGTATTGGAAATAAAGGTGAGTTTGTGTAAGATTGTTCATTCCAAAAATTCTTATTTTTATTTTTCTTTTTTTGAATTTTGGAATGGACAATATTTTATAAACTCACCTTTATTTTTAATTTGTGATCAGTCATGATTCATTTTCGATGCTTGTAGATGTAGGTAGATGAATATGTTTCAGTGGGTGGCTCACGCCAGAACCTACTTAGGCCTGCTGGGCCCGTTGCAACCCACAATAGATAGAAGTGGGATTATTGAAGGCACGACGCTTTCGCGAAGCTCAGCAGGTCCCTCAAATAAATGCCTCCCAATTCCCGGAGTGTTGTGAATTCAGCTCCGAAGTATTCCATCCTTATTCAACTAAGAGCCGGACATTCCGTTAGGATGTGAGCTACGATCTCTACGTTTTCAAGGCACCCCTTGCAGTCTGAATCTTCCCCGATTCCGATCCTATGGAGGTGACCCTTCAGGTTCATGTGACCAGTTAATAGACCGATCATTGCGCGGAGATCTTTTCTGCTCATATTCAAGACCTCTTTGGTTTTGCCCGTATCAGGTCCTGTTATCATTGCCTTGGCATGTAGCATGCCAGGGGCATTGTTCCTGCATAGAGTGGCCTTTTCGAACAGAAGTTTCTTTGCCTCGCCCATTCCGGTTGCTTTAGGGATGCCAATCATTGGTTTGGGTCCTATCGGCCTGTGCGATGAACCAATTTTGGCAAGTCTGTCAGCTTCAATGTTCTCATTTATACCGTTATGGCCCGGGACCCAAATAAGCCTCACTCTGTTATTATTTTGAATTATCTTATGCAGAACCTCTTTGCATTCTAGGACTGCATTGGAGTCTACTGCATTTCTCACAACAGCCTTTAATGCTGAAGTGCTATCTTAACAAATGTTGAAAGTTCTGTGATTTGTGCCGCTCTCAAGGATGTTATATGCACTTTGTGTTATGGCGAAGATTTCGGCCTATAGGGTCTAAGCGTGAATCCCGAGCGAGAAGGTCATTGTGTTGTCCCTCTCGCTCTTGCAGAATCCATCTATTGTGCCTCTCTAATGTTTGGAGCCATCGGTTAACCACCACGACCCTTTCCGTATTTGAACTGGTCTGTTCTGATCCGTCTAATCCTCTGGTCTAGGAATAATCAGCTCAGGCGAGCTGCCAGCATAGAAGATTGGAGTCACGTAGTCGGAGTGCATTAGCAGCACTCCATCTCTTAGCTGGGGTTCACTCATGATGGCCGAGTGTCCCTTACTCCTCTGCTTCAGATGTTCCAGACAGTACAGACGGTATGCTGTTCTGAGTGCAACACTCTCTGCAAACAGGTGCAGTGGTAACTCCAAGACTACCTCCAACGCTCTCGTTGGTGTGGTCCGTACTGCGCTTGTTATACTAATGCATCCCATTCTTTGGACCTTATCCAGCTGTCTCTGGATGTATGCTTTCTTGGTTGCGGGCCACCATACTATTGCTCCGTAGGTGATCAGAGGTATGATAACCATAGAATAGATCCAGTAAACCATTCTAGGTTTCAGTCCACATGTTGTCACTATAGCTCTTTTGCATGCCCATAGGCATTTTCAATGCTTAATAAGATGAAATTATCAAAATTGGGGCTTACCATTTGAAAAAATTGATTTTTGGCGGTTTTCTGGTTTTTATTTTTGATTTTATTTTTGGGCCACCTTGTAATAATATTTATCAAAATATTGAGAAACATCTTTCAAAGTAAGTACCTTTAAACAAGAAATCCGATACAAATTAAACAATAAAGGCTTTTTTATTCGCGAAATTCACATTCAAATAGGAACCAGCAAACGCCATTTTTGACAAAAAACCCATATATTTCAAAAACGCTCATACCTAGGGATAGGACATCATCTATCAAATCTGCCTAGAACTTTACATAGAATCCACATACGTATTAGTATACAGTGTAAAGAAATGATAACTGATGTGAGTTCATTTTTGAAAAAATGATGTGGAAAAAAAGTCAATTTCACAAATTCCTACTGTTTATTCAAATATTTATCACGTGAGACCCCGAAACTGGTAGTCACGTAATAAATATTTGAATAAACAGTAGGAATTTGTGAGATTGAAGATGTAACGGAACGAATGAACAGGCGATACAAAACCATCCCTTGGTGCCTCTCCTGACAATCCGGCCCGACGACGGAGCCACCTGGTGGAAGTTGCCTGATCCAGAGAGTCTAAGTTTAGTAATTCGATATTCATGTCAGCCATCACGAAATAAATTAGTTTTGTGAATTATCTGGATTTTGTGATTTTCTATTCGACGGGAACCCCTACAAACTTGGAGAGGGATAGCTCCCATACAAATTGGCGCTCAACTAGTGGCCGTCGAAAGGACAAAATTGACAAAATCGCAGTTTTTCGAGTGTTGTGCAAACCAAACGATCAGTTTTAACGGCAGTTATTCGCACCGTTGCTTCTACGAGTGTAGGACAATTTCGGACTTTTTGCAATAAGTGTTTGACTATAAATCTATCGGTTCTGTACTGTTCTCTTGTGATTCGTAAGTTTTTGAACAAATTATCAGATATTTCGTCTTTCATCCATGTTGGTCAAGCCATCACGTGATCGTATAGATTGACGTCATCCATCAGCGTATTGAAACCAGGAGCGTTACCAAGTAAGCAAATTAGGCTTTACACATTGGTTGAATATCACATCCCATAACTGAAATTTTAAAAATTGATCAACAAGATTCAAAAAGTCCGTACCTACTTCGGTCCAGAAGTGGGGCATCAACAAACATGTCTGTTACTTTGTCGGATGATCAATTTCAACAACTTTTGGCTCGTGTGTCAGTTTCGTCTCAACAAACTGCACATGTTCCTCAACAAAACATCTCAGGAAATTTTACGAAATGCCAATCTAGATTCAATGGTTCAAAAGATTCCGATGTTAAGGCATTCATAGATGCAATCGAAATTTATAAGGATTGTTCCCAAATCACTGATGACAATGCACTCAAAGGTCTTCCCATGTTACTGGATGGGTTCGCTGCCACATGGTACCAGGGTGTCAAGTCAAGTTTGACGACCTGGAATGATGCCATAGACCTGCTAAAGTCTACTTTTGGTCCCAGTAAGCCACCATACCGAGTATATAAGGAACTCTTTTCGCAGGAACAGGATTCTAAGACCAAAACCGATGTGTTTGTATGCAAAACACGTGCAGTATTGGCTCAACTACCAAATGGAACTCTAACAGAAGCTACACAGATGGACATGGTGTACGGGTTGTTGCATAGACGTATTCGCGAAAAAGTGCCACGTGACAGGGTGAACTCTTTCCAAGAACTCCTAATTGAAGCTCGTTTAGCCGAAGAAACTTTTGTTGTTCCTGACGAGTGCAAAGTTCCTTATCCCAAAGACAAGAAACGTTGTTTCTTCTGCAAGAATATTGGACATTTCAAGGAGGATTGTCGTAAATTGAAATCTGCCGAATCAGCGAATCAAGCAGCACGTCAAGCCAATGTAAGTGACCCTACAACATCAGTGAAAAATAAAACCAGTATATCGTGCTACGGTTGTGGTGCACCAGGTTTTATTCGATCGAACTGCCCAAAATGTAAGAAGCCCGTGGTGAGTACCGAATTTTTCTGTAGCAAGTTCGACACTGCCTCGTCTTGCAGACCTTTAGTCCCTATCAGTATTTTCGGCCACAATGGCTACGCTTATCTTGATACTGGTGCAAAATCTAGTGTAGCCGGTTATAGGTTAACCCAATTGTTGTTAGAAGATAAGGTACCATTTGAAATTACGCATGATCTTGAAATGACACTAGCAGACGGTATCAAGAGGAAAGTCACTGTGTATATTTTCAAAGTTTTCATAATTTTAAATGATAGAGCAATTCCTACAGAATTATTGTCCGTTCCAGAACATGAAAATAGTCGCACCTTGCTTGGAGTTGACTTCATCCAGAGATCGAACCTAATTTTGGACGTACCAGATAATAATTATTACTTTCGAGAAAATCCACATGTAACCTATCATTTTGTAGCTGAAGCCAAGGTAGCGTGTCTTTCAGTCAACACAATGCAGTTTTCTGAAGTAATTTTACGTGAAAATGAGGGTTGTTCACTGCAGGAAGAGAAGAGGAAAGAGCTTAACGTGGTCCTGTCTGAAAGTTCTTCAGTTTTTGCACCAAGTGATGAGCCAACTCCATATGCGGAACACTCTATTACATTATTGGATGACACATCTGTAGCCGTGCCCCCATATCGTATGTCAGAACCTAAAAAGCAACAGCTGAAAAAAGAATTGGATAAGCTGCTCAAGAGCGGTACTATCGAGGAATGTGAGTCACCCTACGCGGCCCCTGTGGTGCTCGTACCTAAGAAGGATGGAGGTATTCGTTTGACAGTGGATTACAGGAAGCTGAACTCCGTGACCAGACCCGATAAATACCCTCTGCCCAGAATAGATGACTTACTTCATGAGGCCAAGAAAACCAATTACATGACCACACTTGATTTGAAGAGCGGTTACCATCAAATTAGTGTCAAACCCGGTGACAGAGACAAGACTGCATTTGTGACTCCCTTCGGTACCTTCAGGTACACCAGAATGCCGTTTGGTTTAAGTACGGCTCCTGCGACCTTCCAACGGTTAATTGATAGATTCAAATCCGGAATACCTGATGTCTTCATTTTGGCTTACCTTGATGACCTTATAGTGATTTCATCAACGTTTGAAGAACATCTTGTGGATCTACAAAAGGTATTTTCAAGACTGAATATGTTCAAACTAAAATTGAACCGTGATAAGTGTACATTTTGTTGCAAGTCTATTCACTACCTAGGGCATATAATTTCCCCAGATGGAATACATCCAGACGACTCCAAGGTAGCAGCAATCATGGAAATGGCTCCTCCCAGAAACGTAAAGCAGCTTTTATGTTTCCTACAAACCTGTTCGTGGTTTCGACGCTTTATAGAAAACTTCGCCAGGATATCGAAGCCATTATCCTCTTTGACTAAGAAGAATGCCAAATGAGAATGGGGACCTGCCCAAGTGGAATCCTTCAACAAGTTGAAAGTCCTACTCAGCAGCGCACCTATACTTCGACAAGCTGATTCTCGCCTAACCTATATTCTAAGGACGGATGCAAGCAGTTATGCATTGGGAGCATGTCTACTCCAGGGGGAGGGTGAAGATGAACGTCCCATTGAATATGCTTCAAGACTTCTCACCATGGCGGAGCAAAACTACAGCACGACAGAGAGGGAAGCCCTTAGTGTCGTTTGGTCAGTTCAAAAGTTTCGAGGTTACATAGAGGGCGCAACAGTCATCGTCCAGAGTGACCACCAACCCTTGCGATGGTTAATGTCCCTCAAAACGCCAACCGGACGTTTCGCCAGATGGGCCCTAAGCCTGCAAGCCTACGACCTACGCATTGACTATATCACTGGAAGGCAAAATGTAATTGCAGATACTTTATCTCGACCACCCCAGGAGCAATCTTCTGAGACTATCAATCTAGTTAGTGTAGATCTACCTACCAAATCAGCCAGTGAACTCAGAACCGAGCAGCTCAACGATCCCGAATTGAACAAAATCATCGTTGGATTAGAATCTTCCGCTACAGGAGTTGATTTTAAAAAATGGGCAGAACGTGGTTACCTCATGTCAAACGGGATATTGTACCATTACAACCCAGATGTAGAAGAGGAAGAGCCGCAACAAGTAGTTGCTAAAGAACAAATCCCCGAAATACTGAAGGAATATCACGACTCAGATACTGCTGGTCATTATGGGATTGACCGCACATATCAGCGTATAGCCCGGAGATATTATTGGATGGGAATGAGAAGAACAATAATGGAGCACGTTACCAAATGTATCGAATGCCAGAGATTCAAGGCAACCAATTTGAAGCCTGCCGGTCTCTTGCAGACCCCAGTCCAGTCCCAAAGGTTTGAGGTGATATCAATTGATCTCTTTGGCCCTTTACCAGAAACCCCAAATGGATATCGCTGGATATTCATCATCGAAGATACTGCCAGCCGATGGACTGAGATGTTTCCTCTACGTACTGCCTCAGCAGAGGCCTGTGCCCGTTGCCTAGTTGATGAAATTGTGCTAAGGTATGGAGTTCCTCGTAGGGTCATAAGCGACAATGGCGTGCAGTTTGTTGAAGCAGTTATGCAACAGGTGGCCCACTGTCTGGACTTCAAGCAATGCCTTACCCCCGTCTATCATCCTGAGAGTAATCCAGTCGAAAGGAAGAACAGGGATATGAAAACCCAACTAGCTATACTCACCACAATGGATCATACAGCCTGGATGGAGAAAATACCCGCCATCAGATTCTCCATCAACACCGCAAAATGTGCATCAACTGGTTACACTCCTGCCTATCTTACTTTTGGTCGCGAATTGAGAACCCCAGATGATGTCAATCGTGACATGCGAGCTGTTGTACAAGGCGATAATTTTGTGCCCCAGATCACGCCATATTTATTGACTCTAAGTCAAGTTCTTCGTGATGCCCGTGAACGCTGTGAGGTGCAACAGGACAAACGAAATGTGTACAAGGACAAACAGAGACGATCAGTCAATTTTGACGTCGGAGATAAGGTTCTGGTGAACACTTATCTAATAAGCAAAGCAAGTGACCAGTTTACATCGAAGTTCGCCTCAAGACGAGATGGACCTTACCTTATAACAGAAAAAGTGACTCCAACCACCTACCTCATCTCACCTCTGGGAAATCCCGCTTTTGTCCTTGGGAAGTATCACGTATCCGACTCAACACTTTATCGGGGTCTAGATGAGAATTACCCTGAACCAGTTCAACCTTTGAGAAAACGTGGAAGGCCTCCAACAAAAGATCGGACCAACCATCTGGAGATGGAATTGGAAGATGAAGATGCCTCCCCACGTAACGACGAGATGACCCAGGCCGACGCCCAGGATAATTGCGGTACTCCAGCGATTGTGGATGACGACCTGAGTACCATCCTGGATAGGGAGTATCAAGAAAGTGCTCGCCAGCGGAGAAAGGTGGTTTCCAAGAGATGCCCGTGTTGTAAATAGAACTGTTTCCTCTTCCTTGTTGCTTCCCACTCGAGGACGTTAGTGTGACTGTAACGGAACGAATGAACAGGCGATACAAAACCATCCCTTGGTGCCTCTCCTGACAATCCGGCCCGACGACGGAGCCACCAGGAGCGTTATTCTGTACATGTTTCCGTTAGCCGTCGGTATCGGTATCTACCGATATTTAACGGTTGCGCGGCCGATGGGATCATGACGACGCTATTCTGTATGCCATAGTTACCGAATGTCGGAAATGCAACCGTCAACTATCGTTATATACCGATATCGATCGATTTGGTACGTTCAGCCAATGAGCGATAAGCAGAACTGTCAGATCCCTCCACGAGAATACGCCATTTCGCCGCTCAGTTGACATTTTTGGGTTTGCTTTGAAAGTAACCAAGGTTTGTGTTTCTCGCAAAGACTCGTTATCGAATAAAAAAAAATGACTACAAAAGCTATAAGGTCAGTGAATTTTGTCCATCCATTGTCACATTTATTCATTTAGATATGAAGGCAAGCCGTGACAAAACTTTTGCGTCAAGTTATAGGAACCTAACAATGTCGACTATTTGAATGAAGACAATTAAGTGTATGTCCTCCATCTATTATACAAAATATAAAGAGTCAATCTTGCTGCTTGTACCAGTTTAGTTTTTTTTTTCACATTTCTAGATAAAGAGTTAAAAAATTATCGCGCCAAAATATCACTTTCTCAAATTATTATTATTATTTGTGTGTCTGTGTGGAACTTGGAGTATATTTGGCGTAGGTATACCTAAGTACAGTAATATGGGGTGAATTCAAACGGGCTTTTAAGTTTTTTTTTTGATATTGCACTGCCGTTTGACATTAAAAATTCACCAATGTCCAAGTATTTATTAGACCTCTGTGTAGATTAACAAAACAGAATGATCAATCAAAAAACTGATAATATAATTTTTTTTATGATTGAATATTGTTCGAATTCAGTTCAAGCAATTTTGCCTAGGACGTCCCGAAATTAGGTTGAAATATTTGAACAGTATTCTCTACACTAAAAAAAAAATATTATTCACCACACACAATTTTTTTTGCGAAAAAGCTTTATTTTCGAGATAACAGGATGTCAAAGATATATTTTTATTTTTGTTTTATCTAAAAAATCCCATGAAGGGTCGAGTGAAGCGTCTAAGAGAAAAACGCTTTATTCTTGGAGTGTGGTTGGCATTTTTGTGCTCAAGTGAAGAATTTAGAATCTATTTATTTAAAAATTCTACCTGTTCATTCCTTTAATTTATTCATAAAAAGAAAAACTTGCAAATATTTTATCACTTAGGTAGTGTTCAGTTTGGTATTTTATAAAAGGTACCTACCTAAGTGATAATATATTCGCGATTCAATGTAAAATATATTTTGTAATAGTCTAAATTATGTTGAATGAAATACCTATCTCTGATGTCATGTTTTTAAAAAATATATGCTCATTTATTGTCACTTAAACTTTTAATAAAATACTAAATTGAACACCATAATGGAAAATAACTTTAAAAATATTCTAAACGTACTTAATAAATCCGCCAATTCAAGGTAAAACTGCAACTACGAAACAAATATCAACATCGGTAACGGCCACCGTACGGTTGGCGAGATCACGGTACAGATACCGATTCTCGTCGGCTTGATTTACCGATATTGGTCGGTGACTAAGCATACAGAATAGCACACAGAGCGGCTTGACGATAACTATCGGTATGTGACAGTTACCGATACCGACGGCTCTCGGTAACGTGTACAGAATAGCGCCCCTGGTGGAAGTTGCCTGATTCAGAGAGTCTAAGTTAAGTAATTCGATATTCATGTCAGCCATCACGAAATAAATTAGTTTTGTGAATTATCTGGATTTTGTGATTTTCTATTCGACGGGAACCCCTACAAACTTGAAGAGGGATACCTCCCATACAAAGACTTTTTTCCACATCATTTTTTCAATATACAGTGTGTCCAAGGCCGAAAAATACTCTTGTTAGATTGTCTCCGCCCTGAGTATTTCTGAGAATACATGCGCTCGGCTTCCACACAATTTCTTTGGCATAACATGTAGCAAGACAGCATCCCACATTTTTCTTCGTTTGTAAAACTACCTCCCTCCATTGTAGCACAATAACTAAAGGAATAAGCTTATGATCGACTGACAACAAATAAGAATAACACTGATGTGTCACTGAAATTGACTGGTTGTCATTTTGTCAGGGCCTGCTACAATAAAATACTAGAAATGTATTAAAATGATGAGTCACTGAAATTGACTGGTTGTCATTTTGTCATGGCCTTCTTCCTAGTACAATAAAATACTAGAAATGTATTAAAAAACCATTTTTCTGGATAAAAACATAAGGAACTATATTGTACATCGTTGAATTCGCAATGAAAAGCGCAATCTAATACTGGGTGTACTTTTTTTCCGTCCCATAAGAAGAATCGAAGTTATCTTCAATTTGTTAACATCAATTAATTGTCCATAAAATGATTGCCATTTTGTCAGCAAGTCCAACGTGACGGATTCATCCCAAGGAAGTTTAGCCTGCCACAGCCTCTGAATGATACATTTTGCAGTTATAACCACTGGAGCAATAAGACCTAGAGGGTCGAAGATTTGAGCAATACAAGATAATATGCGCCTCTTAGTCACTGGATTAAATGAAGAAATTTGAATCAAGTATTTGAATGTATCATTTATTGAATCCCAATAAAGGCCTAAAGTCTTATTTTCACAAGAATCTTCAAAATGAACAACGCCATCGTCTCCATGATTATCTATGTCTTATAACACTTCAGGTTCATAGGAGTGGAATTTTCTTAATTCAAAACCACCAGATTGTAAAATGTTAAAAACATGTTGCTTTATATATTCAACCTCCTCTACAGTATTTCTTCCCGTGCAGAGATCATCAACATAAAAATCGCAAGAAATTATCTCACTAATTTGAGGATCTGAGTAAAAAAATTGTAGAGAAAGATCTTTTAAAGATCTTGTAGCCAGGAAAGCAGCTAGTTCCCGGTTCCATACGTTACCGTGTTTAGTCTATATGGCTCAATTTCTGTAGAAGGATCTGATCTCCATAATATTAACAGGAGGTAACGCTGATCTTCCCTCACTTAAACCTGTCTGTACATTTTAGCAATGTCTCTAGTCAAAAATATAGCATGCTTTCTTGCTCGCACTACTATGGTGAAGAGATTTTCCTGTACAGTAGGTCCAACAAAGAGAATATCAATAAGTGAATGGCCGCTTGTTGATTTATAGGAGGCATCAAAGACGGCACGTAATTTCGTGGTTGTGATCGAAATATTTGAGACACAATGATGAGGAAGAAAGAAACCCTTGTCTTTTTAGGGCATCAAAATTGGTTTTAGTCATTTGACCTAGTTTTTCATATTCCTGAAGAAAATTAGTATAATCGTCCTTGAGCTTTAAATCTCTCTGAAGCCTTTGTTCCAACTTTAGAAACCTTTTCATTGTGATTTCCTTAAAATCATCTAATGAAGAAACACTGTATTTTAATGGTAAGGATACTATGAACCTTCCATCTGAATTCTGAATAGTGGTTAATTGAAAAGTATGCTCACATAGCTGATCTTATGACCCAAGATTTGAAGAAATATCCAAATATTCTTCATTATCGGTATTGATTTCCATTCTAGAAAAATCTACACTTGCATTAGTGCCATTTCTTGTGGTCACCACTCCACCATCATTCACATTAGCAACATGAGAAGAAGTATTCTTGTTCTCCAATAGTGGAGGTCTTGATGCCTGATTAATGTCTGTTCTCGACATTGAATGACCATAATTTTCAGAAAAGTTCTTATTTTATCATTATATTATAGAGAATTATGTTTTTTGGAACATTTCCTACAAGGGGATGATCGACATTTCTCTGTCGAATGATTACTTCTCAGGCAATTCAATCACACCACTTTCGCTTTTTAGCTTCAGCCCAACGCTTATCAATATCATATGAAAGAAATTTTGAACAATTATAAGCTGTGTGCTCTTTCTCACAAAATGAGCAAATGGTCGTATGAGTAACTGGAAATGAATGATGTCTTTTACCTTTTTGCAATAGAATATCAGTGTTATTCAAGTGCAATGATTCCAATAATTTACACTTCTCCTGCAAGAAATCAGTAAACATATTTAAAGTGAAATCATTGTGCTTTGCATATTCAGTTTCCCACTCTCCTCGAGTCACAGGATCTAATTTCAATTATCTCATATGAATTAATCAAGCATCCCAGGAATTTACTTGCAATGCTTTAAGATGCTTTATCAAAGCATCCAAGAGTTTGCGCAAAAGTAAATGTGATTCTGATATAACAGTTTCCAATTCGAATAACGCTTTGATGTGGTCTCTTATTAGCATACTTTTGTTTTCGTGACGCTTTACCAATAAATCCCAAGCATCAATATGATTATCTGCAGAGCTTTCAAGAGATTTCAATAACTCTGCTGCAGAATCGTTTAGAGACAAACGAAGATAATGAAACTCTTGCACTGCAGGAATAGAATCATTTTCATGGATCAACGATATAAATGTATCTTTATAGAACAACCATTGATCAAATGTGTCATCAAAACTTGGTAATGGAATGGCTGGTAGCTTGATATTTACTTGATTTGACATAGTACGCTGGGTGGATTTCCCATTGTTTATAACAATTGATTGACTGTCAGGAGGTTGATCAGAGATTAAAATTCTTTCCAATACAGATTTAGCTTCAGAAACACATTTGAAAAACGTATTTTTGAATCTAGCAGTTTCTTCCTGCCAAATCACTTCAGAGGTATCAGTATCAACATATTTCAATTTATGGCAAAGTAAATTTCGTGAATCAAAGTATGTCAGAACCAAACGACTTGAACGAATACTTCATTAACGTAAGCAAGAACGTTACTTCTGGAATTTTACAAGGTCTTGACCTCCTTTCGTTTTTTCCACGTTCTGAAAAGGATTCTGATAGCTTTTTCATACATACTGTAATCAACATTCAACCACTACAAGTAATAAACAGCGTAAAAAGTAAATCTTCTTGAAGCACCAATGATCTATCAATTGAAATATTCCTCAACTTCCCATCTCCAGCTTTGGATGCCCATGTGGCGTCACACAGAGTAGAATTTTCGTTATCTAGACCAAACTAAGTCGTGTTAAATTGTGACCCAGTGTTTGTACAACTTTATTGAATAATCATTAAATAATGTACGTTTCTTTTCAAATGAAGTGATCATATCATATACAAACAGGTTTTTGAAATTTAGTTTCAATATTTTAATCTGGAATAATAAAAGAGAATCGTTATTATTATAAATAACCTTTATTTGAATAATATAGTCCACAATATTATCAAAATCAAAATTATATGTCACAATCTTTTGTTTTAGTCGGTCGATGATGTTATACAAAAATTAAATAACTAAATACTTGTACGGTTGTACCGTTGATTAAATAACGGTTCTACTGTTTCTTTGGTGTATTTTTCAAATTTATTGGAAATAAACTTCTCATGGGCTCAATCAAATGACGTGAGACTTTTTAATTATGCCTACATGAACTACGATGATATCGACCGATTTTTGATCGTTGGACGAGAAATTTTGAAAGTCATTCTAAAATTGACAAAATTCAAGTCGCAAATCTTCGCAAAATCATTTTGAACTTTTTGAATCTACATTGATCAGGTTTTGGATCAGATGTGAATTCTTGGAGGCACTCGGAGGCCCTTTATAGTTGATGTTTGCTCATATTTCACAAGGAGTATTATCTGTTGGGTCTGTTATTTTCTCGATACCAAATCAATCACACTCACAGATGCATAAGTCTGTTGTAGAAAAACTTAAAGTCAAAGAGCCAAATCAGCAACTTTGTTATACCGTTCTCAAAGACTATAAGCAAATTGGTACTGAGGACATAAGATCTCACTTTGCCTATCAATTTGAATTATTATTGTCTGATAAGCAATGCTTAAAAACATGTTCGTGTTAATTTTGGCGGCAAATTCTAGTAAATGGTTTACGAAATTTTTAAACATATTTTCACTTGAAAATATTGTACTTCGAAAACTGACTTTTGTCCCTCTAGTTTGCAAAAATTTTACACTGTGCGTCACCAAAATATCCTATTGGCACGCCTCAGACCTGACGGTCCCTTCCGTATGGCTAAGTACCTCAGCCACTCCTGACTGACACACATATTTTATCTATGCTGACACAGATGTCAGTCCGGCAGACGACAACTACGTCAAGTGACATTCGACATTCAAGACCGTTAACCCAGTGTTCGGTGCACACGTGCTAATACAATAATAATTATCATTAGTTTGATTGCTGAATATCGACATTATTATAAACCCCAAACCACGACAGCCTATTGGGAGGGGGACAAACCACTGCCCGGTGAGTAGGCCTAATGACCCTTTTCGCCAACCCCAGGACCACTGTAGTTCTTACTAAGTTGATGATGGAGAACATCACCTAGTTATATATTTGAACAAGCAGGACCATTCAATTAAGGCTAATTATTTGAACCTTTTGGCTGTCAGTTATGAATAATACTGCATTCTACTCAGAAGCGTTAGCCAACACCCTAACAACCTTGATAAATGAATCCTTCAAAACGGCAATTATTATTCCTCTCCATAGAGAAGGTGAAAAATCAATCTAAAATCATTATTTTCCAATGGACAATTTGCATAAACTTTCAAATGACTTGAAATTTTTTATACGTATTCAAGACATTATTAAATTTGGAAGTCACTAGCGAAATCATTTTTTCGAAATGCCCAAAAATATACTAAATAAATGAAAAAAAAGACGCGAATTTCACTGTTAGATCGTAAACGGGGTGAGGCCATATTACCCTCCCGAGAAAAAGAGAGAGTTATACGACAGACGGAGATAGATAGTGTATTCTGTGACGTAGTTGATGTTGATTGGCGCTCTTTAATCGGTGATTACCACATTATTGGAGGTCGTAGGTTGATTTTTTAAACATCAATGGCATCAGTACTTACTAATCCTTATATTTTTCATATTTCCAAAAAAATTGCAAATTGTCCGTTGCTGTGCTATCTGTGGTGTCAAAAATTATTGAAAGGTTACTAAATAATCGTCTCATGCCATTTCCAAAAAACTAACCCAAACTAACCCAAATAGAAACCAATCTCCAATGATACGGGTTGTAACTATGTTAGAGGCGAAATCTTGCGACATGCCGCTAAGTTTCGTCGTAAATTTTTTGACGATTTGGCGACGGATTGCAAAAAATAATCACTGCTGATTGGCATACAAAAAAAAATGTCCAGTTTTGGAAGATTGTTAGACAAGGGACGAAATAGAAGGCGTTGGTCTTTTATGTCGTCCTATATCAAATAACCTTCCACAACTAGATATATATTGATAATGATTAGATAGGGTCAAACATCCATTTTACAATAAAAACAGGTCAAATCAATCAAAAATATAATATATTTGCTAAAAAAACAAAATGAAATGAATAATGTGATATTAATAATGTGGAATGTACCAGATACCCAAATTTATGTTTCTCCATCTGCTCAGGTTTTTTCACAGCAGTCTCTGGAGATGACTCCTCCTCAATATTCTCAGTCAAACTTCCCTGCTTTTTTGAGAGCAACAACTACCTCTCTTCATCACCTATAATTTTGATAGTATTAGGAATGCAAAAAAACTATTTTCATAAAAAAAAATTAAAGATAGTGTCGATTTTCCAGAAAAAAAATCTTGTTGATCATTGTATTTTTCTCTTTTTTATATTGAACATTGTAATACATCAAACAGATACAAATTCGTGGTTTTTAATTTTCAATACAGTTTTTTTTTAAACCAAAGCAAAAACCCAAAACTATTCATTTCCGAGCATCACGATTATCACAAAACTAACTTGAATTCGCCTATTTTCCAAAAACAATGATTGTATAGATTTTGATTTGAAAAAAATCAAAAATTGAATTTTCGCTGTTTTGTACCAAAGTGTAGGAGGGCCACCAGAATTTTATTTTTCATCATTATTTTTTTTTCCGACGAAAAAATCGATTCCTCTGCAACTCGGAGCTAACGTCGGGAAAATCGCTTTTCTACTACCTCACAAGAAAATTTTTATACCCTTAACTGATTGAGGAAAAATAAGCTAGAAAATTGAAAAATCCGCGGAAAAAAAGAGACACTTTTCTCCCTTGGTTTGTGAATATATAGCTATTTCTCCAAGTTGTAAAATACGGAAAAATCAATTGTTCCGAGTTGTAAGTAAGAAAAATCGATTCATCCGAATCACAACTGGAAAGAATCGCATCGTCTCAGTTGTGAGTCGGGAAAACCGACCTAGTTTTTCTCCAAAAGCAACCTTTTTTTCTGACTTACAACTCGGAAGAATTGATTTTGCGACATACAACTCAGAGTAAGCGATTTTTTTTACTTATAGATGTAGATGTAGATGTTTCAGTGGGTGGCTCACGCCAAAACCTGCAATAGATAGAAGTGAGATTATTGAAGGCACGACGCTTTCGCGAAGCTCAGCAGGTCCCTCAAATAGATCCCTTCCAATTCCTGGAGTGTTGTGAGTTCAGCTCCGAAGTGTTCCATCCTAATGCTACGAAGAGCCGGACATTCCGTTAGGGTGTGGGCTACGGTCTCTACGTCTTCAAGGCACCACCTACAGTCTGAATCATCCCCGATCCCGATCCTATGGAGGTGACCCTTCAGGTTCATGAGACCAGTTAACAGACCAATCATTGTGCGGAGGTCTTTTCTGCTCATATTTAGGAGCTCTTTGGTTCTGCCCGTATCAGGTCCTGTTATCATTGCCTTGGCATGTAGCATACCAGGGGCATTATTCCAGCATAGAGTGGCCTTTTCGAGTAAAAGTTTCTTCGCCTCGCCCATTCCTATTGCTTTAGAGATCCCAATCATTGGTTCGGGTCCTATCGGCCTGTGCGATGAACCACTTTTGGCAAGTCTGTCAGCTTCAATGTTTCCCTTTATACCGCTATGGCCCGGGACCCAAATTAGCCTCACCTTGTTGTTATTTTGAATTATCTTATGCAGAGCCTCTTTGCATTCTAGGACTGCTTTAGAGTCTACTGCCTTTCTCACAACAGCCTTTAATGCTGAAGTGCTATCTGAACAAATGTTGAAAGTTCTGTGATTTGTGCCGCTCTCAAGAATGGTATATGCACATTGTGTTATGGCGAAGATTTCGGCCTGTAGGATCGAAGCGTGAATCCCGAGCGAGAAGGTCATTTTATTGTCCCTCCCGCTCTTGCAGAATCCTGCTCCTGTGCCTCTCTGATGTTTGGAGCCATCAGTAAACCACCACGACCCTTCTCGTGTTTGAACTGGTCTGTTCTGATCCGTCCAATCTTCTGGTCTAGGAATAATCAGCTCAGGCGAGCTACCAGCATAGAAGATTGGAGTCATGTAGTCGGGGTGCATTAGCAGCACTCCATCTTTTATCTGGGGTTCACTCATGATGACCGAGTGTCCCTTGTTCCTCCGCTTCAGATGTTCCAGACAGTAAAGACGGTATGCTGTTCTGAGTGCAACACTCTCTACAAACAAGTGCAGTGGGGGTAGCTCCAGGATTACCTCCAACGCTCTCGTTGGTGTGGTCCGTACTGCGCTTGTTATACTGATGCATCCCATCCTTTGAACCTTATCCGGTTGCCTTTGGATGTATGCTTTCTTAGTTGCGGGCCACCATACTATGGCTCCGTAGGTGATCAGAGGTCTGATAACCATAGAATAGATCCAGTAAGCTATTCTGGGTTTCAGTCCCCATGTTGTCCCTTTAGCTCTTTTCCATGCCCATAGAGAGCATATGGCTTTCCTAGAGCGTTCTTCGATGTGATCTTTCCAGGACAGTTTCTGGTCAAGAGTTACCCCTAGGTATTTGACCGTTTTCCTGTATTCCAGGACTCTTCCTGAGATGGATATCTCCGGTTTTAGTCCTGATTTGTATTTCCTGGTGAATAACAGGATTTCGATCTTTTCGAGGTTGATCCTAAGTCCTTCAAGGGAGCACCACTGTTCTATAATTCTCAGGGCTCGCATTGTGGGTGCTCTCAGCTCCTGAATGCGGCTACTCGTCGTTAGGATCACCAGATCATCAGAAGAGGCCTGTGTATACAATCCCGAATCGTTCAGCCGCTTCAGCAGGCTGTCCACCACAAGACTCCAAAGGAGAGGGGATAGGACTCCACCCTGGGGACAGCCTGTGGCAGCCATAGTTCTGACATTTTGTCCGTTTAATTCGGCAAATATCATCCTTTGTGATAGCATATTTGATATCCACTGGGTCAGTGTTCTTTATGAGCCCCTTGCTTCTAATGCTCGACGGATCGATTCAAAGGAGGTATTGTCAAATACGCCTTCAATGTCCACAAATGCACCCAATGCTGATCTATTTCCGTCTAGCGCTCCCTTTACCTTGGTGATAAGGTGATGTAGCGCCGTGTCCGTCGATAGACCTTGTCGATAGGCATATTGATTGTTATGCAGTGGCATGGATAACAGACGCGTTTCCTTGATGTATCTATCAACAAGTCTTTCTAGTGTCTTGAGTAAAAAGCTTGATAGACTAATCGGTCGGAAGGACTTGGGGTTGGTGTAGTCTGATTTCCCTGGTTTCGGGATAAATATCACCTTCACTTCCCTCCAGCTAGAGGGAATATAGCCCATGGCAAGGCATGAACGAAAGAGCTTCACCAGGAATGCGGTTACACGATTACCAGCTTTTTGTAGCAAGGCCGGAAAAACCCCATCCATCCCTGGAGCTTTGTACGGAGAGAAGGACTCGAGAGCCCATTCTACCTTTTCATAGTCGACTATCCTCTTTGCAGTTTCAAAGTCGGGAGCAGTGCGAGCTCTTACCTGATGTGGGAGTGCAGCGATTTGCCCCGATCCAGGAAAGTGCACTTCCAGTAGCCTGTTAAGCGTCTTCTCCTCGGACAAGGTTAATTTTCCATCCGCCTTAACTAGGCATCCTATTTTGGCTCCAGGGTCCTTTGCTAAGATCTTGCATAGGCGGAGCGTAGACGGAAGGTCGTTCAGCTCTTCGCAAAAGCTTTGCCAGCTATGTCTCTGAGCTGATCTTATGACCTTCTTGTAGTTTCTTTGGGCTGTCTTATAGTCATCCCAGCTGTCCGGAGTACGCAGTTCTTCAGCTCTACTGAGGAGCCTGCGAACTTTGCGACGGTGAGTCTCCGTTTGTTCATTCCACCAGACCGTCTTGGAGTTGTTTGGCTTTTCCCTTAAGGGGCATGCTGTCTCAAATGAATTAGTGAGGCATTCTTGGAGCTGATTTTTACTTACAATTCGGAACAATTGATTTTTCCGAAATACAACTTGGAGAAACGATTTTTTCAACATACAACTAGGAGTGATCGATTTTTTTGACTTATAAGTCAGAAAAATCGTTTTTTTTGAGCTGCAAATTGGATTGGGCTCTTCTACGCTTCCATACTTTTGTACTACGCTTATGAAAAAAGATTGTCATGAATTTAAATAGATTGAGGTTTCAGATAAAATTACTTATAGTTAGTATCAGTTAAATCTCGTATAGGCATTGCATTGGGTCAAGGCATCGGCGAACGGCAAACAGTAGATTGTCTTCTGGGAAATGCTTGGACAAACTCGATGTGACTTGTATTTTTCGTAACAGCTTGGCACGTCACACTTCTTTTTGCATGATTTTATATCACCAAACAAAACTAGCATCGTGGTCACTTGACTTTGCCAACCAACATCAAGAAATCGCAATATAATAAGCGCAGAATATTACACAGACGTAAAATATGAATTTCTAACAATTGAAAATGTCAAATTTCGCCACCATTCCAGAAACTACTCTCACAAAATTGACAAATGTCGCTCATTTATCAGCAAATATTAAAAAAACGTCCTTATCGACCAGTGCACCTAGTATTACATTTTTGAAATAACAATCTTACTGAATGCAGCGCCACCAAGCGACGTGCCGCATGAACATTTACTACCAGTCGTTGCCATTTAGCTTATTTTTCCATTTGGGATATTTTGTTGCCATTTCTCGTCAAACATGACATATTATCCCCGTATCAATTCGGATGTTCACCAAACAAGTGCCCCAACGACGCAATGTACTTATTGCTTCATGATGTTTACTCATCTCTGAATAGTACACGCCCCACCGCTTCAGTATTCTGTGACTTTGCAATAGCATTTCACTGAGTGTGTGTCATGACATTTTGTTAAAAAAGCCAATCTTATCTTGAAAATAGGCAACATATTGTAAGGCAAATGATTCTGATTCCGATTGGTAATTAATTATCAGTTCCGCAAAGTCCTGTTCTTGGGCCCCTTCTTTTTCTGTTATACATCAATGACATCTCCTACCTGAAAATCACCGGTAGAGTCTCCTAATTTGCTGACGATACCGGCATTACATGTAGTGATTCTGATACCTTGTCTATGCACTATGATATTTCCAAAGATCGTGTCACAATCAAATCTTGATCTGATTCTAATTTACTGTGTTTCAACTCATAGTCTCAACGTTGATAAAACAGTATCCTCATCTTACAAAGGAGCTCTAAAACCATCACTGCTTCATGACTTCCTTAGTAAATAATACCAACCAAACATTGCCAACTGGAAGCAAAGCAGAAACAAGTTGAGTTCCAGTTCATCAATTGAATTTCGAGTGAACCGAGGTCGCGCACTTCAAGTGTTGTTTATTTCCAGAATACGAAATGTATATTGTAGGATTTTATGTTTATCTAGGGTTTTATTAATGAAAACGGCAGGAGCTAAATCAGAGAAACGCTTTCATATGACAACTGAATATTGAAAGATACCAATAATTATATCCGTCACTGGTACAGGTAAAACAAATAACATCATGATACGTAACTTAACCGCTAGCACAAATGAAAGTAGTAAATAGAGTCTATGTCAAACCACCAGCTGCAAGCTGCAACACACTTGTCAATACACTGCTTCGCGACCCACGAGAATAGAGAGCAAGCAGGTCGCGCCGTCAAGACGTACTAGAAATTAGAAAAAAAAAGGAATTTTCCTTTCACCCTCACCAATCTAAGATGATTTCAAGTTCATCAATTTAATTTCGAGTCCAGTGATTTCGCTCACCCCTGCTAATGTTCATTTTCTAAATAGAAGGTGGATAACAGCGCATTTTGCCTGCAATAACGTGGGCAATCGCTGGTTCCTTGTTTGATATTGGAAATCGCATTATTATTGTTCACCCCATAATTGTTGATTTTGCTATGATATTGTTTTACTGACTTTTCATCATAATATAACCAGAAGTGTGCTAACAATGCAACTGTCAGGGATTGAAGACTAATAGTGTAAAAATGACAATTAAGGTCTCACGACTGAACCAACCTGATATCACGTATAAGTTGAATCCGCGGATCGATCAATAAAGTGCGGTATTGCCAGGTCTAAAGGCGGTAGAGCAGAACACTAGTGCTACCAAATAGCATCTAAAGACTTGAAGGCTCACTCGTCGTCAAAAGTGGCTCCGAGTCGCCGCATTCCCAGTCCCGTTCCGGGACCAGAATTATACCAGGTGTCGCTTTGGGACACGATTCACAAAGGTTCCGACATGAACCTTTGTAAACTAACCCAAAAGTGTTCCGGGACCCTCAAGCTGAGCATCCGGCTGATTGGCCGATGAACAGGAACACAATCACCGTTTCCTTTCTCGCAATTGAGAGAGAGACCTTTATTTTCGACTGTATGAAGAATAACACAAAATAACACTCACCCTGAAAACCGGATCACAACGCCATCACTGAAGTAAAACTCCGCACAATCTATAAAGATAAAAAGTACATGAGAATCACTGGAACATACACTAGACTGTCCGCTAGGAAATAGATTGATTATTAAGTTGAACTCAAAGCCTAGCCACAGGGCGTCTGTTCCTCAAAGTAGGAGAAATGGCCCCGAAGGCGACAGGCAACCGCAAAATCAGGCCACAGGGAAACTGTTTCCCGGAGTACAAGGAATGTCCCCAAAAACAACAGGGCAGCTGTTCCTCAAAGCATAAGGAATGGCCACAAAGGCAACAGGCAATCGCCAAAATCAGGCCACAGGGCTACTGTTCCCCAAAGTATGAGGAATGGCCACAAAGGCAACAGGGCAACTGTTCCTCAAAGCATAAGGAATGGTCACAAAGGCAACAGGCAATCGCCAAAATCAGGCCACAGGACAGCTGTTTCCCAAAGTATAAGGAATGGACACAAAGGCAACAGAGCAACTGTTCCTCAAAGCATAAGGAATGGCGACAAAGGCAACAGGCAATCGCCGAAATCAGGCTACAGGGCATCTGTTCCTCAAAGTTGGAGGAATGGCCGCAAAGGCATTATAGCTGTGTTATATAATAAGTGTTATTGAGTTTGGTCATGAAACAAAAATGCAGTCAATAGAATATGATAAAGAAATAACTGCAACACCAATGGCAGTCTCGCTTAAATCCCTGTAATTATATTGAGAGGAGAGTTCACCCAATATAATAAAGAAAGAGACCCTTTGACAATCATTGACATTCTCTGAAATCTCACTGAAATGAACTCAGAAGAGAAAGACAATCCCCGGAATCCCAGCAATACTCGTGAGAAGCACACTCACCTGTATATTTAAAGTGGGGATAAAGCTATAAACCATATAACTCCACGAGTCTCATTTTTGCCCGTAAAGTTGAAATCATGTTCTGGTATTTGATTGACATCTGTACTGTGTCAATCAATTATTGTAACTACGTTCTGCAATATTGAACGTACTGGGGAATGCAATGAATAGACGTACTAACAAAACCAAATATCATATTCTCCTCAACCCATAACGCACACAATAAAAGGCTCAAATTAATTAGGCTCTTACAGTCGGCCATCCTGCTGCAAATGCGTTCCGAGATTGTCTAATCCAATATTTTGTCGGGTGAAACATCAGATAACAACATATTCATCACCATGACTACTACTATCAGTTCATTCAGAAACCCCTCCAAGTGTTGTCCAACGTCTCATCCTATCTACTGTAATCGTTTGCTCATAATCAGCTTTACGCCGAGTTCGATAAGCAGACTCCATATCTCTTACCACGTACCCATCATGGTTTTGACCACAATTGGTCCACTGTATGTGGGGAGAAGTTTACGAATGGTATAAGCTGCTGGTTCTGCTTTTCTGATCAGTAATAAATCGCCTATCTTATACTTTCTTGGTTCTTCACGCGATTCATGAAAATAAACTTTCTGTTTGCTCCATACAATAGTTTGGTTGGAGTTCTTCCAGTACTCTTATTCTGCATGTTGTTCAAAGCAAATTGCACTTGAATGATGTTAGTGTCCCACAGATCCACCTCCAGCGTCAACGTCAGTTATGGATAGTCCGATTATAGCGTTCAATTTCACCATTATCCCTAGGCGTTGCCACTGACACTACCACATGAATAATCGCTCACTCTTGACAATAAGCACTTAACTTCTTAGAGGTGAAGATGGACACATCATTTGTTTGATCTGCCGTAGAAGGCTTGCGACTGGGAGCATCCACATGCTTCATTCGATCTCCCGGTCTATATTGAATCTCGAAATCAATCTCTTGAAGCGGCAGCAACCAGCGTGCTATCCACGATAAACTTGATTGCCAACAGGTAGACACGGAATTTTTTAAAACTCTCCACAACTTTTGAGGTCTCGAGTCCATAAGAATAGTAGTTATGTTCTCCACCCATGGTTTAACGACTGTAATAATTTGTAGGATGCAGCCTCCATCTTCGTGTCGCTGTAAAAGGATTTTGGTCAAACCCAGCTTACTAGCATCGGTATGCACCTCAGTATCTGCTGTAGGAGTATATAAAGCAAGAATAGGTCTTTGCACTAGCTCTGTCTTCAATCTTTTGAATGCAGCTTCTTCGTTTGGTCCCCAAGTCCATTCATTCAAAGAAGGGCAGTCGAAGGTTGGGCTGATCGTGAATAATCTCTAAAGAAATGTCGAAAATGCCCAGTTAATCCGATAAATTGTCGAATCTGATGCACTGATCGGGATGTTGAAATTTCTTAAATTGCCTTCGTTTTGTCCTTTCCAAGTTATACTTTGCCTTGACTAATTTTGAACCCCAAATGTTAAAAAATTGCACTTTTTTGATTTGAGTCTCAGATCTTCATTCCTCAAGAGATTCAAAACTATTTTCGGTTTTTCATTTCCTTCTCGAACTTTGAAGTATGGATTATGGATCAACACATAGTCAAGATAAACGACTGCAAATCTCTAGCAGGGCCTAGTACTCGATTCATAAGTCGTTGGAACACGCTTGGTGCGTTAGTTAATCCAAATGGCATCCCATTAAGATCGTATTGCTCCTCATTGGTGACAAAGGTGGTTAGGTGTTTGGAATGTTCCGCAACCGAAATTTGATGATAGCCGGACCGCAGTCTAATGTGGTCGAAAATAAACTTCCATGTAATCGGTCCAATTGATCATCTATCCTGGGCAACGGAAATCTATATTCTACATTCTGCGAGCTCAACTTCCTATAATCTATACACAGTCTTCTTTCCCATTTTTTTTTCTAACCAGTACACTCGGACAAGAAAAAGGAGAACTGGACTCCCGTGTAATGCCATCCTTTGAAAGCTTATCCACTATGATCTTGATGGTGGCTTGCTCACTTGCTGCCATGTCGATCATCCTCCAGTCGAATTTTTATCTTCGTGGACTTTGCACTCCTAACTCTTGGTTATTCTGGGAGAAACAATTCCTGTATTCATCAAGTAGTACATTTTCAAGCGTTTGTCGCTGTAATTTATCCAAAGGTCCAACAATAATTATTCCATAAACTTTGAGTTTGGGTAAAGACTAAATGTCCATTCTCATCACTTGTTCTTGAGGTTGATCCTCTTGTATACAGGGCCTCGCACGAGCAATCGCTCTATTTCTGTGATTATATCATTGTACGGGAGGATTATCACTGGCAACACAGCACTGTCATCACCACTCAAGGTTAGTATTACACGTGGAAAACTATACTCTTGTCCCTCCTTTAATCTTAAACTGGCCTCTATCAAAACATTGCCACTGTATGGATCAGTGTTAATGATTTGAATATTTCACAAGTGAATTTCCGAAAATATTGTCGGCTGGAGTGCTCGCAAAGATTTTTTTTGATAGCATTCATCTCGGATGAAAAGGTGGTAGCTTCAAACAATAAGGTTGTATCATCTTTGACCATACGAACGTCCTGTTGATCGGTGAATGGATATCCTACTAGTATCAGCACATCCTGCGTTCCATCGGGTACCACATTGGCTTCTACTGATCGTTGAATGCCATCGATTTTAGTCTAAAATCAGTGGTTCCCAAAGATGTAAGCCTTCCATTACACAACGTCGGATATATTTAATGGTGAACTCAACCGATTGGCTTCGCTTTTCTGTGAAGTATTGCATTTACTTCCAAAATTTGTGTAAGCCCTTGAAGTATGGCCATTACCTTTTACTGCTTTGTGATATTTTGAATGGTAGCGGGTCACGATGAAGTTTCTAGTCATGCAACCGTCTGAGTTGATAATGGTTTTTCTTTTTCATGAAGCTTTCGCTTTTTCTTGAGACAATACGACTCAACACTATTCTATGAATCAATTATTGTAACTACGTTCTGCAAAATTGAACGTACTGAGAAATGAAATCAATAGACGTACTAACAAAATCAAATATACTCCAGTCATTTCAGCCAAATGAGAGGGTCAACTGCGGAAAAAGACATAATAAGCTGAAAACTAAAGGTTGTCTCAAAAGTCTCATAAAATCTCGTATCGTCGTTTTTAGACAAAAATCAGTTTTTCGTCAATATCCCGCTTGGTATGATTCTGATCCTTTTTGCATTCATTGTAGAAATTGTAAACCGTAAAATTCTATAGAAATTTTGGTCAAAACTTTTTTCTATATGGCTAACCTTTTTTGAAATAGACCACGTGGAGAGCGCAGCGCTCTTTCTTACATACAGGGGGCACGAAAAACTTCCCACCCAGGTTTTCTCAGGTGTTAAGCGATTTATCAAAAATAGCTTGAACACGTCAATTTTTGTGTTTTGGAGGACACTTTTTTCGCATTTTCAACCTCCCCCTGTCAATCCCTAAGTTGGGATGAAAGCTACCCCAGAATCACAAAAGGAAAGGGAGTCGAGTGATACATTATTTTGAAGGCGCTTCGATCCTGATCACAATTGCCGAGTTTCAAGCCTCTGCTGTTAGTCCTGTTGATATGACAGCTTATAAAACAAAAAATAAAATTATTTTTTATTCAATAAATAATTACACACAAGAAATAACATCTCAAGGCTGAGGGGATATAAAAATTTTCAGAATGAGCTATTACTTAATTCTTTCGACGAGGATTTATTTCACCCATTTTTTTTTGTGAACCTCCGTGGTTCCGAACAAAATTTCTAGAGAATTTTTTGCTTCACAAGTTTTATAATAGATACCAACAGGATTGAAACCATAGCAGACGAGATATTGACAAAAAACTGATTTTTGCGACCTTTGACCTTGGATATCTCAAGATGCCGACACGAGATTTTATAAGACTTTCGAGGCAACCGTAAGAATGTCAAAATAATGGTTTATACAAGTTTACAGCTCATTATCTCTCATTTCGCAATGGACTCCTTATATGACTGGGCTAATATTATTTTCTCCTCAACCCATAACGCACACAAAAAAAACGCAAATTAATTAGGCTCTTACACAATAGAACCCCTGAGGACAACCCGCATAGAAAAGTTTAATGTATCACCAACGTGCAAAATCACGCCCCCTCCCCTCCTAAATTATTTTTTCTTTCTTTGTTGTTTGGCCGATAAGATTAACTATTTTTCATGGTTATAAAGCATTATTTGATTTGATTTGATTTAATTTGAACGCCCGGTGTCTTTGCCTCCTCTCGTACGAATCTATCCCTACGGAAGCCAAGGACGATTATGCTACGTACTCCGGCAGATGTAGTTGAGTAGAAATTGAGTGCATTTGAGCAAAGTGTTCTGGTGATAAGATAGTTGAGCGTGTTTTGAAATGCTTAAAGAGCATCATGTTACGTAAACACACATGATCCTGATTGAATTTGTCTGCAAATGCTCTTGCTCCCATGTAATTATTATTCCACTTGTTATATCAAATGAAGGTAGATTAGGTCTTCAGAAATTTCACTGACTCTAGAGTTGGACAGGTCACAGTCGGTGAAGAACCTACTAATTGAGTCTCATTAAAAGTTTCTGAAAAATTTGAATTTTAAATTTTGACTTAATAAGATGAGAGGGATGTGATAAGCCCGAAGACTAATCCCTTCAACAACCCTCTCGAAGAAAAAAAAATCTCCTAAACCTCAAATCTCTAGCTGCAACCCACATTTACTCCACTCCATCTGAAACGAAATCGGAATCTCGAAGACCGAATAATCCTCAATAACACCGAAAGCCATTACTCACCACTCGAACACAAGTTTATTTTTCACGTGCCGATACACGAATGGAACCTTGGCTGGCATTTTCGTAAAAGATGACTAATTTGAGGCGCACGCGCTAGATCCAGAGTTCCGGTCCACCCTTTCTTTGAGTCATACCGCTAAGTGCCTTTGAGATAAGTTTGGCCAATCACAGGTACATTGTTTCGTCTTCCTTCTCCTACCAGACCATCTGGACAAAGACTTTAAATTTCGACCAGTCAATCGCCCATCAGACGTTCCAAAAGATAATCCAACGATTTTACGCGCCTTATGTAATTCAAAATAAAAGTTCCGATATTCAAAAAAGCGCAGCAAGGCTCTATGCCAGTCCGAAAATGATTTTTTGAAGGGTGATTGTGAAATCACGTTTTAGTGCGAGCGCTGTCTACGAGTCTACGCCGAAACGATGTATACTTGTTCTGCAATTTGAATTATTTTCGATGATTTATTCTAACAAGATCATAGAATCTATTTTGATGATGATTTATTCTGAATCTTATTATTATATTTATTATTTTTCGCACTATTACCTACATTATCAGTGAAAGAAATGTTTTGATGAATTGCGCCTGGACGTGTATGTTTGAGTTCGTGTGATAAATTTCGAAGTGATGATTCTATCACGTTCGATACTCTTACCTGAAATAGATCGATGTGTACTTTGACGGTTTCGTATGTTGTGAGCGATGTCGTATCTTGAGGCATGAATTTAACCAATGGCTTCAAGCAGAGCCGTCTATATTGTAATACAAGCATCGAGATAGAATCATAAGAGTCGCTAAGGAACATTTAAACAGTGATAGAAAAATGGGATAGGTAGGTGGAGCTTAGAGTAGCTGCAATATGGCGACGTAGACAGGGGCGAACTGGCCGACAGATAAAAAAAACTTCCGAATTGTTACTTTAGATTTAAACTTTATTCGAATTTATCAACGGTAACATTATATTTTTGATTTATTAATCATAATTGTTTCAATTTACTATTTACTATTCTCCATATTATGTGTGAAGTATTATAAAACAATCCGAAAAAGTATTTTCCAATCGTGAAACTTAATTTAATATTATGTACAAAACGAAACAGTACTGGAGTAGATACTTGACAAAACAATAGGAAGTAAAACTAAAACGAAGCAACGAACACAGATGTATAACGATTATTAGTTATGCCGAGAGTTATACTATGATAATACAAACCATGCAGGTCAATAAACACTTGGACATAAATAATGAGGAATAAGAAAGATGATGATAATTATTCGAACATGTTCTAGTATATTTTGAAAGATTAGAAAAGTTCTGGAATATTTTTATGTATTTAGAAAATTATCAAGTATTTGGAATGTGCAGAAACAAGATATTTAGTTTAATGGTTGCTTGATTTTGGGTTTCAGGGTCAATGAAAACTCCTGGATTGATTGAAAACTTGTGCCTACGTTTTGATCAAAAGGATTGTTGTTATGTAGCCCTGATGAAGGTGTATAATGTATACCAAAACGTTAACACAAGCTTTTAATCAATTCTGGAGTTTTCATTGACCCGAAAACCCACAATCCAGAAACCTTAAAATGATAAAATTGGGTCTTAACATGCGATAAAAAAGATATTTAATTTTGAAAATTATACTTTCTACCCAAGTAGTAGGATGCCAGGTGACTTATTAGAAGAACTGATGATAATTGAGATTTTCGTATTGTCCTTTGGATAGTAGAGTTAAATTACTTTTATGTCTTATACCTACTATTAGCTTCAAGATTACTAGATTTATTTAAAAAAAAAAAAATGAAAAACTCGTCTATCTAGGTACTTTGCATCAATGCTTTTCATTTGTAAATACCTATGATTGCCCAACACAAATTGATCATAGCCATGTCTGAGTAAATTGGAGAAAATATTGAAATCCACAATTTAATGTGATTAAACATTTACAAATCTCAACCATAAAAATATTTCAGTAAACTCGACACAAATTTTATATCCCGGTCCTGTATTATGCTATACCAACCTATGAAATGTGATTTCAGTCGATTTTTTCTTATCGATAGCGTCTCTACTCGCACAACTTCTCAGGGCACATGAAACAATAATTGAGAAATGTAACAACACACAAAAATCACAAAATAACCCTCACAACACAGCCAAACTGAGAACAACCGTTCTACAAATGTAAACTGACACTTTGACAAAACGATCCCGGTAAGATGGTGGAAGTGATCCCATTTTAGTCACGTGATGTCGTCTCCACCCCTTTCTACCTCCATGAATACAAGCCATGAAGTCAACAATTGCAACGTCGCAATTTTGGACCACCGTTGACGTTAAACGGTGGTCGAAATTTTGCATTGATTGAAGGTGCTTTTTTAAGTGAGTTATGAACGGGAATCATATGTAGATGGTAGCATATATATGATTCCCGTTTGCCAAGCGGAAATTTGACAGTTCCACGTCGAAATGAAATTGTTATGAAAATGTTACCTAGGCTCCCAGCCATTCAAGTGGGATTTATAAACTTGCCGTTCGCCATTACCGCTAACGCTGACGTTTGACGTTCGAGATAGTGGACGCGCATGCATACATTTATATCATGTCGTCTGCCGTTGGCGCACCGCTAGAGATCATTCATCTCCATCTTTTGCCGTCCGCCGTTCGTAGCCAGCCATAGGAAAATGGCTCAATAGGTTTCTGTTCCCATAATTCATATTTTTATAACATGAAATTAAGATTTGTACCAAAATATACTCCAGTCAGTCACCAGATCTCACTGAACTAAAACAAATATACTCCAAAGTAAGTAGACAAAAAATTAAAGAATCTTCGGCGACAACCGACGGTATAAAAGTTTATAAATGCATTGGGCGACGGCAACGTTAGCGGCACCGGCGAACGTCAACCGTGACGGCGGACGGCAAGTTTATAAATCAACCTTCAACGTTTCAAAACTGCCTTCAGTTTTCAGTGCTCTCATTCAACCACAAAACATTCCCCTCATTTAACTTGGAATTGTATTTTGAGAATGTGGAAATGAGAAAGAAGCTCAGTGAAAAAATGTGGTTTCTGCGTTCTGAAAATTTAAGATTAAGGTAAGTGGGTGGGTACTAAAGATAAAAAACATATTTAAATGGGGAAAATGGATGAATCATTGCCTCATCCTGAATTCCTCATACATATGCACCAGCTTCTATGTTATGTGGAAAAATCATGGAAAACGAGTGCTGTTTCGTTTAGGACTGGAGAAACATTTTGGTGAGCGGAAATGGTGCTTTTTGGTTTCTCTGTTTTAATAATAGTAATTATCAACTCCTGAGCTCCAGAAACTGAGAAAATCAAATTTTAAAATCTGTAACCATCTACCTATCTGGCGATTTTGATGTTTTATTGTTTAGAACCAATATTTTTTCCCAAAAAATCATAAAACTGTTGTTAGGTTAGGATATGTATTATGTTAATTCTTATGTTATAATTTGATAGACATCATACCTGTTGCGATAATATATAAGTTATTCTTTCAAGTTACTGTTTTATTGAACATTTTCGGTAACTCGTAATCGTGAGATACCTTAATTTTCAAAAGGTGAGTTCGAGTATTCGCTCTGAATACTCGGAGCACCAAAAATTGTACGCGCTTAAATGGACAATTTCGCGCTCGGAGCGAAACTCGAACTCACCTAAAGAAAACGCGTTCAATCTCGACCACCGATTAACGTCAATGGTGGTCCACATTGCGACGTAGCACGTCATTACTTGTCATTACTTCATGGCTTGTGTTACAATATAGACGGCTCTGCTTGAAGGGATTTTGACAGTGTCAGTTGACCTTTAGCTTAGTTCGAATAGCCCACATCTTGACATATGAGATGTTTGGTCATGTGAAAGAGGCTTTGATTTCCAATCCGTCTGTCACATGACTGTACATCTCATATGTCAAAATGTGGACCATTTGAACTAAGCTCAAGTTATCTGTTTTTGTTTTCTAATTTTGATGTCTAACGGCGAGTGTATAATTTATACAGACAGACCCCAAATTTTGTTCATTTTTATGATTATTCATTATCAATTATGAGTGAAGAGAAAAAGAAACGTTCAAAGTATGCACGGGGTATGTTTCCGAGGAGCAAAAGAGAACAGCGTTGATGCAGGACCGGCCGGTGTTATATTGTAGTGGTCGGTTTTTCCAAAGTCAGTATTCTCTTTTGTCTCAATATTGAGGTGCTATATCACTTTAGACAAAAATAAATTAACAAATTCTCTTTGATGATTTCGACTGTACGATGTTTGTAGACATATAATATGTTGATATAGGATAAAGGTGAGGAAATTTCGAGAAAAGTGTTGGGAAACTGGGAAAATGTATGATACAAGCTAACGGGACTGGGGAGTGAATAGGGGTGCTGGGTGGGGTAATTATAACCTGGCCAGTATTCAGTATGGAGGATATATAATTGAAATGATTGCTTACTGCTTACTAACTCACACAAACGATATTTTCATTCTAATAGATAAAATCATGAAATATCAAATATCATCGTTCATCATCGTTTTCAATTTTGACATATTTGTCTGTCAACTGTGGTGCTACGCTTTCACCTGTCATTGTCAAATTGTTTATAGCGTTTTCAATTTGTTGTCTTAGTGTGCACCGGAGCTGCACTGGAGCAGTCAAATAGGTATATTTTCAAGTACAATCAAACTTGATGTCGCCTGAGCGACTTTACATAGTGCATTAACTGGATAAACTTAAAAATATGCAGCAGTTCGTTGGTTAGCAAAAGGTTAACATCACAATCATCATTGTAAATCATAATATTTGACCTCGTGTTGTGTAAAGGTATAATATGAATTAAGTTTGGATTAGTTTCGGTTAGTTTGGGTTGGCAATCAAACTTGATGACGACATCACATAGTGCGTGAACTGAATACACTTAAAAATATGCAACAGTTCGTTGGTTAGCAAAAGGTTAACATAACAATTATTATTGTTGGGTTAGTTTGAGTTGGGAATGGTACTTCCGCTACACTTACACCGTCGTCGTCGTCGTCGTCGTAAGTTTGGCATTTGTTTGTTTGTCTGTTAGTCTGGATGTTTGTTGCTTGACATGGTACCTCGTCCGTTACACTTTCAGCATCGTCGTCGTTATAAGTTTGACAATTTGTTTGTTTGTCTTGTTGTGTGGATGTCAAACGTGGGAGCGGCGGTGGCGCCGCCCCCACGCGAGACACGAAACTTCTGCCAAACTTACATCGCCGTCGTTGTACCTGATTTTCATATTACAGACATTTTCGTATACAATCCTCATCATAATCGTTTAAGCTTGTGCATAGTATGACGACTGATGATAATAATTACAACGTTTGTCATCCATTGCAAAATTCCGTATTATAGCTCTACAAACGTCATACTGTTGAGATTTTTATAGGAAATTTGTCAGTTTTCGTTGGTCTAATATGATATATTGATAGCTGACTCTCTACTCCCTTCTTCTATACAGGGCGAAACTAGTCGAATCACTTAACGAAATAACTCTTTTGTTAAACGAGACATTCTAATTCATTGTCTATCTCCAAGTTGAAATGCATCGACATGAGGGTGGAGAGACCTTAGCAGTTCTGCTACAGCATCAGCAGCATCGTCTACTACTTCTGAAATAGTCACCGTTCCAATATCACCAATATTTGCCATTTTTTGTCTATGATTTATGCACAACTATCACTATCTCACGATCGATTCTTCTATTCTATTAAACCGCACGCTAGATATCCGCTCGTTGTATTATGGTCGATAATCATCACTGCATGGTGGTATTCGAACATACCAATTTTGGCATATCATTCGATGGAATGCAAAAACCGTAAGCGGTATCAAGTCGAGTGAAGTGAAACATAGGATCTCTGGGGTAATGTCACTTTACAGTTAAATTATCGAACATGATTTTCAATATTCGCAAAAGAAATGATAGGAGTATGAGTATTAAAGAAAATGGTGACTTGATAAAAGTGACCAGAATTAAAATTGTTTTATCATGACCAACTGTGAAGTTTTTGTAATGAATGAATGATCTTTTTTATCTAGGAAATAGTCACAACTTGATACATTCTGGTAAAAATTTGTATAGCCCCGTTTTGAGTGACGCGCATAGATTATTTCTAAAAAAAAATGCTGATGTGGTTTGTCAAAATTTTGCCCATGAGAACTGGCAAAGTGGGCCTTAGATTTTGTATGAGCGAGGTCATTAAAAAAAAAATCGAGCCAAATCGGTCAATCATTGAACTTGTTTTTGGGGTGACCCTTAAACAAATTGGTCACACTGGCATTTATTCTAGAATTAATATTTTAATGTTGCCTGATTGATTGAAACGGGAGTTCTGAATTTGTTTCGTATCGATGTTCTCATATGATGCGATAACCTTTTGTTTTGAATATCAGATGTTAAAAATGTTTGTTGTTTGTGTGTTTGTGTTTTGGAAAGTAGCCGAATCATCATACTCACGCATATATTTTGTGGGCCCTGGCTTTGCTTCCTTGACTTCGTCATTAACTAAGCTCCCTTTCACTACCTTTGTTCACCATTCAGATAGAGTTCAGATACGGGGGTATCCAAAGGCGTCGTGGTCTACACCCCGCAACTCATTTACTTGTCAGATAGAGGCAAATCTATCCGAAACTGATTCTTCAGACTGGCCCGAGTAACGCTGATGAAGTCTAGTAGGCAAAAGCGTTTATGGATTAGTCTGACTCAGGAAATGGTTTCGAAATGATGTTCTTTTATATTCGAACAAAAGTTAAGCATTGTGTTTGGGAGATCAGCCAATGAAGCTGGGTTTCGTTTCTGGACGTTCGCAACTGAAGTATGATCTTTTGTTCATTTTGTATAACATAATATATTATAATCTTTTATTTGCAGACAATAAGAGAATAATGATCACACCATTACCTTCTTTAATCACTTTACTAGTGTTTTTCTTACACTGCAATTCTGAGCAATTGTTTTACGGATGCGGTCAGCCTCCAGCTCATTGTGTTAATTCAAGGTATCAGTCATATGATGGATCATGCAACAATCTGAGAAACCCTGGTCAAGGCATGCCCCGGACCAGATATAATAGGTTATTGCCTGCTAAGTATGGTGATGGTATGTATCAAATGATATTAAAAAAAAAACAATAAAGTCAGACAAAAGATTGTTTTTGGGTCTGCATCCACTCATAGGGTTATTTCATGAATTAAGGTAAAAGTACACCAACAACAGCTCTCAGTGGAAATCCTCTTCCAAGTTCAAGATTGGTATCTCTTTCTATTCATCCGGACAGTTCTGCTGAAGATCCAATCTACACACTTTGTGCTATGCAATATGGCCAAATCATCGCACATGATATGAGTTTGATAGATGGCAGTACAAAGCCGCGTAAGTTATTTTAATCGGTGACGGGCATGATCGAGATATCTTTCATCAAGCGCCTCACTCAACCCGATGCTGTTCGCCTGATGGTCAACTTCTTGAACTGGCTGATAAACCTGAGGTTTGTTACCCCATAATCATCCCAGTTGATGATCCCGCTTTTTCTCGGCAAAATATTTCGTGTATAGATTTTGTGAGAACGATTACTGACAAAGATAGAAGATGTGCGAGCAGCCATATTCATGCAGAGCAAGTAAGAGATACTACGCTGAGCTTTTCTTCATAATGTATTTGCGTTGATAGATAAATATATAGATCAACTGATATAAAAATATTCTACTACGTTTCAACGGGTTCAATTAATTGAGATAATATTTTTGTAGCTCAGTGAGGTTAATCACTATTTGGATCTTTCCATTGTTTATGGTGATAGCTACCAGGTCAATCAGCTAGTCAGATTTTTTCAAGGAGGGAGATTAAGAACTGAGCAGAGAAATGGCCAACAGTGGTTACCGCGAACTGAGAATGTATCCGCAACATGTTTGCTACAGAGGTCTAGTGAACCCTGTTACTTGGCAGGTGAAGCTAATTTTTTGTATACATAATAATTCTCTTGGGGGCATGAATATATACATTTTCCATTAACGTTACCTTTCCAAATGATATTTTCAAAATCATGAATTCTATTGCCCAGCAAAGCTACCAACTTTGTTTTTGTTCCAATCTATAGCAGTTCCGAACTGCTCCAGAATAATTAGCACATGCGCTCTTCAAGATCACTGTAGTAAACCAAAAGAAAGCTGGGGTATGATCTGTAAAGATTCATGTAATTTTTTTCGCTATAAGACTCACTACAGAATTTCTATAATATAGGTTTCTATATCATCAATTGTGTTTCCAACAGGTGATTCAAGAGTTAACCAGAACCCTCAACTCACAATTTTGCAAATTCTCCTCTTGAGAGAACATAACAGACTTGCTGATGCACTGGGCAAACTAAATCCACATTGGGATGATGAGACTATTTTTCAGGAAGCTAGAAAGATCAATATAGCTCAACATCAACACATAATTTACTATGAATGGCTACCTATCTTCATTGGACGAGACAATACTTTGAATAACAGGATCATATATAAAACGAATACTTGGGTGAATGATTATGATCCTGTTGTGAACCCTAGTGTTTTGAACGAACATTCGACAGCTGCGTTTCGATTTTTTCATTCATTAATTGCTGGTCAGCTGAAGTATGTACATAATTACAGTGTCCGCCATAAAGTCAACTACATATGAGATTTTCTTTTTTATTTATATTTTTGAGAAACTTTCTTCAGCGATAATTTATATTGTGCATGTCCTATAACTTCAAAATCAATTCAGCACAATCCATTCAGATTTAGCGAGAATTTGAAAAATAGTTTATTTTGGTGTCAAAAAAAAAGTTATGACAAGATATCGATTGAGAATCCACTTACCATGCCAAGGTTGGTAGGCCGAATGGTATAAATTCTGAATTAACTTGTGAAGCCCAACGCACGAGTTCCATACAATGTTTTATCCAACGATAGGGGGAAATCGTTTTTTCATGAGATAGTTATCAATAATTATAGGTTTCAGTGTCAGAATGACCAGACAGTGACATTTTGGTCAAAATAGGTTATTGTTTGCTTGGTTGCCACGTGAACGTGATAGGTTGGTCGTTTGTTTACCACGGAAACGTGAGTTATGATCCAATAACACACTATTTAACACTTTACCTGTCCAAAATGAAACCTATAACTATCATGCGTTAGATAAAAAAAATAAAACTCATATTTTATCTTTTCATTAGACGGATAGTCGAAAATGATGATTTTATTCCAAAATCAACTTTATTCCGCTGAAAACTGAGGTTTGATGTTGAATCAGTCGAATTTCTTACTAAAAAAAACAGCCAAGGAATAAATACTATATAGGGTGTCCCAGAAAAAAATGGGACATACGTTAACAGCAGATTCCTCACACAAAAATATTGCAATCGCTCTGAACTTGTCTGTCGCGAAAGTTGATATCAACAGAGATACAGGTTTCAAATGACTTTTGAAATAATCAAGTTATATCGAGGAAATTTGGTATAAGGGGGATGTATGACATGCAAAATTCATATCTGGTCTTGGTATGGCTTTTGCATGTAAAGGGCGCCACTCGCACATCTTTCCACTTATTCAAATAATCATATCTTTTTTGTAAGCACACGAACATTTTTTTGATCGAACAATAATTGATTTCTCCGTAATTTTACGTAAAAAAGGTATACTATGTAAAAGTGGGTAGAAGTAACCTTTTTCAATATATCTGCAATGAAAGTATTGCCATGCAATGTGGATTCGAATAAGAAATTTTAATAATAAACTTAGGCGGCATCGGAAACGACGTTTTTACGGTAATTTTGACAAGTGTCTCGATGATCAATGTTTCTTATAAAAAAAGTTTGAAAAAAGTAATAAAGAATCAAAGCTCCCTATGTCTATTTTGAAAATTCTTCTTTTAAAACCACATTGCATCGATGAGGTTAGGTTAGGTTAGGTTGCGAAGTTATGCCCTGCTCGCATCGCATTGCTTTCACTCGGAGGCCAAATGACTCATCGTGTTCCCTTGTTTGAAGAGGTGTCCCCCTTGGTCTTTATTACGGCTACAGCTTTCTCATCGTTCTAAACCATCCCATGGTTTTTACGAAGTTCAAAATTAGCACTATGTCTACATTTGCCGCTTTCTACAAGTCCTCATGGTAGTTTTGTCCCATATTCCTGAGGAGTACTTCTTTCAGAGTTGGGCAGTGGCACAGTACATGTTCTATCGTTTCATCCTCCTCGATGAAGTCCTTGCAGAGATCATCAGTTCCTGAGCCGCATTTTCGAAGCATGGTTCCGATTTCACAGTGTCCTGTGATTACTCCCACAAGGGTGCTCACAGAGGATTTGCTCTGCTGTAGTAATTTCCCTGTTTTTTCCATATCCAAGTTTGGCCAAAGAGCTCTCGATGTCCTGCAGGCGTTTCGATTGCTCCACCTGTCGCTGTGTAGCTTAACCATGTTTTTATCTTCTGTATTTTTCAATAGCTTGATCGTTGGTAGCTATGCGTTTTCCATTTCGGACTCGTCCTTTCTTAGTCCCGATTTCGCTAGTCCATCTGCCATCGTGTTTTCTTCAATTTTGTCCGGAAACCCAGCATAGAACGAGCTTCTTGTTCCTAATCCAGGACAATGCCTCACGGCAACTTATCACTACCTTTGACATTACTGTCTCTGATTCTAGTAGTCTCAACGCTGCTTTGCTGTCTGCATAAATTGTGACGTCTTTTGTTGTGTTGTCCAGTCTTTGCAGCAGGTTGGCTGCTTCTTTAATGGCAATGATTTTTGCATGCAGAAAGTTTCCTTGAGTATAGACCTGCTCCTGTGCCTGTATATGTATTTGCTGCGTCTGTAAAGATTGATATCCTTTCCTCCGTTATAATTGAGTCTTGGTTCCAGTCTTCTCTGGAAGAAATATTAACCACTTCCTAATTCTCAAAAGAGCTCTTGGTCACCATGTAGTCGGTTGCCGTTTGAAGCAGCTTCGCCTCTTGGTTATCCATTGTTTTATGTTTCCACAATTTGGCCTTCCTCAGTTTGAGTGCTACCTTTGCGGCAGTGCTTTTAATGAACAAGTCAATGAGCAGGAGGTCTAGAATGAGTTCCAAAGCTGCCCAAGGTGTGCTGTTCTTTGCTCCCGTTGTACTAAAGTGTTGCCAGCCGTTGTACTTTCGTGCGCATCTTCACGTTCGAGTTCGTGTCGATGGCTTTCCGCCATACCACGGCTCCGTAGGTGATCAGAAGTCTCACGATCGCAGTTTACATCCAGTGGATTATGTGCGGCTTTAATCCTCATTTTTCTCATTCCCCTGCATATTCAAAATGCATTGAGGCCTCTCTTCATTCTTTCCTTTGTGTTTCTTTTCCAGGAAAGTTTTGAGTCTGGGATGGTCTCTAGGTACTGTACCTCGTCGGAAAGCCTAGGAGTTTGTCCCTCGGAAGTGGGCATTTCAATCAGCTTTTCCAGTGTCTTCAGCAAGAAGCAAGTTTTCACTTCAAAAAGTTTACTGATATTAGACCCGACGCGTGTCGACCTTCTCGGTCATTATCAAGGAGTTATTCAATCTGAAAGATTATCGCAGTGAGGCTATGTTACATAAAAATCAATAAAAGGTACTTACAGCGATATACAAAACAAGGTGCAGCACACATTGTACACAGTCAAAATATCACAGGCAATAAAAAGGTAAAAAAATAAACATTTTGGGCTAAAACACTATTACACACACTTATAGATCCGTGGCGAACCAAAATTTACACATTTCCATCTTTCACATCTGGCAACGTTGATGCATCGATGTCGTAGGCACTTACGTCGTAGAGGTAGATATTTGTCTTGTCAGTGTAACGTCACTTTTCAATTTTATTTATTTATATTTTTGTAATGGCGAGGTTGATGGATTGTGTCTGTTTGCGGTTTATGTTACGTTTCGAGTTTTGGGATCAGTCGATCGTTTTTTGCGCTATTCAAGTCGTTGATCTGGATTCTACCCTTTTAGTCCAGGAGGCATTGGATTTTTCTCGACCTATTTTCCCAGTCGCTGTATTTGAATGAATGTTCGTTCTTTTAGAGACAAAAACCAAGAATTTTTGTGTCTGGATTATATTTCTGGATGAATTGAATGTGAATTTGAACTTAAATAGAGCAAAATCTGCTGAACCAAATACGCGACGTTTTTGAAAACGTCACAGGCACCATATGATTGGTCGTGGCCGAATTTGGTATCGAAACAAGCTTTTATGACATTTGATTCTGTATTGTGTGAGTTTGAAATCAGTGTTTGTGTTTAATTTGGACTTCCTTGGACTATATTTTTGGGTGTATTACATATATCGTGTGTCCCGTTAGTGCGTATTTGATTAACCGAGTGGTAAGTCAGCTTTTGAGGTAATAAAAAAAAGTTTGTTTGGATATTTCCGTCTGAAAGCTGACGTCATGACATCACAGAAACCTAGCGTATACCAACATTCATTATACAGGGTGTCCCAGAAAGAATGGAACAAATGACAACAGTAGATTCTTCACACAAAAATATTGCGATCACCCCGAACTTGTCTATCCCAAAAGATGATTTAACAGAGATACAGCGTGTCAAAGTAGAGTTTTAATTTTTGATTCATTTGAAATAATCAAGTTATATTGATGAAATTTGGTATATGGGGGTTTAACATGCAAAATTCAAATCTGTGCACGGAATTGCTCTTACTTGTAGGGGGCGCCACTTACACATCTTTTCACTCATTCAAATAGTCGGAATTTTTTTTAAGCACCCATACATTTTTTCAAAATTGAAAAATTGCTTTCTACATCATACCTATTTACATGAAAAAGGTATAGTTTATAGAAGTGGCTAGGAGTTACCTTCCTCAAGATATTTGAACTCCAACTAATCCATACAATGTGGTTTTAAATGGAAAATTTTGAAAATAAACATAACTTTGAAAACGTCATGGTAATATTTTCGTGATTGCAGTACTCATTTCACTTTAGACTTCTCAAAACAAGCAAAACTTTCAACGAAGAATGACTTTTGGTCGAAAAATTAAATTGTCAGTGAATTTATCCTCTTGGGCCCTGTATCCGTGGACATGTAAAGGACTTTTTAAAATTGTCTTATTATATTGATTATATTATGAAGAATTTCTAATGATAATGCCAGTCGATAGAGTTTTGTTTACAATCGTGGATTGTGGTGAGAGAGAGGCATCTCCATCGTCATTCGTCAACCGGTCGCGTGTCTCCGATTTCGATGTTGATATGGCATCACCGCTGATGGAAATATGTAAAACTGGTTCGCTCGGCATCCACAAGTTTACTACACACATTAAAAACATTGAACTGTAACCAAAGTAAACAGAACATATGACAGACTTATAGGGCTGGGCTAAAGTTGACCAAAATGCGATATCGATACATAAAGAGAAGATACTATCAAAAAAGTTTTGTAATAGTTGCAGCTTTTTCAAAATCGTTGCTTATTGGATCATTTAGCGAGGTGATGTTTTCATCGGTGGCTATTTTAGCTATTTCCAACGACTCCAGTGAATTCAATCTTCTTCCTTTGCCTTCCCCAAACAATGATTTAAAATTACTTTCTGAATCGAAGTGGTGGTGTGTTTCTTTGCTGTGTAGGCCAAACGGTGATCTTTTGTCTGTGGGAGACTTGACCGTATTCAAATGTTCCTTGATTCGTACTCTGAAAGGTCTCCTAGTTTGTCCAACGTATTCCGCATTACAATCCCCACAAGAGAGCTATTGAGCAATGGAGTCGATGCGCCCTCGCTAGTTTTAACCAACTGGTATCTATCACTAAGACATGAACAGAACCAAGATTGTGGTGCTCCTCTGAATCCATACTGGTATAGTTTTTTTAATGGAATTCAATGACTAACGCAATCAAAAGCTTTAGAAAAATCGCAAACACTACATTAGCTAGGTAGCTATCATCAGAGGTGTCAGGGACAATATCCGGGAAGCTCGTCACGCCTGAACTTATTTGTGAATATGTTATCCCGACGTTAGAAAATAAGCATTCTCTGAACAAATTAGGCTAAAGAACTGACGACGGAGACTATTCTCCATTTTACGTTAAAAAAAACATCCCAAAAATACATGTGGAGAATCTTGCTAGAGAATTTTGACCGATTCAGGTCGTCACCCTGACTATACCCATGTCCGATTTGTCACATTCTCTGGCGATCACAAAAATATGTTTTTGTTTTTTGAATCGTTGGTGTTTTCTGAACAACTTTTTAGACAAATTTTTGATATTTTGTCAAATTAACACATTCTTTGACACCAAAATGATTTTTTTTAATCATCGCTTTTCTGATCTCATGACATGTCGTGTCAAAATTGGTTTTTTGGATATCAAACATGCGCTAACTATCCCCTAAAAAAGTTTCCTGAAAATATACATAATTTAAAATAAAAACTACCATATGTACCAAACTTTATGGCATACAATGTATATCATGTCCACTACGAATAAAAATAATCCTTTTTTACAGTTTAGTTAGTGCAGAGAGGAAAAGCTATGGAACCATTAGAATCAGTGATTGGTTTTTTAGACCAGGTATTCTGGAACAGGGTAATTCATTTGATGCACTCACCAGAGGTATGGCCACACAACCGCAATTGGCATCAAATGTCTTCTATTCAAAAGAGGTTTTTTTATGATTTACCAATAATTGATCAATATATAATGATTTCACCATCGTAGATCACAATGAATTGGTTGAAGGCGGGAAAATCGATTGGGCAAGATTTGAATGCCATTTCTATTCAAAGGAATAGAGATCATGGTTTGGCGTCTTATAATGATTACAGATACTTCTGCGGTCTACCCAAAGCATCAACTTTTGCTGAGTTTTCTGATGTGATCGATAGAAATGTTGGTGTATATTTATTCAGAAAACCTTCCTTACTTTAGTATCTTTTAAGAATGTTGGGAGATTAGCCGCATTATACGAGCACCCGGATGATGTGGATCTTTCTGTTGGAGGTTCGTTGGAAGCTCTTGTTCCAGGAACGCTAACCGGACCAACTTTCCTGTGCATTTTAACTGAACAGTTCTATAGAACAAGGGTGGGTGATAGATTCTGGTTTGAGAACACTGGGAAACAAGGATTCACTCTGCCACAGCTTAATGAAATCAGGAAGACGTCGATTGCTAGAATTATGTGCGACAATAGTTTGAGTGTCAAGCTAATGCAGCCTAGAGCTTTTGAAAGAATTTCCAACTCGTGAGTATCCCGCCAATAATTAGAATTGTATTAATATTCTAATCCTTATTCTGATCCTAGGAATGTGGTGGTCCCATGCGAGAGTCTGCCCAAAGTAGATCTTAATTTATGGAAAATTGTTTAGCTCCTAATCACTTTGTTTAAAAATAGACAGTGCTTGTTGGAGTTGGACAAAATAAATATCGCAACTTTTGTACAGGTTTTATGGTAGATTCTTCATCAGTGAACTCAAGTTGAGAACCAAACGCAAAATTTTAATGAATGAGAGTAGAACGAAGAAATTTGAAATCTATTGATTCAGAAATTCCATCATTACCGGTGGGTAGCGTAGACATACTCAGGGCATTAGTTTTATGTATCTTTTATATCACTTTACAACTGGGTATTGAATCAATATAGTTATTGTAGTTAGTTATTATCTTTATTGAAAAGATATTATCAAAACCGTCTCACCATTTCCTCATCATTCGACCGCTTACTGAATAATCACATTATTACTGGAGGACACAAGTACTGACATGATATTCTGAAATATTTTCAAAAATCTCTCAGAAATGTAATTTTGGATTTCATTTTTCAGTTATGGTCCCACTTTTCCCTTAACCATCATATTACTTGTCAACTCAGCTATTTATGTCTATATAGGCTTCGCCTAAACAAAACTACAGTTAGTCAGTTGAAATTTATTGTACTTTACGAATTATCTTTTATGTCGGGTTTTGAGTTGTGATTTTGTTGATTTTGATTTTTTCAAATCGTTCGCTCGTCTATCGACTTGTTAGCTGGCGCAGTCGTGTAGATATTTTTTTCGGAACCAAGACTTTTGAATCAACCGGAAAAGTGATCCTACAAACAGTTCATTCGGAGTGTCAGAGTGGGTTCAAAATCTGGATTATTCCAATACAGAACCTGTCATCTTCAAGTGATCAGAGATAAGTGCCATCATCGCCTTGTTTCGCAAGGACCAGCCAAGTTTGGAAAGACTACATTGCTGCCTGAACCCTGCTATGCAATAACAACCATAATACCCAAAATTTCTGCAGAAGAACTCAACCTTCAAATTTTATTTCTAAAGAATTGTATCAAATGCTGCCTACGCAAATGAATCAAGTAATTCAGGGTATTCAGAACCATGTGAAGATGTTTACACTGACGATTCTCAAGGAATAAATCACGGTCAAGTTGCACAAGATTCAAATAACTTTGAAAGCGAAGATTCAGCTCACGTCGAAAATGAAAATTTTCAGGAAATCTCCGTTACCTACGAACGTAACCCAACACCAAAACTAATTTCTTAGAACAGTATAAATACAGGTGAGCTCTTTTATATAAAATTTCCGGAAAATGGGTTAAAAATTCTTGATTGATAGTGGATCCACAAAATCCTTTATCGATCCTGAACTAGCTAACAAATTCTACCTAAATACTATTTTTTACGATCCATTTATCGTTTCCACCATTTTCCAGCAATCTGCTCACAAATACAGTGCTCAAATACCAACTTAAAAATTATTTAATTTGAACAAGAATAAGAGCTTGAAATTCCATCTTTTCAAATTTCATAACGTATTCGACGGCCTTATAGGATCGCTCATATCTCTATGGACGAAAGTTTAATATATTAACCGACCATGAACCATCACAATGGCTTTCTAATCTCAAAGATCCTTCTTCAAAATTATTGCGCTGGCGGATCAAACTAGACGAATACGACCACACAATCATTTACAAAAAAAGAAAGTTGAATACAAATGCTGACGCTTTGAGTCGCATAAAAAAAACCGGCGAGATATCAGCATTAACTGAATACATGAACGATTTCAACCACTCCTTATAAAACAAACAGATCATCAACGAACCTGGACCCAACACGATAGACATAGACCAAATGTCGACTGTTGCAAACCCTGACCTCGACAATAACGTAGTAGACCCCGAAGTCCTTGACCATCAAAATGAAAACAACGGCAATATTGTCCATACGAACGACCAAGTCCCTATAGTAGGGGTACCAATAATAGAAGCTGCAGTCAATCACGAAGCTAATCAAATAATCATATCCAAATTTCATCACTCCCAGCTAAAACCAAAAAAGTAATACTTTATATGAAAAAACACAGATTTATCGTTTAACTCAGACAATAATTTTGAAAATGACGTCATGTCATTTATAAAAGAATACGTAAATCCAGTCAAATTGTACTCAATATATTTCGAAAACCCTAACCTCCACAAACCATTTTGCGAAATAGTTCAAAGAAACTTCAAATGGCCCTCGCTGAAATGTAAAAGATGTTCAATTGAACTCTCGGATGTCGAAGATAAAAACGGAATTCAAAACATTACTTATTCAAAATTACCATGAAGGAAAGGCAAATCACCGCGAAATCAAAAAAACAGAACAAAGAATAAAAACGAAATACAATTGGCGCAATTCAAGAGATTCCATTCAGACAATTATTATTGTCTCTAAGCAAAATACACTCTCTATGACGGTTATCGGAAGATTTAACTCCACATTGAATCAAATAAATTATAACGAGAACCTGTTAGAGACCAAAATTGACCTAATCGCAACGATCGTTCAAAAAGCCGTATATAGAGAAGATTCTATATTTATGAAGGACATGATCAATCAAATTGTGAACGTTCATTAAGTCATGGATTCAATCTTACAGGATGTAGGGAATTCCCTCACATTCACCAAACTCAAAATAATGCATCCCAGCATGATAAAGAATAAAGAATTTTGTTCCAAACTAGTTAAATTGCAAGAAAAAGTAGTCACCTTCGAAAACATTCTGCTATTTGAACAACTCACCGAATCAGAAGCTTTCACTCAGAATAATAGAGAACCTAAGTAAATTCTACACATACCAATCATGCTCACAGATATTTTTGAATATTTTCATTTATACTCTATACCAATATACAAGCAGAGTCGGTTTGAGGTAATCGTACCGCGAAATAGATTTGTTTCAAAATCTCAATTGCACTAAAACTCTCACTCCCCGATGAAGACGCCACACCAAAATTGCGAACAAATTGAGGTGAAACTCACCCAACCAATAACTCATCATCTCGATAAAACCGATAAATGGGTTATTGTCCTGCCTGCCAAAACAGTTGTCAAGCTAAACTGCAATTACCAAGAAGAAATTCAAAAACTTATGGGTACATATCTAAGTCAACTACTCATTGGATGTCAACTAGCCGTAAACTCAGAGATACAGATAAACCAAAAAGATACATTTGTATCCAGTCACCAGTACTATTTCTTGACTTTATCAAACCATTTCCGTCACCACCAACCCTTAACCTGAGTCACCACCTTTATGAAATCAAATTAGACTGTTCACATCATCTACATGAAGAGATTCTACAAAATGAACCACGACTAACATTCAGCAAAATCTCAGAAGCACCCAACGTGTGGACAATCTCCCTCTACGTTTCCATAGTTGTTGGTGTCTCCATCCTGGGCCTCAAGAAAACTAAATGTTGGAAGAAACAGATACCAAAAGGTCCAGAAGTCCCAGAAGAAATTCAACTTCCTCGTTTACGATAAAGTTGAATCTTGAGGAGGGAGGAGTTATGGTCCCACTTTTTCCTTAACCATCATATTACTTGTCAACTCAGCTATTCAAGTTTATATAGGCTTCGCCTTAACAAAACTACAGTTAGTCAGTTGAATTTTATCATTCTTCACGAATAATATTTTATGTCGGGTTGTAATTTTGAGAAATAAAAGTTTTTTAAAACGTTCGCTCGTCCATCGACTTGTTAACTCATGTAATAGAAAAAAAGTTTACTTTGATGAGACATTATCATTTTGTGACTACTCTTAATATCTGACACGATATTCAAATCATAAACACACACATTTCAGATCATTTTATCATAGCGAAAGGCGAAGTCACTTTACCTTTGAACTGAGTTAACTGAGCTACGCCTGAACTCGGAGTTTTGGATCTGTGGGTGTGTTTTTTTGGGCCTTTCAGAAATTTCATAGTTTTCACAGGCTATGCAAATCCTAACTGGCCAAAGTAAACGTTGAAAAAAAGGAGCAGAAAATGAAAACGATTGGGTCCACAATGATTCAACTGAAGTGCATTTTCTCACATTTTCTGGCGATCAAAAAAATAATCAATTAACGAATATTCACTATAGTTCGTCTATAGTATGGTCATAATATTCGATTTTCCTCTTGATAGAAGGTGAGTAAAATATGAGTTTTTTTTGTTTTTTTTCATCTGATATACTCCAAAATCGGCATCGGAGTCCTTTGTGTAATCGAAACAACTTTATTCAATACAATGGACAATTTGCACATTTTTTGGAAATATGAAAAATATAAGGATTAGTAAGTACTGATGCCATTGATGTTTGAAAAATCAACCTATGACCTATAATAATGTAGTTATCACTGATTAAAGAGCGCCAATCAACATCCACTACGTCACAGAATAGACTATCCGTCTGTCTTATTGACGACATGACTCGCTCTCTCTCGTGAGGGTAATATGGCTCCACCCCGTTTGCGATCATACAGTGAAATTCGCGTCTTCTTTTTCATTTATTCAGTATATTTTTGGGTATTTCGGAAAAAATTTCGCTGGTGACTTTCAGATAATGTCTAGAATACGTATATAAAATGTCAAGTTATTTGAAATGTATGCAAATTGTCCATTGTTTGATATCTTGTTGAATGAACCCATTTTTTGACACTAAAATGAACAATTTTATCAATTCTCGCCAAACCGAACAACTCATGACATGTATCAAAATTGATGTTTTGGTTAGCGGACATGTACAAACTATTCCCGAAGAAAGTGTATCAAACATATAAATAATAAAAAAAATCCATATGTACCAACTTTATGACGGAGACTGTATAAACGACTCACGTAGGACATCTTTTGAACTCCACTAATCACACTGTTGAACGTAGCTGGGGTTGTATGATTGGCGATTCAAATGGCTCCTCTGGTGCCGCAACCGAAAGCGCGCTATACTTGTGAGAACGTGACTACTTCATTTTTTATCGATAGGCCGTAGCCAGTTTTTGTGCGTGAATTGAGGTTTGTTAACTTCATTACTGGTTCTCGTATCAGTCAAGTACTAAGTGTTTCTTGTTATCGACAATCTTCACCTTGATGTCCATGAGTTGATTATCTCAACACTTATGAGAAATCTCGGAAAATACCATTCAATTACCACAAAATAATCATTTATCAAGGTGGTTCGTCAAAATCTTTTTATAAATAATAACAAAATCGCAAATGAATCTGCAAGTTTTCACGAATCCAGTAGAAAGAGCATGCAAACAGCTGATGTAGATGTCTATCACGTTCTCGCAAGTTCGAGCGGATGATCGCCAATAGTTGTAGCCGCCAACAGTACTTATACGGTTCATTTCGGGAAAACCCATCAAAACTATTGCCGAAAATGTTTAGATACTAGATGCAAAACGTGGACCGGAAGACATGTGCTAACGAAATCTTCGGATAATAAAATACCCTGAAATAGGATTATTCCAGGAAACGGACACAAATTATAATTAGTGAGCAACTTAAACTGAGAAGACGGGTTTTATGGTGTTTTTCTGGAAGAATGGTGCTGCAGGGATGCCGGTTCAGATACGTCACGTTGATATTTTGTGATTGTATTCCAACAATTATATCCATGCCCAAGAAATAGTCATCGAGTTATCGCATGATAACATCGCATGGTCTTGAACCAAAGAATGTGAATCACAAATGTCTGAAAACGGAAAAACGGAAACTTATCCCCCAGAACTTAACACCGCGCCTGTATGAGCGTTCTAAATTTGATGACCTTAGAATGAACGGGGGTTCAGGTTTTTCGCACCAATGCATTGATACGTTTCTTGTTGATGCTATATAGGTCCAAATTTTCTGCACCATTGCATTTTAAAACAGTGTTAGGGCCAATTTTATTCAATTTTATAACCGATCACAGCTCAGGTATATTCATGACCACCATGTTAAATACAGTGCGGCTGAGAAGTCCAAGTGAACTACCCGTTCAAATGAAACTCCAGGAACAGATATGATATTCTATTTTCAACGAGAAGACTCTTCATACATACAGTCCATTTCACGAGGGTTCATACTCACGTCATCGATGACGTCATTACTTCAAAAAAAACGTATGTCGTGGCTAATTCATATAGTTTCAAATTTTGCATGATACTAAATTTGTTTTAGTATCATGCAAATTTTGTATTGAAGCCGAACAAGTATGTTCCAAAACGCTCTCCAGAACACGTTCAGATTTGTTTTCCATTTAGATTTTGGATTCAGGCTGGACATCCATTGAAAGCGTAGTCGCGTGTATATCCGCCATCCGGATGCGAGTTATCGTTAGACTAGGCAGCTTACAGCGTGCATGCACTGCTTGTGACTCTACCATTAGACTCAACGCTATTCCAGTTCGCTTCTGTTTGTGCATTAAGAAAATCATGTAGAATGAAATTGCAAGATATGTAGTTTTTGAAAAATCCTCACATGGAGGGATTGCAAGCTCGGGAGAGTGAAAAAATACATTCATAAAGAAGTCCAGTAGAAATATCATTATTAAAAAAAAAATTGCTGAGGATCTGATCTTTTTGGGGGATACATTCGCCACAATTGTGTGTTTTTGCAAAGGGTTTTTTTTCTATTTATAATAGTTCACAAAACGGACTTCTCTTAGTAAACTAATAAGCAATCGTTGCTATATAGACACGTTTGAATAAAAAACTAAGAAAGCACCAATATCGCAAAAACCCACAATAGTCGAGTTTTATTCTTATCAGTAGACGTCCCCCCATCACTGGATGAACATCAACCCACGAGAAATTAGCTAGTCAGCATTTTTTTTTATTAATTATCATCTAGACGAAATTTAATACATCACTTTGGTGGCCAAAAGTAGATTAACAGCCTAAAACTTGATAACACTTTGATCCTGCAACAGTTATCAAAGATGTCATGGTGCATTGAAGAACTTGAATCCATTTGTCAGTTCACCAAACCAGTGATTCTTTTCGATTTTCATAGGGTACACAAATTTTTCCTTTAGGATGGTGCTAACCAATTTTTCCAGAACTTACACATTTTTTTTTGTAACGTGAAAAAAGGGACCTGAACAATATTTTGAATAAAATCGACATGACCGATCAAATGAAAGATTGTTTGAACCATTTTGATGCACCAATAATTTTTTTATAATTGAAGCAGGATGACTTTGTGAAGCTTATTAGCTTAATAAACGATTATCATATCATATTATATTATAATATCAAAGTTTTATCAAATTTCAGGCATGTTTATCCGACCGTGAGTGTATATTTTGATTCTACAGAGTGTAAGAATTTTTCCAAGTTTTGTGATAGTATCAAAAAGAACAAAGCATCAGACTATTGCGTTTTTTGAAAATGCGGAGTAAAGGATTTTTCTTGTAATTTGCAGACCGCCTTAATGGCCGTTATTTTAAGTTATAAAAAAATGATAAATAATCAATAATTTTTTTATACCTAACTCATAAAATAACGGGCATTTGAGGGGGAGTGAAAAATGGAAACATTTTTCAGATCAGTTATCAACTGCAAGACATCACGTCCTACCCAATCATAAGGTGATAAATAAGTCACATTCCTCACTTTGGGTGAAGAAAATAATAAACGTAATTCTATTACAAACAAGTACCAGCGGAACATAGATGAGGAGACTGAAATCATGAACACGAACTGAATATAAACTAAAATAATGTCAAATTCTGCCTGCCCAAAATATTCATTCAACAACAATACTAGCCTTTTCTTTCTTCTTTCAACAACGCATGACTGCTCCAATAATCCATCTTTCTGATCTCTGGACTGCAATTGACGTTGATGCCTTGAAGTCCTGATCAATTCTGATTTCATGAGAACTGATCTTTTAAGAGTTGTAATTTCAATTCAAAGGGCATCAGATACTCTCTACAAAGGTTCAGGAGATGGAATAGGAAATGAATAGGTACAAAGAACAAGTTTCTTGAAATAACTCACCTCCAAAACTGCCTCAAGTGGTAAAAAAGGTTTTTCAGCATCTCCATCCTTTGTAAAGTAGACCACAAGCTTTTTCATCGTATTTTGTTCACATTCTGAATACCGACAAGGTATTTTTTACAACAAAACTGTGACATTGGAGATGTTAACTGACTTGTGTTTTGAGAACAACATTGTTTTGGTTAATTACTTGATCACATAACCAAATCTTAGGTTATTATTATTTTGAGATGATAGAAATCAGCTGTTGCTCGGCGGCCATTTTGGATTTTAGTAACGACCGATGTTTATCACGTCATTAATTCTGTTTCAGTCTGTTTTTAAACCTCTCCATGAGTTTGAAAAGGAGAGACAATCAATGACGTGAGTATAAGCCCTCGTGAAACGGACTATACAAAATTAACAGAATATCTCAAAAAACTGCCTTGATCTTGATTTGCTCAAGCAAAAAATTATTGAGTGCTTCCACTATTGTCAGACTCAGTCCTGACATACATTACATTGACAGTGACAGTACTGACACAACACAATCAATGTCACTGCGAAAGAATAGAATACATTCCCTATCAAGTATAGATTTTCATGCTAATGTTCATTCCTTTAGAAATGTTCAAGTGGAGATATTAATTGACAAAATTAAAGGATAACACTTCTCATGGCTTTGACATCCTCCCACCATGAGAAACTAGAAAACACCTTTGAAAGTTTCTCATAACAAAATTTAAAAAAATACATCATTTACAAAACCTTAGTCGCTAAGAGACTACTCACAATCCTCTAGTCTCTTTGGAAGTTTTACTACTCTTCCACTGCGCGCCTTGTGCGTTTCGATTACTCTGCTTTTACACAAATCACTTCCGTCCGCGTTAGGCGAATCACTGTCAGGATGAGAGTTCTCGTCATCCTTGGTGTCAGAACTTTGGGGACCAAGCAAAGACCCATCCGGTACAAACACCTCGACAGCATCAGGCAAATACTCTGGCTCACCACCAACAGGGTCCATTTCCAATGAAAAAAGTCTTTGCACAGGACGAAATAGTTGTCCTTTTGAAGTCATAACACGCACCAATCTTACACAGCCATCTTTACCCGGTAACAACTCGACAACACGTCCGATAGGCCAATCAATTTGCTTATTATTGTCATCGCCTATAAGAACGACTTCACCGAACGTGATTTTTCTCGACGATTTTGTTTGACACATCACTTGTAGTTGTCCCAGGTACTCATTTCTGAAACGTTTTCGTAAGTCCACCCGTAGTTTTTGCATATTTTTTACCTTTTTGCACAAAGATTGAGAGTCCACCGCGTCACAGTCGGGTACGCCACTGTTTTTCAGCTCACGAAGAAATATATCAGGTGTCAGAGCCACCAATTCACTAGCGTCGGCAGACTGATAAGTCACTGCTTCACAATTTGGGATAACAGACATCTACTCCTCATAATCCAAACACGAACGTCCAAGCATCTTACGCAGTAGCGTCTTGAAAACTCCGATGAGCCTCTCCCAGAAGCCACCATGCTGCCATAGCAGGGTTGAAGTTCCAGGAGATCCTTTCTGTAGATGAGGACTCTATGATTTGGTTCCAATTTATGATCGAGAATGCCTTCTCTGTCCCAACAAAGTTAGTCCCGTTGTCGCTGTAGATCGTTTTCGGACGACCGCGTCGCGAAATAAAACGTCTGAGGGCAGCAATGAAGCAATTCGTGGACAAGGACATACACAATTCGAAGTGTAATGCTCGATAAACAGCACACGTGTACAACACTATCCATACCTTCTGTCCATTTATTAGGTAAAGCGGACCCGCCAAGTCTACACCAAGTATCTCGAAGACAGATGCATCTCTCACACGATTCAATGGAAGGGGAGGGCTCTTCACCTGACAAGCTCTGCGACTGAGTCGTCGAAATATTTGACACTTTCCAATTATTCCTCTTATATAGCGTCTGCCACCCAAAATCCAGTATTTTTTCCTGATCAGACTGATGAGTCCTTGAACTCCAACATGACAAGATTTCTGATGCATCTGCATAACCAATTTACTTGTTACTTCATGTTTGCTGGGTAAAATTATCGGAAATCTAAAGTTCTCATTATCAGGTCTATTGGAGATACGGGATTTTGACCTCATGATTCGTCCGTAATTATCCATGATTATCTCCAAACCTTTTAATTTTGGGTCGTCCTTGACAAAAGCCTCCCTTTGCACAATTTTTAGGACAAATATCTCAGATTTCTCCATTTACTCAACTGATTAAGGTCCTATGCGTCTATTTTCATCGTTCTTCTTCTTTGTATTGAAGATGAATCGAAAAATCCAGGCTGTTACACGCACAATCTTTTCATATTTTCCGAAACGAGAGAAATTCCAAAGGTCTTCCGTCATGTCAATCTCAGCATTGGTCATAGCTACCACGATTCCTTTCTTCTTTTCACGAACAATTTCTTCTTCATCACAGGAAATCTGTTCTTCTTGTGGCCATAGGTCTGAATGTAAACGTAACCACTTCGGCCCCTCCCACCATCTGGACTCCAATAAAAACTTAGCAGAGCACCCACGAGAGGGAAGATCAGCCGGATTCATTGTTCCAGGCACGCTCTATTCCCCACAAAGGTTCTCCATTTTTCTTTTCCACGTATCCAGGACAGGACTGTAGTGGAGTCACTCCAAAAGTAAGAGTCCATGTTTTGATCCAGGTTTGGGAGAAAAGAGGCGTATAATCTTGCACCTATGGTGGCACTCAGCAACTCAAGACGGGGCATACTGATCTGCTTTTTGGAAACTACTTTTGATTTGGAGGCAAGTAGGTGAAGTGGCACTTGCTCATCATGCTTCACTCTTAAAAAGATGACACAAGCGTAGGCCTTTCCGCTTGAATCGCAGAAAGTGTGAAGACTAAGTTTTTCCTCAGTACCTCCAGCCATCACCCACATAGGTATTTCTATGTGTCTCAAGTATCTCAAATCTTCAACCCACTTCAAAAACTCCAACTTCATATCCTCTTCTGCAAGCTGATCCCAGCTTAGTCGTATTTCCCATGTTTTCTGTAGAAGCAATTTTGGACAAACTGTAACTGGGCTGGTGAAACCAATAGGGTCAAAAATACTTTGTGCTACACTCAATATAACCCTCTTTGTCACCGCTGACTGGCTGACTTCTTTCAAATCTCTCACACAACCTTTTATAGACAAAGTGTCTCGACCATTGTTCCATATAAGACCAAGAACCGGAATATCCCTGCCAAAATCATCACTTTGAGTCCTCTCCCACTCTCGGAGATCAAACTTTGCTTCAGCCATGACTTGGATTGATCCTCGCATGAACCTTGTCAAGGCCTCTTCATTGCAGACACGAGTCAGACAATTGTCAGCGAAGAAACTCTTGCCAAGTTTAGAGATGGTCTCAGTAGAATAGAATAGAGACTCACCATGTTCAATTTTCTTCTGACAATGCATCAGGTGGTGTTCTATCTTAGCTCCTAGCAAAAATGGACTGCTATTCACTCCAAACACAACGCGTCTATGCCTGTAACAAGTCTCCCTTCCCTGGTCGTCTATCCATAAGAAGCGTAGACAATCTCTATCAGACTCGTGCAGGCTTATTTGTAGAAACGCCTTTTTCATGTCTGAAACCACCCTTATCTCATTTTCTCGAAACCTGAGTAAGATGCTAGGAATCTCTTCAATCCCTTCTCCAGACATGTATTTATTGAGGGTTTATTTTTCTCCTTAGCGCTCGCATCGAACACTGGTCTAATCCTAGTAGTCGACCCTTCTTTCACAACAGGGCGGTGAGGCAGGTAGTGGACAGATTTTCTCAAATCATTTTCTTCCACCCTCTCAATTACATCTTCCATCAGCCATTCCTTAAAGACTCGGTCATAGACATCGGTCATGTTTTGTGACTTCAATATTTTTAAACAGCTATTTAACCTGGTCTGTGCGATATTATAGTTCGTAGGGAGAGGTGGGTGACCGTCGATCCATGGAAGCCTAACCTTGTAACGACCATCCGACACCTGTTCCATCGTTTCAGAGAAGAATTGTTTTGCCTCCATTGCCAACTGTAGTTTTCCTTTTGCACGTGTAGGTTCCGATATACCCAATATATCGAGCTTCCATAAACAAGTGATTGAGGCATCCTTCACAAAAAGACTAATAGTTGATACAGTGGTAGACCTTTTTCCGAATGAAGACACAGGAACTCTACCCATCAGAGTCCATCCAAGCAACGTCTCGACTGCAACAAGACCACACTCAAGCACTTGCCTCCTTCCGGTGTATAACTGTCCTGCAAAGTCCGATCCCACAAGCACATCAATTTGAGAATGTTGTTGAAGTGTATCGTTGATTTCAATATTGAACATTTTTAGTTTTTCCATCCAAGGGCCGGGAAAAACTGGAGAAACATCGGAACATATTTTAGACTGATCAAGTACATCCAACTTGAAAACAAAACCATTCGGCATAAGTTCCACTTTATACAGACTATGCATCTCCTCCGATAATGCTCCACCAAAAAGACAATGCATGATTCGCTCTCTTCTCCCAAAATTCAGACCCAGTCATTCAACAGTACTCTTCAAAATTTAAGATCTCTGAGAACCGGAGTCTATCAAAACACGCGCATCACATGAACCGTTTTTTCCCAATCAATTTAAACGCAAAGTCTGCAGGAAAACATGATTACTTGTGTAGTTCGCTGCGTTGACTTCCGGGGCTTTATCCGTCTCAGCTTTCCCAACATCACCACGTCTGGCATCCTTATTGACCTTCAGCTCAGGACACATTAATGTGACGTGTGTTTTGGAACATACTACACACTTGAGACGACCTCGACACTTTTTCGACGAATGTCCCACTTTCAGGCAGCTGAAACACGCCCTTTTAACCTTGCGGAGGTCCCTCTTCTTGTCTATCGGAAAACTTTGTGCCTTAAATCACTCTGCGCTCTCATGCAAACCATCGCAAAAAATGCACTTAGCAGCTTCACCATTCATCAAGTTCGCAGCTGTAGGAATATGACACAATTTCTCATGGTCGAATCCTGAGAAATGTCTCTAATACCAAAACCTTCTAACGCCAAAAAGACTCGCTGTTCATTTTCCACTTCGTTGCGCATAAACTGTATCAAAGCTTTCAAACGCTTCTCCAACGTTACATTGGAACCCTTCGCTCCAAGCCTACCTGCAGGTTCACAGATCCCTGAAGAATTGCTCTTGTGACTACTGCTATTTACCACCGACTCGTCTTCGCCTCCTTCGTCCAAAACCAATTTGCCACCCTGTGGTTTTTTGCCGGACCACAACCCAACAGCAGATCTCTGCCAAATTCCAAGAAGTTCGTCCGGGAGACAGGATTCAATAAGTGGAAAGAGAATCGCAGCATATTTGTCAGAAGTTATACCTAGTGTTTCGAGAGCCCTCAATTGTGTCTCAATTTGATCATATAAGCGAGAAATGTCCACTCTGCCTTTATTATCAGCGTTATTTAGAACCAATTTCAAGAGTTCCCTGACATAGACCTCGATTTGCATGTCCTCACGCCCAAATCTAGATATTAAACTCTCAATAATTTGTGGATAATGGTCCCCTGTAGCCGGAAAACTATCAACTAACTGTCTTGCCCTGCTTCCTGGCATCGTAGCCTGTACAAGATAGTCTACTTTGTCTGCAGTGTCAATATTCGGGTCTTCATGCACTTCCTTGAACTTTGCCCAAAAACCCAAAAAGATAACCATTCCCGAGTATTGCCATCAAACTTTTTAAACTGGATTTCGGGTAACTTAAAATTTCTCCTACCTTTGACTTGATGGTTCTCGCTGACTGAACTTTTGGCACTTCCATGACCGATATTTTCGGGAACAAAAATCTCTTGTAGCAGTTTAGAGCATTTTAAATCCAGAGTCTTGTACTTTTTCTTATACAAGTGACACTGCTCCTGATCTTGAGCTGAATCGTTTTCACTTGCGTCACTTTCCAACAAAAGCTCAAAAACCTCGGCACTCACAATATTTAACTCATCGTATTTATCGCGCAACAATTCCCATGCCACCTGTAGATCAACCGAATCGCGTCCAGGATCAAGCAATAAATCCTTCACTTCCTTTGACCGATTTGTAACAGATGCACGTAGGATTGCCCGCTGTTTCTTCTTGACTTCCAAGTCCGCCATTTTTCCGTCCTATCTCAGCTATTTTGTGACAAAAACACGTTCGAATCGGACCAACCAGCAGTAGTCTCACAAATGAATATATTAACGGCAAGTGACTTGCTAAATTCGAACAACAGTCTACCAAAATCGAACCGAACGGAACCGGAACTATTCACTGAATCTTTTCGCCGAGTTATTCACGTAATGCGTTCAAAAAGTCTGATTCACGCCGATCACGCCGTGATATCTGTCTTGTCACCGGTCGCCACGGATAACACTTCTCATGGCTTTGACAGCGGCTCTAAAAGGTCCCTCCCCTTATTTTTAATGTGTGCACCAAAAACTTGGCATACTTTCATTGCTGTCGAAATACTACTTTTTGATGTTACTGACGTACTTATAGCAGTGGCGGCTCGTGCTAATATGTGGATGTGTGCTGCAGAAGAGGAGAAATAATAAAAGTGAGAAGAAAGCAAAAGCATAAAAGTGCGCTGCAGGCGCGAAATCTTTATGAGGCGCATTCGCCATTTTATTAAATTACTCCACATTGTTAAAATTATCATTATTAGTGGTTATATTTTGCTGGTTATATTCGTTCATAGTTATTCACCCTAGAGCCCCCACTTGTACAGCATTATTCATTAAAAAAAAAAGACTGGAACCTAATCAACTTAAACTTTTTATCAATACAAGTTTTTACTATTTACATATCATCAACAAAACTAAACTTAATATTCCATAACATTGTGAACCAAGAGAACCAAACAAAATTTTATTTTTTAAAAACAAATTCCATACGCCTATTTTTTTTACCAACAAATTTTTCAATAACTTTTGCGTTAAAACTATCATTAGACTGAATAAGCTCCTTTTCAACCGAAAGCAGTGATAAAGCATTCAGTCTTTCTTGTGTCATCGTGTTCCGTAAAAAGGTTTTGACACGCTTCAACGTGGAAAAACAACGCTCTGCTTCTGTAGTGGATATTGGTGTTATGACAATGAATAAAAATAAAGTCATTACTTCATTGAATGAATCCTCCAGGTCATTATCATAAAAAAAATTCAAAAGTGATAGAAGATGGGAAAAATTTCGAAAATCTGGCCTTTCATATAACACCATCAGTTCCGCTTTGAGCTTATTCTTGTTGTTGTTGTTGAAGGAGTAACGCTTGACAGCCAAAGTAAGTTTGGACTCCTACTTGGGTGGATAGAACATCACAAACTTCTATTGCATCGCGTATTTTAGAGTCTTCTTTTATTCTACGCGCCGTGCAACACACACTTGAATCCTTTGAAACTTCTTCTAAAATACTTTTTGTTTCTCCCCGCACTTTCTCAACAATTCCCAGAAAAGTGTCTACATTTTTTCTAATGGAGGAACCACACGAGTTTCGGGACTGGAACTGATTAAATAATATATCGATGTGTGGCATTAATCGATGGAAAAAATGTAACCAAAAGTTGAAGTCAAAGTCCTCCAAAAGCCGCAGGCAGCCACTGAATTTTCTCACAGTCTCCATGGAAGGTGAATTTTGAATTTCTTCAAAACATTGCATCAACTTTTGGCAATTTTGGAAAACCACATTGACAGCCCTTGATTGATAATTCCATAGAGTGGTGCAAACAGATGGTTTTCTACGGGCAACTGATTCATCTTATGCTGACAAACGTGCGGGTGAATTTGAAAAAAATGTCGGAATAGCAGATAAATTCGCAAAAAATATTTTCGCTGATTTATTGCTTGCTGCACTTTGAGACATAATCAAATCAAGTTGATGTGCGTAACAATAAGTATAGTAGGCATTCTCATATTTACTTCTGACCTTCGCTTGTACACCATTAGTTTTTCCAGACATCACAGCTGCTCCATCGTAACTTTTGGGAAATCACCTTTTCTACGGTGGATTTAACCATTGAATCAAGAGCTTCGATAATTACCAGAGAAATAGACTCTGCGTCCTGTCCTCCTGGATTGGCAAATGACCAGAATCTTTCATAAATTTTTCCTTTATATTCATATCTTACCACAAGGCAAGTCTGCGTTTTTCCAGATATGTCAGTGGTATCGTCTGCTATTATGAAGATAAACTTGGAAATATTAATTTGTCGAATTATCTCTTCTTGACAAACTTCTAACATACATTCTAAAAGTTCGTTTTGGATTGTTTTTGAATGTCCTTTGAACGCACTGCCACTGCTAAAATGATCTCTTATTGCTGAGTCAACACTTCCCATTTGATCCAAAAGACCTTTGAAAACGCCAGGATTTGAAGAGTCCTCTTTTTCATCGTGACGACGGAGAGCTAATTCGAATGCACCACAAAACTTAATACAATCGATTATTTTGCTTAGAATATACCTATTTTTCTCATTATTCTCGTTGTGTTTTGTAATTGACATGCGATAAGCACTATCAAGTTGAGTAGCAATATTCACTTTACCTATATATTTGCTTAGTTTAAAACGTAAAATATGTGTGTTTTATTTTGGGTATGCCTTTTCACTACGTTGCTCAAGTGTCCCAAATCCGTTACTCCTGATTTGCTCCAAGAATTTTCACCACCAAATAATAGGCATGGAAAACAAAACAGTGCCTTTTTTTTCTCACATCCACAAATCCACTTATTTTCTTCATAAGTTTTGACGTGAAATTGGCGCTTATATGTAGAACTTTTGCTTTTCGCATCCTGTGTTATTTTCAGAGTTGGTGTAGGCCGGCCAAGTTCTTTAATTTTAATTTTGTCCTCCTAAGAAAAACGCACAAACGGATTTTCCAGTAAATAGGATACTTGATTCATTTTTCACAAAATTATCGTCGAAAAAATACTGCGACTGAACGTTTACACAAGCACAAACTCGTTTAAAAATAAAACATCAACCAAATACAACAACGATGGTGCTATAGTCTAAGCAGCTCCAATGCAGATTGAATTAGCCGCGTTGAAAACATCCAAAAACCGGCCGAAAACACAAAAAACTTGCAGTATTTCATACATTGATATTGGGGTTGTGGTGAGCTGAAATTCATATCGCACACACTGCCGAATGCGTCCGAACTAATCTCGTGCCATGCGGTGTGGGCTATTGCGCGGAATATTGAGAGCGCATCATGTTTCTGTTATTTTCAGATTTCTCTGGTTATTTTTAAAAAGAATTTTCTTGCAGAAGTTCATGAAATAAATTTTTAAAAGTTAACTTTTATTTTCTTGTGCTGCAGCTCCTCAGCACATATACACCAGCCGCCACTGACTTATAGTATTCAAAATGGCGGCTGGGCGCCATTTTTAAACATTTTTTTAAATGGAAAGGGTGACACCTCATTTTGAAGATCCTGATGAGTACTTTATAACCCTTGAATATTGAGTCGATATCTTCAAGTACTACAAAATGGCGGTACATTTAATTACTACATTGATACAAACACTTTAAAAAAAAAATCGTCAAATTCAATTCAAAAGATGCTGGAAATATTCTTGACATAAAGTTTGGGTTAGGAATAAATGCTTTTTTGACATTTTTGTCAAAAAAGCATCTTTTGAACAGAGCTATTTTTCTCGGGCCGCGCATGCGCTTGGATCGGGGCAACTGGTGGCTGGGTGATGTCACATGTGACAATATTTATAACCTCCAAATTGCTGTCAGTGTCAGTGCCAAGTTTGAATGAGTTTTAATCGTGTTTCGTGAAGTGTTACATACTTATTTTTTCAACAATACATAAATAAAACGTTGGTAAGTGAATTTCAACTATAGATCAAGAAGCGCCATTTCTGTTCACGCAAATTTCATATTTTTGTTTTGACATCACTTTCGCGTTCACATTGCAGAACAGACTTTATGCTCTATCCTTGTTCTACTTTCAGCAAGACAAGGATAGAAGCACGGTCGTGAACGTGATACTGCTTGTCACTTGCCCTGGTTAGAACGCATGCACTTTACGCTATCGGCGAGAAAAACAGCCCTATTGAACTTGACGAATTTTTTCAAAAGTGTATGTATCAATGTAGTAATTAAATGTACTGCCATTTTGTAGTACTTGAAGATATCGACTCAATGTTCTAGGGTTATAAAGTACTCATCAGGATCTTCAAAATGAGGTGTCACCCTTTCCATTTAAAAAAATGTTTCAAAATGGCGCCAAGCCACCATCTTGAATACTAAAAGTACGTCAGTAACACCAAAAAGTAGTATTTCGACAGCAATTGAAGTATGCCAAGTTTCAAAATTTTTGGTGCACAGATTAAAAAAAAGGGAGGGGGGGGCTTTTAGAGCTGCACTGTATAAGTCAATTGACGATAAAAAAGTCAAGATACTTTTCTGTTTCTATCCATTCAAAATCAAGTTTACAGTACACTTGAATAATAATTTATCGAAGAAAACATTGGTCCATTCGAGACGGATAGAGATTCATCAAGCAAGAGAAGATTAGTATAAACTCATCATTAAACTTTGAAGTGAAAAGCAAGGTTTAAAGCCTTGTCTCTGAGCCTCTTAGGACGACGAGATTTGCTGAGGACGAGAAGCAGTTTGGAAATTGGTTCCAGCAGGACTTTAAGGTAAGAGAGCGATCTTTATCTTTAATTTGTGAATTTGAAGATGTCACACAAGTCAGATTCGGAGGCTAAGGAGGCCGTTTCAAAAAGAAAATTGTCTAGATTTCAAACTTTTCTGAATAAATTCAAGGTAATTATTGCATATACGGTTTTCAGCTATTTTTCGATTTTTTCAAAATTTTCTTATATAGACACATTCTAGAGTCTTCAAGGATTCCAAATTCACTGGCGGAGAAAAGTTTTGTTTACCAAATTCAATAATGATGGTGAATTAGCCGAGGAAAATTATGTCGAAATTAAATTTAGGCTTGTGAATATTGAGACATTATTGATTGAATTCAGCGGTATAATTTTGAATTTTTGTCAATTAGAAGATGGAGAAATAAACAAAGATGAGCTTCTGGAAGACGAAAACGACCGAACGAATTTGAGGGAAGGTATTATAGACTAATTTCCAGAGCTAAACTGAAATGTTAAAGTTGTAACAGCTGTAATGATGTTAATTCAGGTCCCAATATAAAATTACCCCCTATAAAGTTTCCGACATTCAATGGTAAATATTATTGTGCCTGATTAGAATTCAAGGATGTATTTGTCAATTTGGTTGACGGAAACCAATCGCTGAATGACATTCAGAAATTTCACTTTCTGCGTTCCACATTGGATAAAAATGTTCTTTCGGTTATTGAATCGATTGAAGTGTCCGCTAATAATCACAAAGTAGCTTGGCAATTTTTAGTAGAAAGATTCGAAAATAAGGCTATGATTATCCATGATCATATTCAGGCTATTTTTGAACATCCTATGGTGCCTTGCGAATCGCATATTGAATTGAGAAGCTTATATGATTCGGTTACCAGGCATTTGAGGTCTTTGACAAGTTTGGGTGAGAACACCAATGTTTGGGATCGTTCAATTATTCATATCATCTGCAATAAATTTGACTCTGTTACTCGTCGCGAATGGGAAAATTATCTATCTAAAGGTGAATTACCCATTTTTGATGATATGAATAAGTTTCTCAAAACTAAATGCGATATTTTGGAAAAACCATGAAGCCAGCGGACTATGTAGTAAAGTGACTACATCACGAGAGAATAAATCAAGGAAGCATGGAAGTCATGGTTTTCCGGCAGTGGATGGCACCAGCAATCATAAATGTTGATTAGTTTTGAGTTTTCTGGAGCCTACCTGCTGTCATTGCGACATTAGTCATTGATATGTGATTAGACAATTCATTTTTTGGAAGTTAAAAATACATTACTGATTGATCCACAAACAGTTTTTTTGATTAAAAGATATAACGCGACCGATAGGGTCCGACCACATTCAACATATAGTTTTTCGCTGCCAGATTAATCAGTAAACTCGAGAAGATGGGAAGAATTCTTGAACAAAGGAAATGTAGATTTTCCAACGATTGAAAAAATGACGGCATTCCTAACTAAACGATGCAAATCTCTAGAAACGTTAGAGGATAAAAACAGAGGTGAAAAACCATCACATAGTAAGACTTTAACTCTAACACATGTTGCTGCGGGAAAAATTACATGCGCATTTTGCCAAAAGAATCATCTGAATTTTCAATGCGAAAAAATCAAACACATTCCTGTTACAGAACTTTATCCAGTGATTAGGAAATGCAAATTATGTTTTGACCGTTTGCAACCATTCCACGATAAAAACGCTTGCAACTCAGCTGGATGCAAATACTGTGGCCGTGAACACAATACACTGCTCCACGCATTTTTTGATCAGAACCAAAAAACACAAACACATAATACTCAACAGCAAACCAGGGTTGAGAATACTCCTGGACATCAAGTCACACAATCACAAATCACACAACCACAGACTAATTGTCAAGAAATACAACTACGAACGGACCTAACACGCAGGGATCAAGCCACTCAATAGAAGATCAAGGTACGGTTTTTATTCCATTTCTAAACATGCATTGTTTAGATCCAGAAAATGGGCAAATACTGCTAGCAACTGCGATAATCAAAATACAAGATTATCAGGGAAACTTCATAAAAGCCAGAGCAATTCTGGACAGTGCATCGCAAAACACCTTTATAACTAAATCTCTTGCCAAACGACCTAAATTAAACACTGAAAAATTCACGATTCCAGTAGCGGGAATAAATAATTCAATAAGTCAGATCTCAAACAAGATTGAAGCGCATTTGATGTCTATCAATGGTAAATACAAAACAAAGGCTCATTTTTGATTGTAAACAAAATAACAGAGAATTTGCCTCAAATTTCATTTGACCTTTCCCAAATGAATATACCTGACAATTTACAACCTGCACACAAAAATTTGAATGTTTCACGTCCTGTTGAGATTTTGTTGGCAATAAATATTTTCTTCGACGTTTTATGTCTTGGACAAATTTAATTGGGAAACGACAAACCAGTTCTTCATAACAATAAATTGGGCTGGATTTTAATGGATCGCTATTCTCTAGAAACCATCAACAGAAAGAACAAATAAATAAAACCATTTGTAATTAACTGATAACTAATAATGACTTATACCCACAAATCGAAACATTTTGTCCTAAAGAAAATGAAACTGAATATAAAAAACAATTGCCTCAAAATTTATCATGCGAAAAACACTTTTTAGAAAATTATACACGCTTATCAAGGGAGCGTTTTGAAGTTGGATTGCCGTTGGTACATGTGGACTCAGAGGATTTGTGGACTGTATTTATTCTCGCTTATACTCAGCTTGTGATTTTTTAAAGGTTCATTAGTCAAAAAATATGCAATTTTACAAGAGCTAATACTAATTAGACGTCACTTCATTCACAGAGTTGGCTGAGATTGTTTTCTATTGTTGCCAGGGCAATAAACAATAATAATTGCCAGGGCAATAAACAATAAAGTCATCACGAAATGAGCGGCGCTGCAGAGCAATGTTGTCACGAACCACTCAGTCTATAGTTGGCCTGAACATACCGCCCGCCTTGAAATATCAATTTCAACATTGATCTTCTATTGGAAGCACACACTGTTTAGTAACTGGCCGTTTATAGATTGTTCCATCATTAGTTTTCACACTTGCCACTCTAATGACGTTGTCAGCACCACCATGGAGTTGTACTACTCGGCCAAGCTTCCATTTACAAACTGGAACATTGTCCTCTTTAACCAGAACCAGACTTTCAATCTTCAGGAGATTTGGAAAATTCTTTTTCCATTTTGACCGTGTCTGCAATTCGGAAATATATTGAAGATTCCTCCTATTCCAAAAGTGCTTAACTAACATCTGTAGGTGTTGGTAATGCTTCAGCCAATTTTCGGGAACACTGACGTAATTTTGTTCAGGTAGGTTGGTAATGGATCTTCCAACCAGAAAATGAGCTGGTGTCAAAGGCGTCATATCTTTTGGATCCGATAAGAGGGGTGTCAATGGTCTGGAGTTTATCACTTTTTCTATTTGAGCTAAAACAGTGCTGAAATCTTCAAATGTAAGACTGGCATCGCCAATGACTCTCTTAAAATGGAATTTAACAGGTTTGACGCCCGCTTCCCACAGTCCCCCAAACTTTGGTGCTCTAGGCGGAATAAAATGCCATGAGCTGCTACCTTTTTATCGGGAATATAATCACAATTTGTAAATGGAATTGAAATGACTGAAGTGAGTTGAGAAAACACATTGATTGGGCCTTTCCACCATGATTCAGAATTCATCAAGGTCTTAGTAGTACTACCCCTAGAAAGACAATCCGCAGGATTCAGTTCTAAACGGATATGATACCATTGAGAAGAATCATTGACTGCATTTGCGACACCCTATTCGATACAAAAGTTTTCCATCTTGTAGGACACCCTTCAATCCAGCACAGGGATATAGTCCAGTCTGACCAATGGAAATAATCATCAATATTCAAATTCAAAGAGTGTTTAACCTTATCAACCAACTGAGCAGTAATCACTGCAGCGCATAGTTCAAGTCGGGGCAACGTTATCCTCTTCATCGGTGCCACACGTGATTTGGAAACTGAAATCCTGGAATCTAAATACTGATGATCAGATGTGAAGCTAACTAAATAAATGCATCCACCATAGGCTTTCTCAAATGCATCAGCAAAAGCATGGACCTGCAAAGATATCCCATTGTTGGACAGAACAGATCGAGGAATGCTAAATGAATTCAAAAGCTGTATATTGTCACAGAAACTTAACCATTTGTTGGAAAAAGATGATGAGATGGACTGATCCCAGTCAACCTTTTTTTGCCGAAGCAATTGCATCATTATCTTTGCCACAACTACAATATGTCCCAAGAGCCCTGAAGAGTCAAATAATTGAGATATGGCAGATAGAATAATTCTTTTGGTGATTGATTAACCATCATGACATTTTTCTTTTATCGAATAGTGGATTGTGTCACTAGAAGAGTTCAAGAATATTCCCAATGTTTTATTTTGCTCTTCCTTATCCAAATGAAAAATGTTTGAAGATAAGTTTTTATCAACGTCAATCAAATCCAACAATTCCTTCTGAAGTTGTAATAATTTGGAGAAAGAAAATTCTCCAATCAATAAATCGTCAAGATAGAAACAATTCAAAATCTTGTCACAAGCATCAGGATATTGTTCTTGGAAATCCAGTGCTACTTGTTTAAAACATTGCACTGCCAAAAAAGGAGAAGATGCACATCCTTACAGTATCAAGTTGGAAGCACATGGTTTCTGAATCAGGACAATCCAGATTTTTCCATAAAATACCCTGATACCTACGTTGATTTGGATCGATCAAGATTCGTCCATACATTTTCAAAATGTCAGCATTCAAGACAAAAGGAAAAGCACGAAATTGAAAAATTATAGTCAAAAGATCATTCTGGACTGTTGGTCCAACATGCTGTACATCGTTCAGGGATAACCTCGAATCAGTTTGAGCTGAGGCATCAAAAACCACTCTCACTTTGGTAGTTAAACTGGACCCTTTGATCACTGCATGGTGTGGAAAATAATAGGACTGACCTGAATCTGGTGTCTCAAAAGAGAAGTCCAAAACCTTGGTCATGTGTCCAAAATACTCGTATTCACTCAAGAATGAAACATATTCATTTTTCAAATTTCTATTCCATTGCCGACGTTTGATCAACATATTCAAACGCTCTGTTGCCTGAAGTCTTGACCTACCCAGCTTTTCAAGTTTTTTTTTTGAAAGGAAACTTCAGAACGAAACGACCGTCAGCATCACGTGAAAAGTTCTCTATAAAATGTTCTTCACAAAATTTCTCTGATTCAGATAAAATCGTCATATCAACAGGATATCCTTCTTCCAAATTCCAAAATGTTTCAGGATTTTGATCATTTTTCTCATCCAGAGCCAAGCAAGCTAGAACCTTTTTATCACGTGATTGTACTGATTGAGAAAAATATCCTCCAATAATCCAACCTAATTTGGTTTTCTGAAGGACAGGCATATGGATTTTTTTATTTGATCCATGAGAGGAATACTAGAAAAAATATCGACACCCAACAAAATATCTATCGCGCCAGAATGATTTATTGATTGATCAGCCAGTCTTAGATTTTTCGGAACATTCCATTCAGAAATATTGAAAGATGTAGATGGCAAGTTGTGAGTAATTCTGGGCAAAACCAAACAAGAGATGGATTCAGAAAAGTTTTCCACAATAGACTGAAAGTGAGCCATAACCTTGTATTTAGCAGTTCCTGATAAAGCCTCACCAACACCCAAAATCTCAAAACGTACAGGGATTTGATCTAAATTCAGTTTTGCCGTCAAAGATACCGTTATGAAGTTGCTCTGAGACCCTGGATCCAATAATGCTCGTACCAAATCAAAGTCGCCATAGGAATCTCTGACTCGAATGGTTGCAGTAGGAAGAACCGATAAAGTCGACTGATTCAAAACATGACCATCAGTTGTTTAGTGTGAAGTTCTATTTAACGCGAAAAGCAATCTTCATTCCCATTTGCCAGACGAGCTATCGTTGTCTCACGCGGCAAATCCTGAGTTGACAGAGGGTGCTTATCAACGTGCAAGAGGGAATTATGTAGATTTTCACAAAGTCGACAACCTGATGAGTTTGGACCATTTTGAACATTATGTTCGGGGTTGGGACAATCCCTACATAGTTTTGTTTTATCAACTTTCGCAATTCTTTGATTGATATTCATTTTCTTGAAGGCGAAACACTTATAAATCGAGTGATCCTTCTTACAATAATAGCATGAAGTTTTAGAATTTACAGCTGTATGACATTTAATTTTCCCAATTTTTGGTTTTTCATCGTGTTCAACTAAGTCCAGTTTTTCCAAAAGTTCACATCTATTTTTCAAGAAATTGTTGATATTGGATAATTGCGGAAGTGTGTCCTTTTCAATGAGATAAGACTCCCATTCGCGACGGGTTAGTGGATCAAACTTTGTTGTTATCAAATAAATAATCAATATACCCCAGCTATCAGTGTCTCGGCCCAAGTTTTTTGAAGATCTCAAATTCTTATTGAATGTATCATATAACTTTCTCAAGTCTGAACAAGACTCTTATAACAAACTGGGACATTCAAATAGATCTTTGATATAATTGGAAATCATCAATCGTTCATTTTCATATCGCTCTGACAGCAACGACCAGGCAACAGAAAAGTTATCATTTGTGACTTGAATATTTGCAACTAATTGGAGAGGTGCTCCAAATAAATATGATTTCAAATAGTAGAATTTTTCGACTTCACTCAAATTAGAATTATTATTGATCATGGCCTGAAATGAATCTCTAAATTCTAGCCATGACTGATCTGATCCATCACATTGAGGTAATTTCAAATCAGGTTATCCAACTGATGGTCTTTGATAACCAATATTATTTGAAACATGAGAACCAGAGCCAATCAGAGTATTTCGACTAGCAACATCATTGCCACTCAACTTACGACCTGAAGCTTTTATACTAGCTATCAAACTGAAATATCGATTCTCAAATTCCTCATGTTTCTTACTTTCGGCCTCTATTACGGTTGCTAACGGAACATCATCCGCATTGGACTCACTCAACAAAGATTCAATCTCCAGTTGAACTTCCTCAAATTGACTCAAAATGGGTTCAACCTTGTGAAGTCTCTCTTGAACTTGCCCAAGCACCTCATCGGAGATCTCATCCAAGTTCAAGGAATCAACAAAAATACGAGATCTTGTGAGCTGCCCCTTGAAAAAACCCCTTTTATGTTTCAGTTTATTTAATGCAGACATTCAGTAATAAACAAAACTGAGACAGAGTACAAATGAAACGCCAATCAAGCAAATCAAAATGCAGCAAAGTGATAAAACAAATAGATCAATCAATGACAAAATAATTATTCATCGGACTTACTTGAGCTTGACGAAGACTCCCTCTGGGAGTTTACTAGTTGGCTTGCTGCTTGCTGCTAGCTGGACCTAGCCGATTGCAACCAACGCTTCGCAAAAATGGCCGACCTGCCGGTTCTGAGCCCCTCTGAATATTGCCGGAACAAAACACCAAGTTTCCAAATCTATCTGGTTCGATGAAACCAAAATGTGAGCTCAGAGGATTTGTGGACTGTATTTATTCTCGTTTATACTCAGCTTGTGATTTTTTAAAGGTTTATTTGTAAAAAAATATGCAATTTTACAAGAGCTTATACTAATTCAGACGTCACTTCATTCACAGAGTTGGCTGAGATTTGTTTCTATTGTTGCCAGGGCAATAAACAATAATAATTGCCAGGGCAATAAACAATAAAGTAATCACGAAATGAGCGGCGCTGCAGAGCCATGTGTTGTCACGAACCACTTAGTCTATAGTTGGCCTAAACAGTACAAGATTCAACTGAATCAGTTGATTCAATGAAACTGGATATGAAAGGTTTTCATGATTTGGAAAAACGATTTAAGCGGAATGAAATTTTAAACCGCGATTCCACCATTATGCTTTCGTGGATCGCAGAAAAAACTAACTTTTTGGAACCGTTTTGCAGAAAATCGGATTACTCAAGTACATGAATCAACTGAGAAGTCTCAATGGAGACACATATCTTCGAAAAACCACGCAGCTGAAATTCTTTCACTTGGACATTATCCACAGCAATTGAACGATTTGGTATTGTGGTGGAGTAGACCAGAATTTCTCAAAATGCATGAGTCATATTGGCCTGTATCCGCACAAATAGATATGGAAAATATACCTGAAAGAAGAAAGCAGACTCACTTATTCTTTATAAGCATTATTTTCATGGATCAGAGTATATTTCAACTCTTCTCTAGTTTTCGCAAACTTTTAAGAGTTTTTAGTTATGTATTGACATTCATTTTCAATAATTCACCTGTAAATAATGCAAAGAGAATTTTTGGAAGCTTATCAAGCGATGAGTTAAATAATTCTCTGGTTTTACTTTTGAAAATGGTTCAAATGTCAGAATTTTCTAAAGAAATTTCTAATCTGAAACCGAACAAATCTATATTTGACGAATCTTTTGATTGAATACGGTCATAAACGTAACTTACATTTGGGTAAATACGGCCTTTCATCAATTCTCAGAATAAATACTGGATTATTCATGGTAAAAATGCAGTTGAACGAGTTGTTAATCAATGTATCACTTGTTACAAACTCAAACCTACGCTCAGTACAACAATCATGGGCGATCTTCCACAGTCTAGATTGATACCTCAAAGGCCATTCTTGTCAGTTGGTTGTGATTTTACTGGTCCAATAATGATAAAGGATGGCACTTTGAGAACTCGTAAACTGGTAAAGGCATATACAGGGCTTTTCACTTAAAACTCCCCACGTCAATATCTCGGTAACAAATAGGAATATTTGATTTCTGTAAAAAGTAGTCAATGTATGGGGTCGAGTAGTTATTTTTCACAGTAAAAAAAATTCGATGCCTACCAAGACTAAAGCGTCGCGACGCATCGAAAATATCAATCGATTGCAGGGACTTTGAAATTACGCGCATGCTAAAGTACATGTTATTTATAAACTTTTTTGTTATTCAGTCGAACTCATTTATTCTACTCAGTTTTGAGATATACAGTGTGTCCAAGATAACGATGTCTATCATGGGGATCTTGAAAACCGTGCGAGATACAAGGTCGGTTTAATGAAGGCAAAGTTGCGTATTTTGATGCTTAACAAAATGCCGTTTTAAAAGCCAAGAAATTCCGACTAAGTCCGAAATTATCCGAAAAAAAAACGAAATTTTTCAAAACTGTTTTCATTTTTTTCTGACCACATTTGAAGAGATTATTTGAAATGGATGGAACTTCCTCATTGCCACTTTTTGCCCTTTACAATATAGCGTTATTGAATTGAAGAACCGACGTTTCGTCTATGAGCAGTCATCATCAACTTTGTTTTTTTAAATACGGTCCTGGATTTTTTTATGACGGATTTTGAGGGCCTCTCATGTTCCTAAACCAACAATGTATCGCAATTATTCAAAAAAATTATGTTGGTGGATTTTTCCAAAAGAACTCATGTGTTAGAGAGAGACAAAAAATACATTTTTAATAGGATCAAAAACAAACAACTTTTTTTTAATAAGTGCGATATATCGTTGTTTTAGGAACATAAGAGGCTCTCAAAATCCGTGATAAAGAATCCAGGACCGTATTTGAAAAAACAAAGTTGATGATGGCTGCTCATAGACGAAACGTCGGTTCTTCAATTTGATAACGCTATCTTGTAAAGGGCAAAAAGTGGCAATGAAGAAGTTCCATTCATTTTGAAATATCTCTTCAAATGTGGTCAGAAAAAAATGAAAACAATTTTGAAAAATGTCGGTTTTTTTTGGATAATTTCGGACTTAGTCGGAATTTCTTGGCTTTTAAAACGGCATTTTGTTAAGCATCAAAATACGCAACTTTGCCTCCATTCAACCGACCTTGTATCTCGCACGGTTTTCAAGATCCCATGATAGACATCGTTATCTTGGACACACTGTATATCTCAAAACTGGGTAGAATAAATGAGTTCGACTGAATAACAAAAAAGTTTATGAATAACATGTACTTTAGCATGCGCGTAATTTCAAAGTCCCTGCAATCGATTGATATTTTCGATGCGTCGCGACGCTTTAGTCTTGGTAGGCGTCGAATTTTTTTAACTGTAAAAAATAACTACTCGACCCCATACATTGACTACTTTTTACAGAAATCAAATATTCCTATTCGTTTCCGAGATATTGACGTGGGATGTTTTAAGTGAAAAGCCCTGTATTTGAATTTTCATTTGTTTTGTTACACGTGCAATTTATATAGAATTGGTTGGCGATTTGAGCACCAATCAATTTTTGAATGCTTCAAAAAGATTTGTGTCTAGGAGAGGACTATGTAAGGATATATACGGCGATAATGCAAATAATTTTGTTGGGGCAAACTTAGAATTAGAAAGGGCATTTCTTTCGACTCTGGAATTTCTAGAGGGCCTAGAGGTTTCTTCGTTTTCAATTCGGAATGATATTACATGGCATTTCATACCATCACGTTCACCCTCATTTGGTGAATTATAGGAAGCTGCCGTTAAATCAACAAAATTTCATTCTGCTAGGATTTTAAAAGAAGCCTACTTAACTTTTGAAACATTGTCTACAGTCATATGTCAGATAGAATCAATCTAAATTCTAGACCCTTGACTTATTTATTCAACGATCCTTTTGACCTTTCTGCTTTGACACCTAGTTATTTTCTTATTGGTGACTTATTAACGGCTGTACCTCAACTGGATGAATTTGAGTTGCCAGAAACCCGTCTCATCCTGTATCATCGGCTGCAGCAGTTAACACAACATTTTTGGCGCCGATGGTCTCAAGAATATTTGCCTTCTCTTCAAATGAGAACCAATTGGGAAACTGGTGATCCACAATCGGATCTTTGGTGCTATATCGTGAAGACAATGTTCCTGTCCAGCTGTGGATCCTGGGAAGAATTGTCGACGTTCACCTGGGAAAAGATGATATTATTCGTGTGGCAAGTGTAAAGACGAAAACTGGAGTGTTCAAACGATCTGTCAGGAAGTTGAGCTCATAACCCATTCAGATTGATTAAATACTAATATGGACTACTGCATTGAAAAAGACCTTTCAAGGTGGGCGGGATGTTTAGTTTTCAGTTTCCTGTATAACCAGCCAAGGAGCCTACCTGCTGTCATTGCGACATTAGTCATTGATATGTGATTAGGCAAATCATTTTGTAAAAGTTAAAAATACATTATTGAGTGATTTTGATAAAAAGATATAACGCGACCTATAGGGTCCGACCACATTCAGCAGAATGTTATTATTGTTCGCAGGAGCATAGTATTTTTAAGTGTGAATCATTTCTACAACTTTTAGTTGAGCAGAGGATTGGAGCAGTTGAAAAACTCAAATTATGTTTAAACTGCCTACGTCATTCACGTCCTCCATGGAAGTGTGAATCGAGTAAATGTTCGAAATGTCACAAAGTGCACAATACTTTGCTACACTTAGAAAAATATTCACATGATACCCTTTGTGCTGCTAGCGAAAATAATTTACAATCTTCCAGAGCATCAGCCAATCCAGAAAATCGGAATAAAAATTCGGATCATGATAACAAGAATGTACTATCAGATTGGGCAAGGGAAGAAACCGGGAATATACATATTTTCCAAGTCTTATTGTCAACAGCACTAGTTGAAGTAAGAAGTGACAATAAAATATTGAAGTGTCGAGCATTACTGGAGAGTGGTTGGTTTTCTCGAAGTTTTCATTTCACAAGGAAATTTAAAAATTCTGAGAGTTGGAAGAAGTAGAGGATAAAAAAATGGTTTTATCCGAGACAGAAAAATACTGCGAAGAATTCTTTGGAAGAACCACAACTAAAGATGATACAGGAATATAAGCATACCATTCAAGAAAAATGTTACTGAGCTCGCCAATTCTAGAGAAACAGCTATAACGCGATTCTATTCGTTGGAAAGAAATCAACAAGGATCCAGAATTGAGAGTGGAATATGAAAAGTTTATGCAGAAATATATTTTTCTGAATCACATGTCAGAATGTGATGATCAAGAAAATGAAGGTTACTATTTCCTTCACCATGCCGTTATAAAGAATACTCGTTTGACGACAAAGGTTTTTACGGTTTTTGATGCTTCTTGCAAGACTACCACGGGTTTTTCATCGAATGATGTACAGTTTATAGGACATACCTTGCAACAGATGTTTCCAAAACACTAGCTAGATTTCATACTCATAAATTTGTTATGACTGGTGACGTTAGTAAAATGTATCGTCAAATCTTGATAAGTAGTGATCATCAAAAATATCAAAAAATATTTTGGAGATCAAATAATGAAGATGATTTGAAATGTTATAAACTACATACCGTAACATATGGAACTGCTTCAGCATCATACTTGGCTGTGAAATGCTCATTCGATATTGCTGACCATATTGATGATAAACATATAAGTACAATGTTTCAACAAGATTTTTATATGGACGATTTGTTGACTGGGGCAGATACCAAAGAAACACTTTTGAATATACAAACAACTGTTTCAGAGTTGTTGAGAAAATCAGGTTTTTTATCTATGAAAGTGACTTTGTATCAGAAGAGATATTTTGAACAAATTTCAAATCAACTCCGAATTAAGTGTCAATATATTGAATATTGGATCCAATGAACCTAATAAGACTCTCGGAATTCTTGGGACGCCAAAGGAGATACTATGAACTATGCTTCCAACCTCGACACATTTAGTTGTGTTCAAATTACCAAACGTAAAATTTTATCTTCGATTTCTCAAATATTTGATCCTTCAGGATTACTAGGACCTATTATAATTATTTTGAAGTTGTTGATACAGAATCTGTGGAATTATCATTTAAATTGGAATGATGAGATTCCTGACAGTTGTCTTGAAGTATGGAACAGTTTACAAGAAACTTGAAACTATTAAAAGTTATAAAAATACCCAGACATGCTATCTTTTCCCAGTACACGACAATAGAGCTACACGGTTTTAATGATGCTTCGACAAAGGCTTACGGGGCTTGCATTTACTTGCGTTGTAAAATTGAAAATTGTGATTTTTACATGTAATTTATTATGTGCAAAGAGTCGTGTTGCCGCTCTTAAGCAAGTCACATTACCTTGGCTTGAATTATGTTCTACTGTTTTATTGGGACATTTAGTAAAAAAGATTAGAGGGTCTTTAGGAATACATTTCAATGAGTGTTATTATTGGTGTGATTCAACTGTAACCCTCTGCTAGATCCGTGAAGATTCTTCTCATTGGAAAACTTTCGTGGTGAGTCGCGTAAGTGAAATTCGATCTCTCTCAGAAAAGAGAGATTGGCACCACATTATTTCAAGAGAAAATCCCGCAGACTTATTGTCACGGGGTACGACAGTTGGAAATCTCAGAAATAATGATTTATGGTAGGATGGCCGACAATTCGTGTTCGTATAAAATTCTCAATGGGAATGTCCAAATGTAGTTTTACCAAGTGAAATTCCAGAACAAAAAACCACTTCCTGCATGGTTGTCAGTGGATTTGATATTTTGGATAAATTGTCTGTTGGCAGTTCATCATTGCAAAAAATATTGCATACTCTAGCATATGCTTTACGATTCATTGACATTTTAAAAATTAGAGATATGGATTGCAGAATGACTGACTTTTTGCTAAGAGATGAAATCGAGAAGTCCCTGAACCTATTGATAAATAATTCCTAAATGGAGGCATCTCCAATCGGATATCATAACTTGAAAAATGGAGAGCCAGTGCCAAATAAAAGTAGACTTCCAAGTCTAAATCCAATTTTCAAGTCTGAACTCATTTGTGTAAGTGGTGGATTGAAAAATTCAAGTCAAATAGATGAGACAAAATATTCAATCAAGTAGATAAGCAAGGCCGGTTCAACGGCAATTTCGACCATTTTTACATGTAAATCTCCATAAGGAAATCGCAGGTCCATCCTACCCTTTTTAGAACCATTCAAGGTCATCGCATAGGTGGTTGTGTCACAACGTTCTCCAGGTAGACCACCTGATTGGAAGTCCCCACCTGATTGGAGGTCCCCATTTGATTGGAAGTCCCCATCTGATTGAAAGTCGCCATCTGCGGAAGTCCCCCAGGTGGGTGAATGTGAATGTGTGTACTATGACTCACCTTTTTTTAGCCTCCGTTGGGTTTCGAACCCAAGCCTTCTGGATATTAGTCTTATAAGCTAACCAATACTCTATTGGAGCTTTGAGAAATATTTGCGAAGATGGTAATAGACATGATGCGTACTGTTATTGTGATTGTGTACGTGTGGCGCTACGATGATGACTGTGCAGATGGGGATGGGGATGGGAGCCCCCCCAGTATATGTAGAATTTAAAAGGAACATTTTGATTGTGGAAATTATGTTATTCGTAGATGGTGACAAATAAATGTGAAGGTGGTCACTGAGCCATAACCTTTGAAAAAATAGGAATTCAAGTCTTCAGTGGGGGGTGGGGGTCCTCAGTAGGTTGCGGTGGAGGAGTTGACTATAGTTCGTCATCCAAGAAGTCACATTTCTGTTGTGAGAAAAAATGTTTTATCACCCCAAGTTTACAAGTTGATGGCTTAGCCTGCTCCGAATGTGAGTCATACAGTTATTGTTGCTGCAAATGTGGTTCACACATACCATCTTAAAGACATATTGAAATAACCATTAATGCAGTTCGTATCAATGGTGATTTGCGATGGATTGTACAACGTTACTGCCACTCTACAAAATCAAACATGGAAGAATTTATCTGCGATAAAAATCCAATGATACATCCAGAGATGTTGAGCACCACCAAAGTGGGGCAGGCGGATCAGTTGTGTGCGAGACGATGAACAAAACCTCAAAAGTTCTAGATTTAGGTTGAATGTGGTTTTCTTATCGATAACAAGTCTCAGTTACTAGAACAACAACAAAACCAGAAAACAAGAAAACAAGAGAACCAGAAAATAAGGAAATAAGAAAACAAGAAAACAAGAAAACAAGACAACAAGAAAACAAGAAAACAAAAAAACAAGAAAACAAGATAACAAGATAACAAGAAAACAAGAAAACAAGAAAACAACACAAAACATTAACAAAATTATCTCATAAGCAATTGTGGTTATATGAAAATAAAATGAACAAATGTAGCCTGCAGTATAAGTTCACTGATTATAAAATTTCAGGTATAAATTCAGGATCGGTTTGCTTTGTGGTTTGCAACAAGACAGGTTTTGTTTAATTTAATCACATAAAGATGATTCACATTGAAAAGTAGCTGAATTTAAAAAATAATACCTGTTGGGTGAAGTAGATAAATATTGCCACAATATATCCGTTAGTATAAAAATTAACAATGACAACAGGACTTCCGGCAGAAGTATTGTTTCTGAGCGCTTTTTTTAACAATACCTTGTATATACAAGTAGATTTAAATATACAAGAGACGTTTATTTGCATATCAACAACTCTATTTCCCTTCCGTCTTTGTAAAGGAGATTCAACAAACGCGTTTGTGCAGATTCTGCAGATATTCTTGCCTAAAAAATAAACAAACGAAAACAAAACAACGATGGATGATTCGAATAGTGATGTTTAAGTATTAGGGATTATATTGTCTGAAGTTTTTGACGATCATGATGATTCCTTATCTTCAAGTTATGATTCTGAAGTCGGCTTAACCGTTATAATTTTGGATGCACGTGATCGCAAAAGATGCGAACTGTATGAGGATAGTTTTTTGAAACTGTAATGCTTGGTGCCTACCCACACGAATATTGAATTCAAAAGGCATTTTCGCATTGACAGAGATTATTTATTCAATGAATTATCTTGATATCAACAATTCAGTTTATACTCTATCAACTGTTCGGTTGGATTTAAGCTAGCATGCTCCACCAGATAAGCCACTGCAGCTTGACTTGGGATTATTATCGTGATTGTTGCTGATTTTGATTTTTGAGAGATTATGAGAAGTGTTGCGAATTCTAAATCTAAGCAGGCAAGGAAATTGAATTAGAATAAAACATTTTAAATCAATACAAAGCTCACTAGTTTCGCATCTATTTGCATCTTGAGTGGATAAAAAGATTTCATATGTTTGATCGGAGTCTATATCGTATAACTATTTTCATCATGCATCTTAATTTTTTGATAAGATCCATCCACACTGATTCTTCACGACAAGTTATCCTTTTTATTTGTTTATCTTTATTATTCGTTAGGTTAAGACATGGTTTGTTAACAAAATACACGAAATAAGCTCCCCACCCTGTTCTACACTACGCTACACTTGTCAGTTGTAGCGAGTGCAGTAATGGGCAACCTACCCTGATATAACAGACACTCTACACTGTTTGCACAAAACAGCATAACTAACGCCGCAGGGTAGAAGAGTGTAGTTTCGTGTGCACTAGTGAAGCATAACAAACACACCTAATTATAATCAAGGTGTTCAACATCATCATTGCTAACAATGAATATATTTTTGGCTTGATAACTGCCAAGTCATACAATCAGGGGTTACTCAGACTCAACATTATCATTGACAATTAATAGATTTTTTTAGCTTGATAAATGTCAACTCGCACAATCTTTTATTTTTTCCAAAACAAAGTATGACTATTGCTGCATGCTGAATATCTCAAAGAAACTCTACAATATTTAATAGAGTTAAACCACCTCTCCATCAAACCACTCAATGAAATTTTTTCACATATCCATATATCAACTTCATATGAACAATAATATGATTCTCAGCAACTTCCTCCAATGAGTCAAAAATATGTATGAACTTTGCTCTTGAAATATTTTCATATTTTTTCTAAATTTTTGACTCTGTACTTTCTATGGTGAATAACTGTTTTTGTTAAATCCATGATAAAGAACATTGTCCTCTTTGTAATACAATCTGTAAACATACGTTACATACATGAAGAAAAAAAACACTTAAAATAGGACGCAAAAGTTTTTTAGTGAAAATTAACCTTTATTGATTGCCAGCTATTTGGAAATTTTGCTAAATGATGTTTGAAATGATGAAACAAAACAATTCCAGATATATACAAATATACAATGATAATCAAAACCTTTTGACAAAACAGAACAGGAATTTTTTGAGAGAGATTTTACTTATAGTATAGGTGAACTTTAGCGAAACTAACAAATTTGCTCGTTTGCCGTCAACCGATGTGTTGGTAGGGGTGAACAACACGTGATAACTTTAAAGTAATTTTCAATTTACTATTTTCAGTTTTCTTAAGTCCCCAGACCTTTCTAGCTGTCGAGTTGGATCTTCTGATTAACAAGAACAAAGTTGATGCAATTCAACGAATTTGCTGAGCGACAGATTTCTTAGAAGTATTTTTCCAGGTAATCAGTTTATGTTTTTAATTGAACTTTGAAAAACTGATTCTTTTTTCAGCCGAAAAGGTGGAACAGCTGTCGGATTCGATGATTCTTTAGCAAATTTTCATAGCTATCACATCAGTATAAGGTTATCCCCTGAAGTGATCGAACGTCCCTACTCAGTAGCAGATTTTCGCCTATTTAAAAGTTGGGGAGTGAGTACGTCAGTATATCATAGATAAAAAAATATTGGTTAGTATTAAGGTGTCTCTTGAAGTGTTTGGGCGTTCTATTTTTCTCATTACTAGATTAAATCTTCGACATGTCTATTATTGCGGATGCAATTAAACATATTGCTGTACTGCTCGGGATATTTCGGGTCAAGTCTTCCAAAGAACTTCTTCGAGAAGGTATGGTTGAATGTGCCCGAGTAGTTAGAAAAATTAACAAAGCTTTGAAAACTGCTCGAACAATGAGTGAAAAACAGCAATTACAGGCAGCAATGGTTAATGTTAAAAGTTTAAGATGTCAGTTTAAATTACTTCAAAAAAAGGGGGGTGGAATCAAGAAAAAAGAAACAGCATATCACCGTGTAAAATGGGAAGATTTGTGTACAGCTTTTGCATCGAGAGTTCGAACAGGTGTCTTGATTAATCTTAGTCATAAAGATATCACGGAATATTTATTGGATTGTGAGGCTTTATTTAAGAGAAGAATAGAAAACATTTTGAAAAACAACTATGCAGTAAAAATTAACGCAGTATTTTGTGGAGAATTCATCGTGAATATAGCGAATGAAACCTTAACAGAAAATAAATATTTAAATACTCAAAATGTTCCATTATATCAGGATTCTCTTTTAGATGTATGCCTTGATGAAAATATTAAAACTCCATTGCTCATTGAACTAGAGGAATTTCAAGAAAGAGATAGTGGATGGGCTTTATCCAAAATACTAAATTTAACTCTAAATATAAATAAGTTTGATCAGAGTAGAGCCGGCCCATATATTGACCTCCCTTCGCAAATAAAAAATAAACATGCTTGTGTGAAAATTCAAAATTCCGATGATTTATGTTTTGCCTGGGCAGTGATCTCTGCATTGTTTCCAGTTGATTGTGATTTTGCCAGAAGGACTTTTTCATATCCTTCTCCTTACACTGTTTTGAATTTGAATGGAATTCAGTTTCCTATGTCATTATCTCAAGTTCCTCGATTTGAAAAGCAAAATGATATCTCTGTAAACGCCTATAGACTAGAAAAATCTGGGAAGTCCTTTAAGATTATACCAGCCTATATCACTAAAAATAAAGTTGAGTTCCATATTGATCTTCTTATGGTCCAAGACAGTTATTATAGTGATAAAGATAAGTTGGTTCATTTTGTTTGGATACAAAATTTATCCCGTCTTGTTTCATCGCAGCTCAGTAAAAAAGACCATGTTGAATACATTTGTGATCGCTGTCTTCATTACTTTTCTGATGATAATAAACTCAAAAATCATCTTGAGGACTGTGAAAATCTCAATAATGGTTCTGTTCCAAGGGTCCCTGAGAAAAATAGAAGAATTGTTGAGTTTACTAACTTTTCATTCAAAACAAAAGCACCTTTTGTTATATATGCCGATTCCGAATGTCTTTTGATCCCTACTTCAGATGATGAACTGAAAAGAACTCAAAAATATCAATCTCATATTCCATTTAGCATTGGATATTATGTTAAATGTTCTTATGATGACTCATTATCGTTTTATAAATCCTATACAGGGAAAGATTGTATTCAATGGTTTGTTAAAGAACTTCTTGACTTTGCTGAAAATGCTATGACTGTCTTCCAATGTGCTCTTCCAATGGAGAAGCTTACATCTGAACAGGTTGAATCATTTTATAAGGCAAAATGTTGCAATGTGTGTGAAAACGTATTTCAAGTAGAAGATAAAAGGGCTCGTGATCATTGTCACTTAACTGGTAGATATAGAGGACCTGCTCATGAAAAATGTAATTTAAATTTCAAAGATAGCTACATTGTTCCTGTTCTTTTCCATTGTCTTAGTTCATATGATGGGCATTTGCTTATCATTTGCTGAAGCGGATGGATCAATTGATGTTCTTCCAGTAAACAAAGAGAAATACATCTCCTTCACGAAGCATATTCCAGATAATCGTATACAGTTCAGATTTTTTGATAGCTTTCGTTTTATGCCCTCTAGATTAGATAAACTTGCATCATATATTTCAGATTTTCCTAATTTAAAATCTGAATTTGGGAATCTAGACGACAGGCATTTCAAATTGCTTACTCGTAAAGGCATATTCCCATATGACTTTATGGATGATTGGTCGAAAATAGATGTGTGTGAATTGCCTCCCAAGCCAGAATTTTATAATAGATTGGAAGATAAAAGTATTTCCGATAGAGGGTACACACATGCGCAAAAAGTTTGGAACACTTTCTCTTGTCAAACAATGTGAGATCATTCTGAACTATATATGAAAACTGATATTTTATTATTAGCGGATGTGTTTGAGCAATTCAGATCTGCAGCTCATAACACTTATGGATTGGATCCTGCTCACTCATTTACTCTTCCTGGCTATTCATGGCAATGTATGCTATATCAGCTCTATGAATCTCATCATCCTAGACTTGACCTTTGACTGATTTAGACATGGTTATGTTCATTGAAAGGGGTAAACGAGGTGGTCTTAGTCAATGCAATAATAAGTATATTCCATCATATGATCCTTCTAGAGAAGAAACATACCTCATGTATTTTGACATCAATAATCAATATGGATGGGCGATGTCTCAACACTTGCCCTATAATGGATTCAGATGGATGAATGATGATGAAATATATTCTTTCAATGTCTTAGACATTACAGATACTTCTAGCAGGGGTTTTATTTTGGAAGTAGACTTGGAAATACCTCAGGAGTTACACGATTTATTTTCCGATTTGCCTCCTTGCTCAGAACATAAGACCCCTCCTTGTTCTGAGAATATCAAGTTATTGGCTACACTCTATAATAAAAAAAAAATACGTTATTTACTATAGAAATTTGCAACAGGTATTAGGTTTAGGTGTAAAACTATCAAAAATCCATAGAGCAGTTTCGTTTAATCAGTCCCCATGGTTAAAATCCTACATTGACTTGAATACTCGTCTCAGACAGGCTTCCAGAAATGACTTTGAGAAAAATCTGTTTAAACTTATGAATAACGCTGTTTTTGGCAAGACCATGGAAAATGTACGAAAACATTCTTCTGTTAAACTTATAACTAAATGGGAGGGTCGATATGGTGCCGGAGCTTTGATTTCAAGACCTGAATTCAAAAGTAGCACTATAATCAATGAAAATCTTGTAATTATTGAGTTGACAAAATCAGAAGTATTTTTCAATAAGCCAATATATGCTGGAATGTGTATTTTAGATTTGGCTAAGACCACTATTTACAAATTCCATTATGATTACATGAAACATCGTTTTGAAAAATGTACAGTGCTTTACACTGATACAGACTATTTAATGTATGAAATAACAGGTTTCAATATTTACGATGTCATCAGGCAAGATTGTGGAAAGAACTTTGATACCTCTGATTATCCTAGAGATAATATCTTTAATATTCCCTTAGTGAATAAAAAGGTTTTAGGTTTGATGAAAGATGAAAATAATGGAAGGGTTATGACAGACTTTATCGAGCTTAGATCAAAAATGTATGCAGTGAAAATATTTTACACGGATGATGCATTAGATCGATACAAAACTGATTTGGAAAAGGAGGGGGTATATACAACCAAACAAATTTAAGGGGTCAAGAAAAATGTTATTGAAAATAAAATCTGTTTTGATGATTATAAAGAGTGTTTAGAATCACATATTGAGAAAGCAGTTGAGCAAAATCTCATTCGCGCTAGCAGACATGATCTATATTCAATCAAACCTTAAGTCCATATGACGATAAGAGACACCTAATGAAAGACTCAGTTTTGACTCTCCCTCATGGGCATTATTCTATAATGGAATGATTGTAATAAGTTAGACTTTGTATTAATTGATTAAATAGATAGTAGGTAGAGATTGTAGAATAGTGTCGCTTGGTTATTGTATGCATTTGTGATTTTTTGATGAATAAATAAAATATTCCAAATTTGACTTTTCGCAAAGATTGATATAATAGCGAATTCTATATGATTTTCCCATTCAAACGTATCAATAAGTACATTACAGTTTGTTGGTTCAAAATTTTCATCTAAAAATTGAGTCTTGACTTAAAAGCTAAATATGACAAATTTTTAATTGACTCATCAATTTTTTAGCCAATAAATCCATTATTAATAATTGATTTTTCTCAGTTTGATGGTCAAGAGTCATTATGATTGGTTGATAATGTTGATATGCAAATAAACGTCTCTTGTATATTTGAATCTACTTGTATATACAAGGTATTGTTAAAAATCGATCTCAGAAACAATACTCCTGCTGGAAGTCCTGTTGTCATTGTTAATTTGTATACTAACGGATATATTGTGGCAATATTTATCTACTTCACCCAACAGGTATTATTTTTTAAATTCAGCTACTTTTCAATGTGAATCATCTTTATGTGATTGAATTAAACAAAACCTGTCTTGTTGAAAACCACAAAGCAAACCGATCCTGAATTTATACCTGAAATTTTATAATCAGTGAACTAATACTGCAGGCTACATTTGTTCATTTTATTTTCATATAACCACAATTGCTTATGAGATGTTTTTGTTTATGTTTTGTGTTGTTTTCTTGTTTTCTAGTTTTCTTGTTTTCTTGTTTTCTTGTGTTCTTGTTTTCTTGTTTTCTTGTTTTCTTGTTTTTTTGTTTTCTTGTTGTCTTGTTTTCTGGTTTTCTTGTTTTCTTGTTTTCTTATTTTCTTGTTCTCTTGTTCTCTTGTTTTCTTGTTTTCTTGTTATGTAGCGGTTGTAGTTACTGAGACTTGTTATCGATTAGAAAACCACATTCAACCTAAATTTAGAACTATTGTGGTTTTGTCCATCGTCTCGCACACAACTGATCCGCCTGCCCCACTTTGGTGGTGCTCAACATCTCTGGATGTATCATTGGATTTTTACCGCAGATAAATTCACCCATGTTTGATTTTGTAGAGTGGCAGTAACGTTCTACAATCCATCGCAAATCACCATTGATACGAACTGCAATAATGGTTATTTCAATATGACTTTAAGATGGTATGTGTGAACCACATTTGCAGCAACAATAACTGTATGACTCACATTCGGAGCAGGCTAAGCCATCAACTTGTAAACTTGGGGTGATAAAACATTTTTTCTCACAACAGAAATGTGACTTCTTGGATGAAGAACTATAGTCAACTCCTCCACCGCAACCTACCGAGGACCCCCACACCCCACTCAAGACGGTTATGGTTCAGTGACCACCTTCACATTTATCTGTCACCGTCTACGACTAACATAATTTCCACAATGAAAATGTTCCTTTTAAATTCTACATATACTGGGAGACTCCCATCCCCATTCCCATCTGCACAGTCATCATCGTAGCGCCACACGTACACAATCACAATAACAGTACGCATCATGTCTATCACCATCTTCGCAAATATTTCTTAAAGCTCCAATAAAGTATTGGTTAGCGTATAAGACTAATATCCAGAAGGCTCGGGTTCGAAACCCAACGGAGGCTAAGAAAAGGTGAGTCATAGTACGATATCTACACAATAACAGTACGCGTCATATCCATCACCATCCACGCAAATATTCATTAAAGCTCCAATAGAGTATTGGTTAGCGCATAGGACTAACATCCAGAAGCCTCGGGTTCGAAACCCAACGGAGGCTAAAAAAAGGTGAGTCATAGTACACACATTCACATTCACCCACCTGGGGGACTTCCGCAGATGGCGACTTATAATCAGATGGAGACTTCCAATCAAATGGGGACCTCCAATCAGGTGGGGACTTCCAATCATGTGGTCTACCTGGAGAACGTTGTGACGCAACCACCTATGCGATGATCTTGAACGGTTCTAAAAAGGGTAGGATGGACCTGCGATTTCCTTATGGAGATTCACATGTAAAAATGGTCGAAATTGCCGTTGAACCGGCCTTGCTTATCTACTCAATCATTTCAACAAAAAATGGAGGACATCAACAAAATATAGTTTATGCTCAGAACATGATTGGTTAATACATTATGTCGCACATTTGGAGGTGTTATAGGGGGTGGGAGGAATCACACACACGTTTGAAGGTTATTAGGAGTCTTTGGAACCATCAACCAGGATGCGTCGTCGACATATAGCGCCTTCAGCAGGTATCGGAAATGACACCGCAACCATCGAAATCCGCCAAGTACAAATATGTAAGGGAGTTTGTTTTTTGTTGTCCAGTTAATATAATATGAAAAAAAAATGTTTTTGTGGCAAAGTTGGCACCAGGCGAGACTCGAACCCACGGCCAACAGTAATTTATAGCACAACCCATGAAAATAAAATAGTGTCTCTCATAAATGAGGGAAATGACACTAAATTGAATAAAGATCCAACAGAACGTTTTGAAAGACAAATATATTCTGAACCTTAAAAACATGAAATATTCTTTTCAAATGATGAAAGATCTGAAGGCGCGTACCGACGTGGTGAGACGCACACGTGACAATGCAAATGCAGCTCGACGTTTGTCAGGTGTGGCTCATTTTACAAAATCAATTTCTGCCCGTCAACGTTGGTCGAAAATTCATGGCATTCGATCATCACTCATATCTTATGTCTTTGATGAAGCTGGCTTACACAAAAAACAAGATGTGACAGCTGAATGAGAACAGAGTAAAATTAGACTCAGTATAATACAACGCCAGAAACTTCTTGAAACAATTTAATCTAATCTAGATCCATTCGATGCAGAATTGGACCAAGACTGTCTTTTCAATATCAATACTGAAAAAGCGGCACCAGAAAACGTATCAGGTTCTTACTGAACTTATTGAAACATGGTAAGGAGTCACGAGAGAACTTCATTGCTGGATGTTCTGTATAGCCTGATCGTTTTAACAAACTTATAAGAAAAAGAGGGATTTTGAATTTTGCATCAATTGCCGCAAAACGGAATGTGAGTTTGGCAATAAAGTTCAAGAAATAAGGTTGCAACGAGATACTTTTGGACACTTATCAGCACTCGCGATTAATCCCGATTTTTAAGTGGATCCACCGGAAGCTCTCTCTTTCTCCACAACACCACTTCCGATGTCACTATGTCACCTTGATGGTACCATATATAAGACAACTAAATCCTTGCTAATGAACTTACTGGCAGCCGAAGAGGTGGGTGAAGAACCACCGCATGTTGTTGCCGTTTTATTGGACGGTTTTTTCATTTTACACTTGATGAAAGACGTACCCAAATTGTTTGGAAATATAGCGAAAAAGATAATACAAACAATCACAAAATACAAAACTAATCGAATCGATGTACTTTTTGATAGATATTTACACCCATCCATCAAAGATTACGAACATGATTTTCATCATGCACGCTTCAGTAACTACGCTATCATAGGACCGGAACAGGCTAGACCTATAGATTTTATGAGTTGGAAAATGATAAATTTCAAGAAGCCTTGATTCAGTTTTTAATAAATCATTGGTCCATTGATGGATTGCCACCTACATCGGAAACAAGATACTCAATATAAATTATGATTTTTGCTGCACCTACAGAACTGAAAACGATACAGTGGATTACCATCTAACCTGTCAATTTCATGAAGAGGCAGACACAAAAATCATAAACCATGTGTCAATAATAAATCACCATAAAAACACATTGATCCGTTTCACGGACACCGATGTGTTAGTTATTTTATTGGGTATTATGGTGCATTTTCATCAATCACATATAATATGGATGAAGGTGGGTGTAGGAAATTATTAGAGATATCTGGATGTGACCAAATTTCACGAAAAATTAGGAGGTACATTATCAAGTGCGTTGTCTGGCTTTCACGCCCTTACGGGGTGTGACTATGATCCATCTTTTTTCCGTACAGAAAAAAATAAACCATTCAAGCTGCTGAAAGCTTGCGAAGAGTATCAGAGAGCTTTTGGAGACCTGGGCAATAAAAACGGTGATACGTCTGCTGTGTTTCCTATAATAGAAGAGTTTGTGTGTCGGATCTATGATGTAAGCAAAGTTGATAAAGCACGGTTGAGATTTTTGAATAAGAATTATAAATAAATAGAAACAGAATATCGCATAAGCTGTGCGATGCAAGGTGGTTAAATATGGACAACAGAAGAAAACTTCACAAGGCATGTCTTTACTTCAAGATCTTGAAAACCGGGATACCAACGTATTTATATGATCGACTTTCATATCGAACTGACATTCATAACCTGAATCTACGCCATCGTAATCATTTAGTTATTCCCATGCATAGGAAGTCTATATTTCGAGTGTCTTTTTCATAAAATATTGCCACTTGCTCCGAACTAGGTACTTACGATTTGAGTTTTTCAATTAAATATTTCAAGTGTTCTCAAATTAATGTCCCGATTTTTTATTTATTGAATTAAAATATGTTAAATCTCATAAGTATGTATTTTCTTTGTGTAATAAATGAATAGATACTATTTGTTTAGCACAAGGGGAAGAATCGGTACTTGTTACCTAACATGTTGCCTTTATCAATCCTAGTGTTATTCCTCAAGTTATGGTAACATGTGGATTTAAAATTGGGTTGGTGATAAATATATCATTTTTATCATTATTATTATTATTACTAAATCAACCCATACAAATTTGGCAGACGTATTCGCAATTTCGATGCATCGAACTTGCCACCATGCTCCTCTGAATTGTTCCAGCAATTGCGAAGCTTTTTTGATAATGGACAATACAACTTTCTGTGGTTCAAAGGAGACCAGTAACCCCGATTTGTTGTTGACATAGTCACGGATACTTCCTGCGAAAAATACGATGATCCAGAATCGCGTATGCAGATTCAACATAAAACCAGAACATTGCATTCCAAATATAATCTTAAAATTTTATAGACGTGGACTCCAGAGCATCAAGTGATCTAGACTCAGAAGATGAAGAGGAGAGTGATTCTGATGAGCCGGAATATGGAGATTAGAACTATTTTCATGAACAAGAGATGAATGAATTTAAATGATATGTTGATGAAATCAAAAAAATCTATTCTTCACAATTTCATCATAAATACAGTACATTTATTTGTTTAAGTGTTAAAAATACAGATTAAAATTGTGGGTTGAAGGTTAGCAAACATTTTCTATTACAATTATCATAAATTAAACTGTGATTTATTTCATTTTCCTGTTTTCAAAACGTATTTGCTTTGATGTTAGAAAAACGTTGGAAAAGTGATGAAAATTTTGAGATTATGGCTTTAATTTTTGTTAGTTCCTCTCCATCACGGTCTTTAGTTATTATTATAATAGTTTATGTTGAAAAACAAAATATACTATTTTTTTTAGAAAATAAAAAATAATTTGTATTTATTCTCTTATACAGGGTGCGCCAATAGTGCGTGGGATATTGTCGGTTTATAAAAGCACATTTTTCAAATTCGTTGTTGAGGCATGCTAGACAGACCTTGAGGCTACAAACCTAAAAAGTTACATTTTTTAAATGGAACCCCCTGTATATTATCACATATTTGTATTCCTCAGTCAATTTTAGGATTACTTTATGGACCGTTCACCCGCAAATCGCTATTTTTTTAAAAAGCTGATGTTTAAAAAAAAATTGAATATTTGAATATTGATCCTAAGACTTACAGAATTATTATCTTTTGGTAGTGCTTACCACGAAATGTGCTAATGTAGGCCGTATTTACCAGCTTCTTTTTGAGTTATGAGAAATCGTTATGCCAATTTAGAAAATTTCAATCAAGGCTAACTTGATTTTTTCAAATGAAACTGTTAGTGAGCAGCCGGCAACCATGCAGACTACAACCCATCTGACCATTGACTTTAAATACTATAGACTGGGCATCCCATTCATAAAATGGTATTAGTCTTGACGCCAACATCACAATAAGTGCGAAAGAGACAACACTATGAGTGGAGAGAGATAAAACGAGGAATCCGAACCCATCGGGCAACACCGCATGAGAACATGTGATTCTTATAATACGTACGTCCGAACTCGATTTTCATCTGGAACAGTGGCGGCACATTTCGAGTTTCAACCGTTTTGTATGAAAAATATAAATGAATATTAATTTGGGTAGGTAACTATGTCGTTATTGTTATATCACATTTTTGACTTTCTGAATCAATAAAAATTGAAATTTTCATAACAATAAAAATTAAATCTCCTGCTGTTCTTCCGACAATAATGAATTACGGTTCCGAATAAAATGACAACCAAAATACAAAATATATTTCGCCTTTCTTACATATCTCCAAGGCCATTTTACTCAATTTGCCATATGATTTTTGTTTTTGGAGACGGGAAACTGTATGGTCTGCCGGTGAGTCATGATTGGCAAGCTTCCCGGTTTTGAATATTTGATTCCAGATTCCATCAATGTCACGTAAATAGTCTTGTGGGTTAAAATGGGCCGAACACAAAAAGGGAGGTTTGATTCGAAGTCGGTCCTCGTCAATCCTCACCAAAGAACACCAAATATTTCGCAGCTCTTCATTTTTTGGAAACCTAAAATTGGATAACAAGAAAAAAATATAAAAAATAGGAAACAGCAACGTTTTACTTTCCTTGTTTCTAATACATAAGTATATGTACAGGCGGAAAGTATTATAAATAAATGGCCGAAAAACTATTTTTAACTATACCAAAATGATTATCAGTGCTGGAAAGTGAGTGGAGATAAATTCAAAGAAATATGGTGCAGGAGTCATACTAAACAAAGACCGCAAATATTGGTATACCTGCAAATTGAAGCAGGTAAGCAATATTGTTTATTGGTCTATTCTTCTTTAAATTAATGTCTAGACATAAATTTAATTTTGTATGTTTAGACATAAATTTGGCCCAAAAACATTTATGTCTAGATATACATTCAAAGAAGTATGGGCAAATAAACAATACATAATGCGTAGGTACCCTGCTTCAATTTGCAAGTACCAATATTTGCAGTTTCTATTCACTTTTCGCATTCTCCAGAAAATTAAACATTTTTTATATATCCTATACCTACCTTAAAAACAAAATTGCCATTTTTTCTGGCACGTTTTAAAATGTAAAGGTTTATTCGGAAGCCTTGGGAACAGGGTAAATATCTATTTTCAACCATTGAACTTTAATTTAAAACTTTTTTCCAAACGTCAAATTAAAAAGTGAATTGCGGGGTCCATTTAGCTGTGCCCTGTACAAGGTTTTTTTATATATTAATTTAGACCCCCTTTATCTTTTTTATTTGACGTTTCTGACAAAAATGTCCCTTCATAAAAGTCTATTGATTGGTTTCGAGCAAATTGTTGGAAAAACTATATTTCGCTTTAACAGGAAGAAAGACTGGGCGTCGTCAAAATTTTTAATTCCAATTGAAAGGTACAGGCAAAGAGGGCGATATGTCAAAAAGTTAATTTCGAGATAAACGCGAGGTTTTAAGAGCTCTAAAAAGTGATTATAATAATAATAATTGTAAAAGTAAGCATTCCTACTGAAGACTTCAACCTTATTGTAATAAAAAAAACGAAAATAAGACAGTTGAGGAAGTATCCAATAAATAATTCATCTTGACTGTGTATGAAATAATCGAGGAAATAATGGAATAGGTATTCAAGTAATATGAATATCCTTTCTTATTTGAGAACAATCTGTTAACACTACCAGTCAGGCTTTTTTTCCAAATCAGTTTCATTTTTTCGTTGTTACCTATTCACGAATAAAAACAAACATTCAAACTTCCTGAAGATTGAAAAATTCTCATTTTCATGGATGAAATATGATGATTCCTACACTCTACACCACTGGATCCCTCTCCAGTCAATGCTCAATGCGAATTTGACACTTACCTGTGAATGGTGATTTCTGGATCCGAATGGTCCAGTTTTTGACACAGCAAGCACAATCTTACCATTTTTCACAAATAAAGTCACAATACAGCACTTCACAAGCACGAAAGTAGAAGTTTTCAAGTTGAAACCCCATGGCATCACCGCACTACCTTCAAAATCGAAACCAGCTGTTTAAAGGCAGCGTTGCCGTGTACTAGGACTAATATTTACTATGTATCGCCTATATCCAATGCACAAAAAATCATTATTTAATGAATGTTAGTAATTAAGCTTTGAGTAGCACAAAAATGTTTCACATTATTTATGATATGAAATAATATCATCATTAGACACTATCACCGTTGTTCAACATTGAGTTGATTCACACGAAATCATGGTTGTAAATGTGTCTGATTATGCGATAATCTAGAAAAGTGAACCTTGATGCACCTTCTTGAAAAATGAACAATACTCAATCCTCCTTAATTTTCATTGTATCATGTCTTATCAATCAATTTCGTACACAGAGGAATTTTCATTGATGAAGATTTGCCCAAATCGGCAACCGCGTCCAAAGCAGGTCAGTTTTCGGCGACGCAGATAGATATTACTCGACAAGGATAGCGATACAGTGAATTTCTCAAGACATACTTCCAAAATTGGATGATGGTACCATTATTTTTGAAGGTTTCCTTCTCTAAAGCCTTATAAAACTCAATGCATCTGACGCAGGAAGACTGTGAAAGTGGTAGTCATGGTGACGATTGACATTCAACAATTAATTTTCAAAGTGTGTGACTGCGAGTTAATACATTACCATTTTTAAATAATACGAATGCGTTTTTATACGACAAAATCAGTCCATACAGTCCACTGATACATCAACATAATTTTGGTCCTTCGAGCCGGATCAAATACATTGCGAGAGGCGAGAGAAAAACGAGAATCCTGGAAAACCTGAAAGCAAAACGTCAAAACCAGTGAAGGGAAAAGCGAAGCAATTTTGGATTTTGACAGAGATTGTCAGGAGTCTGAGCAACGACTGGGTGAGCCAATATCACCAATTTTCATCCAAAACGATATCTATTTTGTGCAAGTATTTTTATCAACAGTATTCATAGTTTGTTCTGCCCTGAGGCTATATTTGCTCGATTTTATTATTTATACGGTTGGCCATTCTATGCGTTAAGCGATTTACACGTTTCAATTATTATCGAAACATATTAGTTTTGTGAATACTGATACACTGAAATCTTTGAAACGTAAGCGAGGATCTTATAAAGCTAAATTAACTCATTTTAAGAATTTCATAGCAGACATTAATCTAAAATATGCGAGTCTTGATCCCGATACATCAGCTTCAGAAAACGATATTCTCAATTTAGATTCCCGAATCGAAGAGACAATTAAATTATTACCAGTTTTTGATGGAGTTCAGAGGCAATTAGAAGATCTGGTTGACGAAAGCGATTTGAACTATATATATATCGATCCGATAAAGACAATCCAAATCTGGAAGATTTAAAGAAGTTTTCGAAATCAAAAGCCGATCTTTTGGAAACTATAGAGTCAAAGCGCAATACGGATACAAGTTCGATCCATAAGTATTTTTAACAGACAAACGCGTTTGAAGACATTTGTTAACACGGAAAATAACGAAAATGTCAGTACGGCTAATCATTTGTTTTTGACAAACTGCTCGTTTTGTAGGAAAAACCATTACATACGCAACTGTGCGGAGTTCCTAAAATTGTCCCCGAAGGACAGAAATAGTCATTCGAAAAGATTGAAACTGTGTATAAATTGTTTGCGACCTGGTCATTTGAATACCGTTTGTAGGTTAAGTAACTGCAGAAAATGTAATGGTCGACACAATACTTTACTACATTTTCATAATAACGAAAGCGAGAGAGTAGATAACTCCTAAAATGATTCAGTTGAGAACTCAAATGTTTCGCTCACGAGTCTCGATAGCGCACATGGAAACGTTTTACTTGCAACTGCTTTGGTGCAGGTTGTTGACAAATTTAACAAATGTCACACTGTAAGAGCTTTACTTGATTCAGCGTCTCAATCAAGTTTCATATCGTCAAGTTTATGCGATAGACTTAATTTGAATACTAAAAATATTAACATGGCCGTTTTGGGACTGAATAACAATTACTTCCAGATAACAAAAAAATGTGAAATTTCCATAGAATCAACACACGGTTGCCACGTACTTGATTGTCTTTCGTACTCGATATGAATTTACATAAAATAAAGGTTAATTGATCTAACTCGTGGTTTTACGTACGTGCAAATTAACCCTAGCTCATACACGGTTCGGAGAGTTGGGTGTGGTAAAATGTTGAGCGCCACCAACTTGTAACAACCCAAATTGGAAGATCTCTCAGTTGTTACGAGACACGAGTTAACATCAATAACCCAAAACAAAACAAATGATAAAACATCAACTAGACAATACTCAGTGAATCAATTCAACAACAATATTCATTCAACAGTGTATAATATGAATAAAATAAATAAAATGTGAGCAGGATCGAAAGCGTTCTAACTAAAACTTCGATAAAATTATAACGCAATAAACGGGCGAGTGTGATCACACCTAACAATAAGGCCGCAATGCGTCAATTACTCACTTCTATATCAACTGACTGTTATCAAATTGGAAAATGTGAAACTAAAATGAATAATAATATACACTGCTGTTTAAATAATAAAAATCAGAATCTCTTAGCTGTTTCTCGACTTCTAGCTCTGGTGGTATTCTCGTCTAGTCCAACATTGACTCAGAATGATCTCCCATAAACCTCTTGCACTCGCAAATAGTGAACTATACTGTCTTCACTGACAAGGTTCAGATCAGGGAAAATACCATTCAATAATTAGATGACATGAACATTAAACCATGAACATTAAACCCTAAAAATATAAATGAGGAGAGAAGTAACAAGAAGAGAACGGCACTCACCATAAGATGTTTGGGTTTTGAGTATTTATTCCAAATTCACCGGCACGCTTTCAGATTACTTAATTTGGAATGTTTCTGAGTTGACTGGGTTATGGAAAAGAATGGCATCTTAGAATAATGAGTAAAATTGGAGAATTTGACATAACTCACCTTGATCAAAAAAAAAAAAACTGACAGATCCTTGATAAAGATAATTTCACCACAATGCGCCACCAAAATCACCAAAATATCAGACTCTCTGATAATCGACGCCTCAAGTGGGAAAAATTGAGCAATCCGCTTCTAATCCGTTCACGACGACGATAAAAGATGAAGCGTTTCGCTCTCCAGTTTTTTTTTTCTTTTGAAGTGAGTGTCACAGAAACGTAGGTGACTATTGTCAACCCTTCGGTCACCAGATCAAGGTATGTTCATAGGAACATTGTTCGGAAATAATTATTGTGCCCAGAACCCGGAGGATTGTTGTATAAAAATAGATGAGTGGCATGAAAAATCACCTGTTACAACTCCCCCTCTCCTTCGATAGGAGGGATAATTCCTAGAAGAATTGACCGACGAAAATCATCAAAATACAATAAAAAAAAAAAACAGAGATAAACTAACACCATGAAGAAACAAATTAAAAGTTACTGACAATCACGTAGTTTATAAAATGTATGTAGATATCTCAATTGCTTCAACTAGGATAAGTTACTGGACCTGCTCAGTCTCTTCGTCAGATGGCTCCTCATCCACTGAATTGTATGATTTCAGGTCCTGAACATGCCATACTCCTTTAGGACTTCTCGACTCATCTTCCAACTCATAAGTCCAAGAACTTATTTTCCGACGTACGATGAATGGTCCAATATACAAAGGTGCAAGTTTAGCTGAATAATAATTCACAGCATCAGATAGAGATTTGTTCCTTCGCCACACCTTATCTCCTACAACGAAGCTTAAAGGACGTCTGCGCAAGTTATATCGTTCGCGATTACGATTTCTCGACTTCTCTATCTTCACTTTCACATCTTGATATAGCTTCTTAAATCCTTCCTGCCTTTTCTGAACGTAAGATATCACATCTGGATCTTTATCAGGAAGCTTGCTTGTTCTTCCAAAAAGTCTGTGTTCTCTTCCATACAGAATATAAAATGGCGTGTGACCAGTTGTTTCACTCGGTGATGTTCTCAGAGCACATCCAATGGCTGCCAAATTATCATCCCAGGTCCTATGATTATCTTGGTTCACGTAACTTCTGATCATTGTCTTCAGAACCCTATTAACTCTTTCTGTGGGATTTGCTCTTGGATAATATGAAGCTGTGTAAAAGATGTTGGTGTTGTACTTTTTACATAATGCTTGAAATTCTCTCGACCTCATTTGTGCACCGTTGTCACACATCAGATTATCGGGCACTCCATGGACAAGAAACACGTCATTCTCTATGTATTGTACTAAAGACTTTGCATTAGCTTTACGACATGGAAACAGAATATTATATTTACTAAAATAATCTGTCACGACAAGAACATATGAGTTACCCTTCCGAGAACGAGGTAGTGGGCCAATATAATCCAAACTGATTGTCTGCCATGGTTCTGAAATTTCTGGACGGTCACCCATGAGTCCGGGAGGTGCTTTTTGTTCAACTTTACTTCTTGCACATGTCGAACACGCTCGCACATACCTTAGCACATCACTCCTCATCTGAGGCCAAAAGTGATTCTGAAGAATCTTAGCATACGTTTTAGCCACTCCAACATGACCAGCGGCAGGTATGTCATGACATAATTTGAGTATCTCTCTTCTCTGGTCTTTCGGCACTATCATCTTCCAATCACTTGATGTCGAAAACTCAGGATACTTATTCTTCACATACTTAAGCAAAATTCCATTCTCAACTCGCCACTGTGGAAATTTACAGGGATTCTCCTCAATTCTTCCCATCATCTTGCAATACCATTTGTCAGTCGTATCTTTGAATTTTGAAGTGTCCGGAACAGGGATTGTAACTGAATTCACAGCTACTGGCACTGACCTACTTAGCATATCTGGCACTACATGATCTTTCCCTTTTCTGTGGATCAGCTCGAAATCGTATGGCTGTAATCGAAGTTGCCATCTAGCCAATCTACCTTGAGGATCCTTCAATCGGTGCAACCATAAAAGTGAGTAGTGGTCGGTGATTACTTTGAAATGTGCGCCTTCCAGATAATGTCGAAGCTTTTCGATAGACCAAATAACTGCGAGGCATTCCTTCTCTGTAACCGTCAGCTTCATCTCTTGCTTTGTTAGTGACCTGGACAAATAACAAATAACTTTTTCGCCTTCATCAAATTCTTGCGTTAATACTGCCCCGATACCATAATTTGAAGCATCTGTCTGTAATACAAATTGTCTCTCAAAATCTGGACATGTTAAAACTGGTGCTGTAACTAAAAATTCTTTGAGCAGGTTGAACGAATTTTGACATTCCGATGTCCAGTTCCATTTAACGTTTTTCTTAATTAAATTGAGTAATGGTGCAAGGAGTGTGGAGAATTCAGGCACAAACCGACGATACCACGATGCTGTACCAATTAGACGACGAACTTCAGATGAGTTTTTAGGAGGTGGAATATTAATTATGGCTTCTATCTTTTCCGGATCTGGTCTCAATCCATGTGAATTTACAACATAACCAAGATACTTCAATTCAGGCTTACAAAAATTACATTTTTCGAATGATACAATCAGTCCAGCTTCTTGTAATCGATCGAATACAGTTTCCAGAATTTTGAGATGATCTTCAAAGTTGGTAGAGATAATAATGATATCATCCAGATACACAAAGACTGAAGGCTCTAATTCGGGTCCCAATATGCAATCGACGATTCTCTGCCAAGTTGCAGGTGCATTAGAAAGTCCAAATGGCATACGACAAAACTGAAAAAGGCCTCTTCCTGGTACAGTAAATGCTGTGTACTCTTTTGATGACTCGCTCAAAGGTACTTGCCAAAACGCTGTCTTGATATCAATTGAACTGATGAATCGAGCATTTCTCAACCTATCCAATATAGCAGATATATAGGGTATCGGATAAGCATCCTTCTTTGTTACAAGATTTAGTTTTCGAAAATCTATACAAAACCTGTATCTTCCATCCTTCTTTCGAGCTAAACAGACAGGACTCGACCAAGGACTTTTCGATCGCTCTATAACTCCCAACTTCAACATTTGCTCCACTTCTTCATCTATGAACTTCTGCTTGATAGGTGCTACCGGATAATATCGTTGCTTGATCGGTCTGGTACCAGGCTCCACTTCAATGATATGTTCCGCGACTCTACAACGACCTAGACCCTCTCCCATCATGGCTATTTTTTTCACCAGCTTATCCAACTTCTCTTGCTCTTGTGTAGTTAAAACATCGACAACACTACACATCAAAGGATTTTTTGGTGACTCTGCAAAATGCCAAACGTCTTGATTTAGGTCAGGAACAATCTTCATTATCTTCCAGAAGTCGACACCAAGAATTAAGTAATGTGAAAGTTCTAGTATCACTAACACATCCAAAACTTTTGTTTTGTCCATTAAAGTTATGGGCGTGGAAATATAACCAATACTGGTACAATTTTGACCATTTGCAACTCGACAACTACGATCTTGACGTTGAAGTTTTAAACCCATTTTGATCAAAGCTTCATATCCAGGCTGTCCTACTAATGTATGGCTCGCTCCAGAATCTAGCAATCCCATCATTTCATATCCAAGTATACTAACTTTAAGAAATGGGCGTTGATCACCATGAGCATGACTAACTATGAAATCTAGTACAGGATTATTGATGAATTTGGTCGTTGCGTCAACTTCTGGGGAATTTACCAAACGACCTAATAGCTTCCCCTGTATCCGTTTTCCGGATTACATTTGCGACAATTTCTCTTCATTACATTAGGAGCTCCACAACCAAAACATTTCTTTGACTGTCTGCAATCTCTGCTCACGTGTCCTTCTTTTTTGCAATTATAGCAAGTGAGTGGTGACTTGCTCAAAGGTTTTTGCGGGCGTTTATCCACATGAGCCTCAGCAACTGAAAATCCTTCCTCTACAGATACGAAGGCGAAATCTGGCTCAACAAAATTTTGCCTTTTACGACTTGGTGGAACATAGTGTTCTACCCTGTATTTCTTAGTCTCAAGCTTTAAACATTCATTCTCCAACTCTTCTATGTTTTTGACTACTGGTAGTTGTGTCGAATAGAACGGTGAAAGGTTACGAATGACGATGTCCAGCTGAACTTCATCACTAAGCTCATTGTAGCGACGAAACAAGGCGTTCATACACGAAAGATAGTCAACTATAGTCTCTCCAGGATCTTGAGTACGATTGAGTATTTCTTGAAATAGTCTCGGCTTATAATCAGGTGGCTCAAAATGACGTTTAAGCAAATCCGACAGACTTTGCCAGGACGTAAATCTGTTTCTGTTGGCTCTGAACCAATTAAGCGCCTTTCCTTCGAAAAGATCTATGGCAGTTTCGAATAACTCTTTCTTTGAAACGTTGCGTGCTAGACACAGCTCAGTTACTCTTTCCAAGAAACTGTGTACTGACATATGCTTAGATTCGCCCGTGAATTTAAGATTCCACTTCTCCACTCTTTGTGATTTGAAATAATTGTTTGACGAAGTAGAAGCTGTATGCTGCAAATCTTGAGTTGGCTGACTAACAAAAGGATCAATCTTACTGGTTGATGGATTCACTTGATTCTCTGCAGTTGGTTGAAAACCCGACGCCTCATGACTCAACTCAATGTCTGTATTTGGTTGATCAGTCTGGTGGGTTGAGTTCAATAAAGGTATATCGATAGGAGTAACAAATGACTTGTTAGCTGATTCACTCATGGTCATTGCTTCCAACATGTTACTTAGATTTGGATCATCACTACACATCTGCTCTAGCTGATCCAAGGCTGTAAGAATATCCATCAGGAGAGAAATTCTCTTCTCTTCTTGCTCCTTATCCTTTTCAGACTGTATATTTTCACAAACTGGAATTCGCTCTACTCTTCTCATAAGATGCACCAATTGGGAATGACTCCGTTCTACAAAACTGCATTGATTTTTGAGATCATCGCCACCAATAATCTTCCACTTTGCTTGGATATCAACCAAGTGATCTCTTACAACTCTTTCCTCATTTTCGAATTCTGCCTTATACCTTGGGTAATTTAGTGATCTCCCTTTCTTTTCCAATTGTAGAAGGGGTCTTAATACTGCCTTCAATTGATCAACTGTCTGCTCACTCTTCGTAACAATACCTCTAGCTGACAATTCATATTCGAGCATTTCTTTCTTGAGGTGCTGTGCCTTCATTGTATAATCCATATTGGTTTTAAACAGTTGTAGTTTTTTTTTTTTTCTAATAAAATTGTTTTATTCGCGGAAATTAATCAAAAATAAAAACTTTAAGAGCAGGGAAAATAACGTATTTGATTATAATAGGCGCGAATCAACAGTAACCTCACAAATAAAATCAAGAAAAAGTATCGACAAGAAACAAATTGCAATAATAAGAACTATGACGTGATGAAACCAAAAAGATGAAGTCTATTGATTCACTGATTATATTCGTCTTTTCTTTTCTTCTAGTGGCCCCACGTTGGGCGCCAAAAATTTGCCACGTACTTGATTGTCTTTCGTACTCGATATGAATTTACATAAAATAAAGGTTAATTGATCTAACTCGTGGTTTTACGTACGTGCAAATTAACCCTAGCTCATACACGGTTCGGAGAGTTGGGTGTGGTAAAATGTTGAGCGCCACCAACTTGTAACAACCCAAATTGGAAGATCTCTCAGTTGTTACGAGACACGAGTTAACATCAATAACCCAAAACAAAACAAATGATAAAACATCAACTAGACAATACTCAGTGAATCAATTCAACAACAATATTCATTCAACAGTGTATAATATGAATAAAATAAATAAAATGTGAGCAGGATCGAAAGCGTTCTAACTAAAACTTCGATAAAATTATAACGCAATAAACGGGCGAGTGTGATCACACCTAACAATAAGGCCGCAATGCGTCAATTACTCACTTCTATATCAACTGACTGTTATCAAATTGGAAAATGTGAAACTAAAATGAATAATAATATACACTGCTGTTTAAATAATAAAAATCAGAATCTCTTAGCTGTTTCTCGACTTCTAGCTCTGGTGGTATTCTCGTCTAGTCCAACATTGACTCAGAATGATCTCCCATAAACCTCTTGCACTCGCAAATAGTGAACTATACTGTCTTCACTGACAAGGTTCAGATCAGGGAAAATACCATTCAATAATTAGATGACATGAACATTAAACCATGAACATTAAACCCTAAAAATATAAATGAGGAGAGAAGTAACAAGAAGAGAACGGCACTCACCATAAGATGTTTGGGTTTTGAGTATTTATTCCAAATTCACCGGCACGCTTTCAGATTACTTAATTTGGAATGTTTCTGAGTTGACTGGGTTATGGAAAAGAATGGCATCTTAGAATAATGAGTAAAATTGGAGAATTTGACATAACTCACCTTGATCAAAAAAAAAAAAAACTGACAGATCCTTGATAAAGATAATTTCACCACAATGCGCCACCAAAATCACCAAAATATCAGACTCTCTGATAATCGACGCCTCAAGTGGGAAAAATTGAGCAATCCGCTTCTAATCCGTTCACGACGACGATAAAAGATGAAGCGTTTCGCTCTCCAGTTTTTTTTTCTTTTGAAGTGAGTGTCACAGAAACGTAGGTGACTATTGTCAACCCTTCGGTCACCAGATCAAGGTATGTTCATAGGAACATTGTTCGGAAATAATTATTGTGCCCAGAACCCGGAGGATTGTTGTATAAAAATAGATGAGTGGCATGAAAAATCACCTGTTACAAACAAAATAATAACAAAAATGAAGACTGACGTCCATAGGGTTGTTTTCCTCGGGCCGTGCATGCGCATATGTCAGGACAACTGGTGGCTGGAAATGTCAAATTCTTGACAGTTTTGATTTTGAGTTATGTGACATGTGACATGTGACAATATTTTTTTATAACCTCCAAAATACTGTCAGTGTCAGTGCCAAGTTTGAGTGAGTTTTTATTGAATTTCATGAAGAGTAACATATTTGTTGATACAGTGATACACAAATGAAATGTTAGTACGTGATATTAGACTATATGTCAAGAACCGTCATTTCAGTATAAGCAAAAGTCATATTTTTCACATCTCTTCCGCGTTCACATTGCACGAGAGACGTTATGCTCTATCCTTGTTCTACTTTCAGCTAGACAAGGATAGAAGCACGCTTGTGAACGCGGCACTTCTCGTCAGTTGCCCT